>SJYX01011705.1:134929-199970 GCA_006410675.1 Oreotragus oreotragus
TCCCCTATAATGAAAAGGACATCTTTTTTGGGTGTTAGTTCTAAAAGGTCTTGTAGGTCTTCATAAAACCGTTCAACTTCAGCTTCTTCAGCATTACTGGTTGGGGCATAGACTTGGATAACTGTGATATTGAATGGTTTGCCTTGGAGATGAACAGAGATCATTCTGTCGTTTTTGAGATTGCATCCAAGTACTGCATTTTGGACTCTTTTGTTGACCATGATGGCTACTCCATTTCTTCTGAGGGATTCCTGCCCACAGTAGTAGATATAATGGTCATCTGAGTTAAATTCACCCATTCCAGTCCATTTTAGTTCGCTGATTCCTAGAATGTCGACGTTCACCCTTGCCATCTCTTGTTTGACCACTTCCAATTTGCCTTGATTCATGGACCTGACATTCCAGGTTCCTGTGCAATATTGTTCTTTACAGCATCGGATCTTGCTTCTATCACCAGTCACATGCACAACTGGGTATTGTTTTTGCTTTGGCTCCATCCTTCATTCTTTCTGGAGTTATTTCTCCACTGATCTCTAGTAGCATATTGGGCTCCTAATGACCTGGGGAGTTCCTCTTTTGGTATCTTATCATTTTGCCTTTTCATACTGTTCATGGGGTTCTCAAGGCAAGAATACTGAAGTGGCTTGCCATTCCCTTCTCCAGTGGACCACGTTCTGTCAGACCTCTCCACCGTGACCCACCTGTCTTGGGTTGCCCCAAGGGCATGGCTTGGTTTCATTGAGTTAGACAAGGCTGTGGTCCTAGTGTGATTAGATTGACTAGTTTTCTGTGAGTATGGTTTCAGTGTGCCTGCCCTCTGATGCCCTCTTGCAACACCTACCATCTTATTTGGGTTTCTCTTACCTTGAGCGTGGGGTATCTCTTCACGGCTGCTCCAGCAAAGCACAGCCACTGCTCCTTACCTTGGAGGAGGGGTATCTCCTTACCACTGCCATTCCTGATCTTCAACGTGGGATAGCTCCTCTTTACCATATGTAAAATAGAGAGCCAACAGGAATTTGCTGTATGGCTCAAGAAACTCAAACAGGGGCCCTGAATCAACCTGAAAGGGTGGGATGGGGAGGGAGATGGGAGGGAGGTTCAAAAGGGAGGGGATATATATATATACCTATGGCTGATTCATGTTGAGGTTTGACAGAAAACAGCAAAATTCTATAAAGCAATTATTATTCAATAAAAAATAAATTATTTTTTAAAAAGTGCGCAGAAGACCTAAACAGACATTCATCCAAATAAACATATGGCTGGCTAATAAACACATGAAAAGATGTTCGGTATTACTCATTACTGGAGAAATGCAAATCAAAACTACAATGAGATATCCCTTCACCCCAGTCAGAATGGCCATCATCAAAAAGTCTACAAATAACCCCCAAGGGTTTTTATGCTGAGCTGAGGTAAAGGTGGTGTGGGATTTTCTAATAACTTCCTCCTGCAGCAGAGAAGACAGAAACGCTGCAGCCTGTGTGGTATTTTGTCTGTGGAGCCGGATATAGGCATTTTACCAGAAAGCTTGTCAACACATCTCTTGGGTGAGGCAGGACCCTAGAGAGCGGCAGTACTGATACCTTAGGCATTATTATTTTGATTGTTTCTTATTGAGATCAAAGCTACTTATAATAACAGATTAGGCTCACACTCATCTGAGCCTCACATCAGTTATCCTGAGGTACTGGGCTGAGCTGATCTTAGAAGTTAAAGAGAAAACAGAGACAAATCTACAGAACTATGTTTTGTCTGCTGCTTTTTCAAATTGCAGCTTGGCAAGAGAAAGAATATACTGGAAGCTTTTAATTTTTTTATTAAAAAAAAAAGCTGAAGGAACGTGCAAAAAGGAAAACAGGAGACATGGTGACATCTGCTTAATAGAAATGACTTCTCCGTGGCCTGTTTGACACCACCTAGAAGGGTCTGGGCTTTTTGTGACAGCTATCTAAACACTTGAGGTTGAAAATAAAATCACACAAGTCCTGAATTACCCAAATGATCTGCCCACATCGGCAAGGAAGTATACACCAAGGAATTCTGAGTGTTTTGGCTTCAAAATAGCTGTTGGGACTCTTGGAGGAATGGTACATGAAAACAAGATATCTGAACAAGTCTAACTAGGTTTTTCTTCTTTTAATTTTTTAAATTGTTCAAAATGTCTTTTTAAATTAATTTAATTTGACTGTGCTCGGTCTTCACTGGGCACAGGCTTTTCTCTTGCTGTGGCAAGCAGGGGCTACTCTCGAGTTGCATGTTGAGTGGGCTTCTCATTGCAGTGACCCCTCTGGTTGCAGAGTGCAGGCTCTAGGGCTTCAGTAGTTGAGGATTCTGGGCTCTAAGGCACAGGCTCCGTAGTTGTGGCACATGAGTTTAGTTGCTTTGCAGCCTGTGGGATCTTCCCAGACCAGGGATCGAACCACTGTCTCCTGCATTGGCAGGCAGGCTGTTTCCCAGTGAGCCACCAGGGAAGCTCTGAAATTATTTTTCTAACAGCTTTATTGAGTAACTGCAAATTTAATATGTACAATTTGATGAGTCTGCACATATACCTGAGCGATTCTTCATTGACGGGTTTAAGTTCTGCCATCTTTGTGTAGCAGAGGTGTTAAGAAAAGGCTTCAGACACAAGCCAAACCTGCATGTGATTCCCAGGCCCCTTCCTTACCATAAACTGCTCTTTGCTTTGTTTTCCTCATGGGGTTATTATGAGAATTAAGTAACATAAAACATGGAAGGCAATCAGAACAGTACCCGGGACTGGAATTATTAGTAAGCTTTATCAGTTATTTTTAGGGCTTTCCAGGTGGTTCAGTGGTAAAGAATCATACTTCCAATGCAGGAGACACAGGAGACATGGGTTTGATCCCTGAGTTGGAAAGATCCCCTGGAGGAGGGCATGGCAACCCACTCCAGCATTCTTACCTGGAGAATCCCATGGACAGAGGAGCCTGGCAGGCTATAGTTCATGGGATTGAAAAGAGCTGGGCACAATGACAGCACAAGTTATTTTCATTGTCATTAAATACCATGAATAGATAAAATTGTGATCATAAAGGCAATGCGAGGTTGTTACCTTGAGAGGCATACTTTGAAATCAGCCAGGTTTGCAAATCACAGAGTTCATTCTGTCTTTAACAGTATGTACATTCTGTCCGACATTTGTGTGCAAGTTTTTGTTCATACGTATTGTTCACTGATAAGACTGTAAACAATAAGAGGTTAGAGCCCACCTCTTACTCAAATGCTCATGATCTGAACCATATTATAGTAAGTAAAAACAGCAGTTGTGCTTTACTTTTGTTCCAGAACTATGAAACTGTACAACTTTTTTAAGAAAATCTATTAGAAGAATAATGACCCAAAACTATTGATCTTATCTAATTGCTTTCAAATACATTGTGACGAAACTCCTCAGTGATTGACTAGAGCTGGACCTTGTTGATCTTTATTTCACAGTGTAAAAGCATTTCTGGTTTTGTTTAGTTGCTAATTCATGTCCAGTTCTTTGCACCCCATGGACTGTGGTTTGCCACGCTCCCCTTACCAACAGATTCTCCAGGAAAAAAATACTGGAGTGGGCTGCCATTCCCTTCTCCAGGGGATCTTCCAGATGCAGGGATCAAGCCTGAGTATCCTTCATCTCCTGCATGGATTGGCAGGTGCATTCTTTACTGCTGAGCCACCAGGGAAGCCTGAAAGCATTTTTACCCAGGTTAAATTCCCCAGCCTTAAAAAAAGAAAGAAAGAAAAACAACTTCTGTGATTCAAAAAGTCTGTTCTCTGTTTAAAAGCAAAAAGTTATGTGGAGGTATATCATAGCATATGTATCAAACAGCCAGATGTTTTATAGAGAGGTACTCTGGAAACTAGGAAAAACTAATAAATACTGCATACAAAACAAGCTTTATTTTACTCCAGTGCTTATAAATGAAGGGAAGATTTTCCTAAATTATCTTTGTGACCCCATGGACCGTAGTTAACCTGGCTCATCTGTCCATGGAATTCTCTAAGCCAGAATACTGGAATGAATAACCATTCCCTTCTCCAGGGAATCCTCCCAACCCAGGGATCGAACTCACGTCTCCTCCATTGCAGGCAAATTCTTCACCACCTGAGCCACCAGAGAAGCCCATTTATGAGCTAAAGGTTGCCTAAAGTTGTTACTGAAACATAGCAGTTAAAACCAGATGACATTATGAGACTTGAATCACTAGTATTGTACTCAACCACTAATGCATTTTATAGGTGACTTTTACAGTTACGTAGGAATATAGTTGTCCCTTGAACAACATGGGCCTGAACTATGGAGGTCCACTTATATGCAGATTGTTTTTCAATAAATGCTGCAATACTATACTCTCTGGGCTTCCCAGATGGCTCAGTAGTAAAGAATCTGTTTCAGTTTTAAAACATATCCAATTCATCTATTTACTTTGTAGGGCTAATGGGAAAATGTTGATCAACAATACTTTCAGAGACTAAAAGAAAACTTACTTTAATCTATTAGAAATCTTAAAGCTGCAAATATATCAGATTGGGTTTGTCATTCAGTCGCTCAGTCGTGTCCAGCTCTTTGCAACCCCATTGACTGCAGCGTGCCAGGCTTCCCTGTCCTTCACTATCTCCCGGAGTTTGCTGAAACTCATCTCCATTGAGTTGATGGTGCCATCTAACTATCTCATCCTCTGTCAGAGTGGGTTTTCAGAGTATTTATATCCTTTTTTATCCTCTACATGGTTTTTGGTGTTCTGTTTCTATTTTAACTGTATTGTATTGTGCCCTTTATTTTAAAATATTGCAAACAATTTTGGAAGGGGATGCGTACTGACAAAAATAAAATAAAACTCTTAGATAAAGGCAGATTATCAGTGGAAGAATATCCACCAGTGTCTCTATTATAATTATAGTCTTATTATTGAATCTCTTTGCCTGAAAGGACTTAGGGGTTGTTATCTGCCTAGGGAAAGAAAAAAAACATGTTGAGAAACTATTAACCTTTGATAACCTTTACAGTATTTCTTCAAGTTTGCCATGGTGACAAGGGAACATATCCAGACAGAGCAGAAAATTCATTAGACTTGAGGGTTTCAGATATCCCTATCAAGGACAAGGACAAACGGCTGTCCCAGAGGAAAGACTGGTACACGAGGGCTCAATAACTGCCATTTTTCTTCATCTGGGCCCAGTGACCCATTCCATGAAAATGCCAGCACTGCACTATTTCATCCAGATGAACTGGGGTTATGCCATCAAGATAAACGCTGTTTATTCAGGAAGCCCCAAAGCCCAGCACTGATGATAATATTCAGAAGCTCCCTCTCTAGAGTCAAAGTGACATTTGGTCTCAAAGGCATTTACGGAATTTGGGGCCAAAGTCTTTCTGCCTCCCAAAGGCAAACACTTGAGTCAGTGGGGCTTAATCCAGGTTTAAGTTATGGTACACCTTAGTAGTCAGATACAAGTAGACACTTGATTAATGAGTAGTAAATGAATAGCAACTATAATTCCAAAGCCTTTAAGTATCAATTTAGTTTTGTAATATTTTCAAATACACTGCTGGAAGCCACTGTATGTTTTTAAAGATATACATGATATTTTGTATCTGGTACCTCTTGTAAAGAATCCAACTGCAATGTGGGAGACATGGGTTCAGTCCCTGGGTGGGGAAGATCCCCTGGAGAAGGCAAAGGCTACCCACTCCAGTATTCTGGCCTGGAGAATTCCAAGGACTGTACAGTCCATGGGGTCACAAAGAGTCAGACATGACAGAGCGATTTCACTTGGCAGAAATAGGATTACGTTGGGGTGATGTTGCTACCATTCATTTCCTCTTTGACCAGCTCCCCCTACCCCTGGTTTTTGTGACAGGATTTCATCCTGATTTTCCTTCAGCCTCTCCTGAAACCCTGCAGGAGCCTTGAGTGTTCTCACATCCTGGGTCTTCTACTGTCTCTGACCTGGGTCATTTCATCTGATTTAAGCTGATGACTCCTACATCTAGACATCTATCCCAGGTCTTTCTTCTGAGTCTCAGTCCTGCATGTTCTGTAAATAAATCCATCTGGATATTCCATGGATGATTCAAAGCAAACAAGCCCAAAGCTGAACTCATCCTCCAGGCTCTTTACACAACTGCTTCCCAGTTCCAAGGAACTGCTCCACCAGGTTGAACCCACCAGGTTTACAAAGAGACAAGGCTTGAATTCACAACCAAACTTTCAACCTCCCTTTCCAAATCTATACTGCACTTTCTGCCGGGGTCCAGCCCCGGTGGATCCAATCTAATTCAAAGCAGGGATGGAGTTGGTGTCCTAGGAAAAAACTTATTTAATTACAGATATATAGAGAGATTAGAAAAGGATAGTGTAGTAGGAAATATTAGTGGAGAAAAAGAGGCTGAATAACGTGGTTTACGTGGGATACCAATAAAGCTTCGAGACAAGAAGCTTGCACCACCTACANAAAGTTATGACCAACCTAGATAGCATATTAAAAAGCAGAGACATTACTTTGCCAACAAATTTCTGTCTAGTGAGGGCTATGGCTTTTCCAGTAGTCATGTATGGATATGACAGTTGGACTGTGAAGAAAGCTGAGTGCCTAAGAATTGATGCTTTTGAACTATGGTGTTGGAGAAGACTTTTAAGAGCCTCTTGGACTACAAGGAGATCCAACCAGCCCATTCTAAAGGAGATCAGTCTTGGGTGTTCTTTAGAAGGACTGATGCTAAAGCTGAAACTCCAATACTTTGGCCACCTCATGCGAAGAGTTGACTCATTGGAAAAGACTATGAGGCTGGGAGGGTTTGGGGGCAGGAGGAGAAGGAGATGACAGAGGATGAGATGGCTGGATGACATCGCCGACTCGAGGGATGTGAGTTTGAGTGAACTCAGGGAGATGATGATGGACAGGGAGGCCTGGGTGCTAAAACTCATGGGGTCGCAAAGAGCTGGACATCACTGAGCAACTGTACTGAGCTGAACTGAACTGACTATAATATTTAAGGGGTGAACAAGATAAAAAGATGCGAACTGTGATCTCAAAACATAAAATGTGGAGGAGAGGGTAAACATTTGGAGCATTAGAATGCATTTAAACACTGTTACCAATTTAAAACAATCTATGTAAAAGAGAATATTATAAATGTTATAAAGAACCAAAACATATAGTAGATATACAAAAGAGAGTGAAAGTGCCACTAAAAATCATCAAACCTCAAAGAAAGTGAACAAGAGGTACTACAATAAATGCTGCTGCTGCTGCTGCTGCTAAGTCTTGCTAAAGCTGAAACTCCAATACTTTGGCCACCTCATGCGAAGAGTTGACTCATTGGAAAAGACTATGAGGCTGGGAGGGTTTGGGGGCAGGAGGAGAAGGAGATGACAGAGGATGAGATGGCTGGATGACATCGCCGACTCGAGGGATGTGAGTTTGAGTGAACTCAGGGAGATGATGATGGACAGGGAGGCCTGGGTGCTAAAACTCATGGGGTCGCAAAGAGCTGGACATCACTGAGCAACTGTACTGAGCTGAACTGAACTGACTATAATATTTAAGGGGTGAACAAGATAAAAAGATGCGAACTGTGATCTCAAAACATAAAATGTGGAGGAGAGGGTAAACATTTGGAGCATTAGAATGCATTTAAACACTGTTACCAATTTAAAACAATCTATGTAAAAGAGAATATTATAAATGTTATAAAGAACCAAAACATATAGTAGATATACAAAAGAGAGTGAAAGTGCCACTAAAAATCATCAAACCTCAAAGAAAGTGAACAAGAGGTACTACAATAAATGCTGCTGCTGCTGCTGCTGCTAAGTCGCTTCAGTCGTGTCTGACTCTGTGCGACCCCAGAGACGGCNATCAAACCTCAAAGAAAGTGAACAAGAGGTACTACAATAAATGCTGCTGCTGCTGCTGCTGCTAAGTCGCTTCAGTCGTGTCTGACTCTGTGCGACCCCAGAGACGGCAGCCCATTGGGCTCTGCCATCCCTGGGATTCTCCAGGCAAGAACACTGCAGTGGGTTGCCATTTCCTTCTCCAACTACAATAAATAAACTGAGAGGAATCACAAAACAGCCAAAACACATTATTTTCCCCCCATTGGAAATAAGTACATATCAATAATTATTTTAAATATAAATGGATTTCCTTTGCAAATGCATAAAATAGATACAGAATAAGTGATTCTAAAACTTACATGGAACCAGAAATAGACCCTGAATAGCTAAAATAATCTTGAGGAAGAAGAACAAGAGGTGGTATTGTACGTCCTGATTTACAACTATATTATAAAACCATAGTAATCAAAACAGTATGGTACTGGCATAAAACCAACACACAGATCTATGGAATAGAATAGGGAGACCCAAGATAAACTCACACACACATATGGTCAGTTAATTTGCAACAAAGGAGTCAAGAATATACAACAGGCAATTGATAGTCTCTTTAATAAATGCTTTGGGGGCAAGTGGACAGCCATGTAAAAGAATAAAACTTGACCATTTATACAATACACAAAAATTAACTCAAACAGATTAAAAAAATAAGACCTGAAAATATAAAATGCCTATAAGAAAACACGTAGTAACCCACTGACATTGGTCTTGGTGATGATTTTTTGGATTTGATACTAAAAGCAAAGGCAACATAAGCAAAAATAAACAAGTAGGGCTACATCAAACTAAACACTTTCTGCATAGCAAAGCATTCATCGACAAAGTGAAAAGGCAGCCTCCTGAATGGGAGGAAATATTTGCAAATCATATATCTGGTAACAAGTTAGCATGCAAAATGTATAATAAACTCATATGACTCAATAGCAGAAAAACAGTCTGATAACAGAATGGGTAGAGAATCTGAACAGACATTTTTCCAGACAAGCAGATAGCCAACAAATATATGAAAAGATGCTCAATCACCTAGTAATCAGGGTAAAGCAAATCAAGACTATGATGAGATATCACAGCATACTTGTCAGAATGGCTATTATAAAAACGACAAGAAATAACAAGTGATAGCCAAGAGTTGAAGAAAAGGGAACCCTTGTCCACTGTTGGTAGAAATGTAAATGGGCACAGACACTGTGGAAAGAGTATGCAGGTTCCTTAAAATACTAAAAATAGAATTTACCATATGATCCAGAAATTTCACTCCTGGTTATTTATCTCAAAAATGAACACTGCTAAATTTAAAGGATATATAAACACTCTCATGCTCACTGCAGCATTATTTACACTAGCCAAAGTATGAAAAGAAAAAAGGTAGTGTTTATAGAAACACACACACACACAGAGGAATATCACTTGGCCATAACAAAATAAGAATGAAATCTTATCATTTGCAACAGAATGGATGAACCTTGAGAAAATTATACTAAATGTGGTAAGTCAGACTGAGGAAGGAAATATTGTATGATCTCATTCGTGTGTAGAACCTAAAAAATAAAAATAAACCAAGTGCATACAGAGAACAGATTGGTGATTGCTAAAGATGGGAGGAGGGTTGTGGGTGAGTGGTGTCAACAGACACAAATTTCCAATTATAAAATAAGTCATGGGGATGTAATATATAGCAAGGCAACTATATTTAATACTACTGTTGATGAAAGTTAAAGAGGAGAATGAAAAGCTGGCTTAAAATTCAACATTCAGAAAACTAAGATCATGACATCTGTTCCCATCACTCCAAGTCAAATAGATGGAGAAACAATGAAAACAGTGACAGACTTTATTTTGGGGGCTCCTAAATCACTGCAGATGGTGACTGTAGCCATGAAATTAAAAGATGCTTGCTCGTTGGAAGAAAAGCTATGACCAACATAGACAGCATATTAAAAAGTTGAGACGTTACTTTGGCAACAAAGGTCCATCTAGTCAAAGGTATGGTTTTTCCAGTGGTCATGTATGAATGTGAGAGTTGGACTGTAAAGAAAGCTGAGCACCAAAGAACTGATGCTTTTGAACTGTGGTGTTGAAGAAGACTCTAGAGAGTCCCTAGGACTGCAAGGAGATCCAACCAAGCAATCCTAAAGGAAATCAGCCCTGAATATTGATTGGAAGGACAGATGCTGAAGCTGAAACTCCAATAATTTGGCCACCTGATGGGAAGAGCTGACTCATTGGGAAAGACATTAAGTGGGAAAGATTGATGGCAGGAAGAGAAGGGGATGACAGAGGATGAGATTGTTGGATGGCATCACTGATTCGATTGACATGAGATTAGCAAGCTCCAGGAGTTGGTGATGGACAGGGAAGCCTGGCATGCTGCAGTCCATGGGGTTACAAAAAGTAGGACACAACTGAGCAACTAAACTGAACTGATTGTATATTTGAAAATTGCTAAGAAAGTAGATCTTAAAATTTACCACAAGAAAAAAAATCTGTAACTACATATTGTGAAAAATGTTAGAACTATTCTGGAGATCATTTCATAGTATATGCAAATGTTGAATCACTATGTTGTATTGTATGCTGATTATATGGGAAAAAAGAAGAAAGGAGGTCTTGAAAAACAGAAAAATAAAATTTGGTTTTAAATGAATAGGTACCCACTACAAGTGTGTATTTTTATTCATATACACACAAAATAAAATGGTAAATGGAATATGTCAGGTCTTTAGTGATGAACAGGACTCAACTATTCAATTACCCTAATATTTGATGTTGGCAGGGATTGGGGGCAGGAGGAGAAGGGGCCGACAGAGGCTGAGATGGCTGGATGGCACCAGTAACTCGATGGAAGTGAGTCTGAGTGAACTCCGGGTGTTGGTGTTGGACAGGGAAGCCTGGCGTGCTGTGATTTATGGGTCACAAAGAGTCAGACACGACAGAGCAACTGAACTGAACTGAATATTTGATGACTGTTCTACATCTTCCAGGGAATTTTCTATTAATAAATGGACATTATAAAAAATAATGGACCCAATATTGATTCTTGAAATGTTAAGGAGGTACAGAAAAGTTGAATATTATAGGAGCTTATAGTAGCAAATTCTTTTTTTGTTAATATTTCTTTAAACTCACAGTATTCCACATTTCAGAAGTATGAATGTGTGCACGCTCAGTTGTGTTTGACTCTTCACAACCCATGGACTGTAGCCCACCAGGCTCCTCTGTACATGGGATTTTCCTGGCAAGAATACTGGAGCGGGTTTCCATTTCCTTCTCCATTCAAATGTGCCAGGATCTGAAGTCTTATTCAGTTCAGTTCAGTTCAGTTCAGTCACTTAGTCATGTCAGACTCTTTGCAACCCCATGAATTGCAGCACAACAGGCCTCCCTGTCCATCACCATCTCCCAGAGTTCACTCAAACTCATCATATAATTGTTATTAACTATTAAATTTAGGATTGAAAATCTAAGACAACAGCAGATAACTTCATCTATATTAAGAACATGGGTCAGCAGGTAAAGTCAAACACACTTATTCTTACCATACTTCTGACTTTTTAAAATCTCCCCCAAATATGAATATAGCCAGAGATGATTTGATTTTTTTTCTATATTTTGATTATTTATTTTCTATAGTTTATATTTTGAACCTTTTCTTTATGTTTTGTGATATTTCAAGTTATCTCAAATTTAAAGAGAAATGTAACTGTTAAGCCTATAATGTACCTGAAACTTGTTACTTCAATAGAGGTTTTTATTTCAGATAGGTCTTGCTTATACTCTTCTTACATTTCTAAATAAAATCCATTCTTCACATGCAGTCCTTTGGGGAAAAATATTTCATGAACTCAAGTTATTTGCAGCCTACCACAGTGTCTGGTGCAGAAAACCAACACAATTTATTATAGCATTGGGAATCTTGTTTCCAATTGGTCTCAATATATTCATCTACTTATTTGTATTTCTTCTTATAGAAGTTGGGCACAACTGATTTCAACTTTATCACTGAGAGTGAGTGATGTTTTAAACACTCACTGAGGACCAGTGGTGAGACAGCCAGGGCACCAAGCATTTCATCCAGCTATGCTGAGCAGCTGAAGGGCATATCCCTGCTAGTTAGGTACTGATAAAATGTGGTCCACTGGAGAAGGGAATGGCACACCACTTCAGTACTCTTGTCTTGAGAAGCTCATGAACAGTATGAGTAGGCAAGAAGATATGACACTGAAAGATAAATCCTCCGGATCAGTAGGTGTCCAATATACTACTGGGGTAGAGTGGAGATATAGCTACAGAAAGAATGAAGAGGCAGAGCCAAAGTGGAAACAATGCCCAGTTGTGGTTATATCTGGTGGTGAAAGTAAAGTCCAATGCTATAAAAACAGTACTGCATAGGAACCTAGAATGTTAGGTATGTGAATCAAGGTAAATTGGATGTGGCCAAACAGGAGATGGGAAGAGTGAACATTGACATTTTAGGAATCAGTGAACTAAAATGGACTGGAATGGCAAATTTAATTCAGATGAACATTATATCTATTACTATGGGCAAGAATCCCTTAGAAGGAATGGAGTATCACTCATAGTCAACAAAAGGGTCCAAAATGAAGTACCTGATTGCAATCTGAAAAATGATAGAATGATCTCTATTCATTTCCAAAGCAAAACATTCAGCATCACAGTAATATAAGTCTATGCTCCAACATCTAATGCTGAAGAAGCTGAAATAGAAAAATTCTATGAAGATCACAAGACCTCCTAGACTAACCAAAATAAGATGTCCTTTTCATCATAGTGTACTGGAATGCATAAGTAAGAAATCAAGAGATCCCTGGAATAACAGGCAAGTTTGGCCTTGGATACCAAATGAAGCAGGGCAAAGGTTAACAGAGTTTTGCCAAGAGAATGCACTGGTTATAGCAAACACTCTCTTCCATTAACACAAGAAACAACTCTAAACAGACATCACCAGAAGTCAGTAACAAAATCATATTGACAATTGGTTTTGCAGCCAAAGATGGAGAAGCTCTATATGGTCAGCAAAAATAATACCTGGAACTGACTGTGGCTCAGATCATCAGCTACTTATTGAAAACTTCAGGCTCCAATTGAAGAAAGTAGGGAAAATCACTAGGCCATTCCAGTATGACCTAAATTAAATTCCTTATGATTACACAGTGGAGGTGACAAATAGTTTCAAGGGACTAGATCTGGTAGACAGAGTGCCTGAAGAACTATGGATGGAATTTGGTAAAATTGTGGAGGTGATGACCAAAACAACCAACAAGAAAAAAAAAATGCAATTAGACAAATTGGTTGTCTGAGGAGGCCTTACAAATAGCTGAGAAAAGAGACATGAAAGGCGAAGGAAAAAGGGAAAGATATGCCCAAGTGAAAGCAGAGTTTCAGAGAATAGCAGGGAGAGCCTTTTTAAGTGACCAATGCAAAGAAAATGAGGAAAACAATAGTAAGGGAAAAAATAGAAATCTCTTTAAGAAAAGGGAACATTTCATGCAAATACAGACACAATAAAGGACAAAAACAAGGACCTAACAAAAGCAGAAGAGATTAAGGAAAGGTGGCAAGAATACACAAAAGAACTGTACAAAAATGGTCTTAATGACTCAGATAACCACAAAGGTGTGGTCATTCACCTACAGCCAAACATCCTGGAATGTGAAATCAAATGGGCCTTAGGAAGTGTTACTAAGAAGAAAACTAATGGAGATGATGCAATTCCAGCTTAGCAATTTCAGATCTTAAAAAATGACACTGTTAAAGAATTGCACTCATTGTGCCAACAAATTTGGAAAACTAAGCAGTGGCCTCAGGACTGGAAAAGGTCAGATTTCACTCTCAAAGGAAGGCAATGCCAAAGAACATTCAAACTACCATACAATTGCACTCATTTCATATACCAGCAAGATTATGCTCAAAATCCTTAAAGTGAGGCTTTAGCAGTACATAAACTAACAACTTCCAGATGTACAAGCTGGATTTAGAAAAAGCAGAGGAACCAGAGATCAAACTGCCAACATACACTGGATCATGAAAAAAGCAAGGAAATTAAAAAAAAAAAATCTACTTCTGCTTCATCTATGCTAAAGCCTTTGACTCTATGATTCACAAAAAAACTGTGGAATAATCTTAGTGAGATAAGAATACCAGACTACACTACCTGTCCCCTGAGAAACCTGTGTGCAGGATAAGATGCAACAGTATGAACTGGACATGGAGCAGCAGGCTGGTTCAAAATTGGGAAAAGAGTGCCTCAAGGTTCTATATTGTCACTCTGCTTATTTAACTTATATCCAGAGTAAGTAAGTAAGTAAGTGAAGTTGTTCAGTCGTGTCTGACTCTTTGCGACCCCATGGACTGTAGCCTACCAGGCTCCTCTGTCCATGGAATTTTCCAGGCAATAGTACCGGAGTGGATTGCCATTTCCTTCTCCAGGGGATCTCCCCGACCCAGGGATCGAACCCAGGTCTCCCACATTGTAGACAGACGCTCATGTGAAATGCTGGGTTGGATGAATCACAAGTTGGAATCAAGATTGCCAGCAGAAATATCAACAACCTCAGATGTGCAGATGATAACACTTTAATGGCAGAAAGTGAAGAGAAACTAAAGAGCATCTTGTTGAGGTTGAAAGAGGCGAGCAAGAAATCTGGCTTAAAACTCAACAATCAAAATAACAAAGATAATGGCATCCAGTCCCATTAATTCATGGCAAATAGATGGGGAAAATGTGAGGTGGAAATAGTGTCAGATTTCATTTTCTTGGCTCCAAAATCAATGCAGATGGTAACTGCAGCTGTGAAAATAAAAGATGCTTGCTCCTTGGAAGTATAGCTATGACAAACTTAGACAGTGTTAAAAAGCAGAGATATCACTTTGCCGACAAAGTCCATATAGTCAAAGCTATGATTTTTCCAGTAGCCATATAAGGATGTGAGAGTTGTACCATAAAGAAGGCTGATCACCAAAGAACTGATGCTTTTGAACTGTGGTGTTGGAAAAGACCCTTGAGAGTCCCTAGGACTGCAAGAAGATCCAACCAGTCCATCCTAAAGGAAATCACTCCTGAATATTCATTGCAAGGATTGATGCTGAAGCTGAAGATCCAATGCTTTGGCCACCTGATGGGAAGAGCTGACTCTTTGTAAAGGCCCTAATGCTGGGAAAGATTGAGGGCAGGAGGAGAAGGGGACTACAGAGGATGAAATGGTTGGATGGTATCACTGACTCAATGGACATGAGTTTGGGCAAAGTCAGGGGCATAATGAAGGAATGATAGAGATGTCTGGCATGCTGCAGTTCATGGGGTCACAGAGTCATATATGACTTAGTGACTGAAGAACAACCAGGAAAAAAAAGTATTTTCTAGGTACTGAACTTCACTTCCTGAGGGATCTATCTGGAGTATATATAATCACATGCACATTTGGGAAAATAGAGTTATTATGGTCTTTACTTATTGTTGATGCACCGTAGACTTCAAAACAAACAGGCTGAAGTTCTCCCTTGGAAACTCAAGTTTCCCAACTCATTAATATCTCTCCTTCCAGAGGACTCACACAATAAAACTTAAAACAAAACACTATATCCCCAGCATAAATTGAATCTAATCACCTTAATAAGCAACTTTAAACACAATACAGCAGTCTACATGGTTGTTATTTATATAAGCCACTGATTCCTTTCGCTGAGAAAATAAAACAACTCCACTCATTTTTGAATATTCAGCTCTTCAAAATGTATAACCATGTAATATGTTTCTATTTCTTAATGAAGAGGCTCTCTGGTCACAGTACAAGCCTATCTAAAGAAATCTTAGACATTGATGGTCACAGTTCTACCATAAGTTATATGTGTGTCATAGGATTAATATGTACATAAGCAATGGATGAGAGATTTCCACTGAACTGCAGAGTTAAACAATGAGAGGATATTGTGCCAAATGACTGCTGAGGCAAAATCAGGAGCTACATAGAAACTTTAACAAAAGGGAGGTGGTTCACAGTACTGACTCACTGTCCTTAAAATGCAGCTTTTGCTCAGTTATCTCCTGAAATAATTGACTTTCTACTTTCTTGATGCATTCTTCTCCCTCATTCTTAATAGCAACTTTTTGCCTTGGTTCACATTTTGCAGGGAATATGTAGATTTAGCAGCAAACATCAGCCCAACAAATGAAAACCCTTCACCAATGTTCCCCTTAAGATCTATTTAGTCTTAAGATAGTGATAAAGTTACATTTTTTTACATAGCAAGGACACAGTGATTTATAAAAAAGTACAGTGATATATAACAAAAGAGAAAATTCATTAACTCAAAAAGTCTAGTATTGCTAACATCAAAAACTACTATATTTCCTTTTCTATATTCCAAATACATTAATATNCTTAAAGGTTAATACTTATTTCTCCTATATGCTAGTTATATTCATTATAAGGGCAGGGAATATGGAGATTTAGCAGCAAACATCAGCCCAACAAATGAAAACCCTTCACCAATGTTCCCCTTAAGATCTATTTAGTCTTAAGATAGTGATAAAGTTACATTTTTACATAGCAAGGACACAGTGATTTATAACAAAGTACAGTGATCTATAACAAAAGAGAAAATTCATTAACTCAAAAAGTCTAGTATTGCTAACATCAAAAACTACTATATTTCCTTTTCTATATTCCAAATACATTAATATATTCCCAGGTGTCTAAGGATATGGAGGCCTGGAGGCAATCATTGATTCAACAATGAGAAAAACCCTATGCTAATTAAGACTTTCAAAATATGCCAAACTCTCTGTGCTGTTTATGGTTGAGAGGTAGTAAACAATCATGTGTGTAGTGGCAGGAGTGTGGATAATCCTGTCACACAAGCTAGTCTGCCAGCAGAGAGGTTTGACCGGAGACACCCTTGTCACGCCCAGGAATTTCTATTGACTGGAGCTGCAAGTTTACTCCTTTACGAGAGAACCTGTGGGGAACAGACCCCCATAAAGTCAGAGGTGTAGGTGAGAGCATGAAACAGTAAAGTAGGTAGACTCTGGTTTTGGGGGTAGATGCTCGGGAACGGGGGTTTCCTGAGGCTCGATCCCACCTTTGCATATGCTGAAGCCTCCTTCCTCATGACCTTTGCCATGGGCGGAGTTCCTCACGCTGGCTCCCAGCAACTTTCCAAGCTGATTCTACGTCCTCAGCATCTCTTGAGTCCACTCCCTCTTCACTGTCTTTACTACTTCTACTTTGAATCAGGTTCATTCCTTCCCACCCGGATGTCTAGACCAGCCTCTGAGCAGGTATCACAGCTCCTGAAGTCCTACTCCAAACTTCAGATCCCAAACAACCCCCACAATAGTCTTCCTAAAAGAGAGACCTGGTCATGTAATTTCCCAGCTTCAAGCACTTCAGGGGATCCCCATTGAGTCTGAGATTGTGTGTGTGCCTTTGTGTGTCTGAGGGAGATAAAATGAGGATGAGAGAAAAAGAGAAGGAGATAGATATTCCCTGGTGTGATGTCAAACCCTCGTGTTTGAATCCACTTTCAACCATGTGACATCAGTCAGATCATACAAACTCCCTCTAACCTGGGTTTTCTGATAGGTGAGAAAACCCAGGTTATATAAAAATAAATAACATATTTTTTTTACTTTTATTTACCTGGGTTTTCTCACATATATTTAGGAATAGAATTTTTATTTATTTATTTATTTTTCTTTCCCAGTATTGATAGACCTAAATGGAAAGGCAATCCAAAAAAGAGGGGATATGTGTATATGTAGAGCTGATTCACTCTGCTGTAGAAACTAAAACAACATTGTAAAGCAACTATACTTGAATAAAAATTAACTTAAACATAAATAAAGTTCTCATCTATTAAACAGGGATAACACCTATGTCTAACTACTTGGGGAATTTCAAGGACAAGTTGAGATAAAACACCTAACCTAGTGCCTGGCTTATAATTAGGTATCTCGTCAATAAAATTGTTGCTCTTACTTGCTGCTGCTGCTGCTGCTAAGTCACTTCAGTCGTGTCCAACTCTGTGCAACCCCATAGACGGCAGCCCACCAGGCTCCCCCAACCCTGGGATTCTCTAGGCAAGAATACTGGAGTGGGTTGCCATTTCCTTCTCCAATGCATGAAAGTGAAAAGTCAAAGTGAAGTCGCTCAGTCGTGTCCGACTCGTCGCAACCCAATGGATGGCAGCCTACCAGGCTCCTCCGTCCATGGGATTTTCCAGGCTCTTACTTGACCAAGTGTAAACTCATCAGTTTATATGCTGAACCTCCCCTTCCCCAGCCAGTATTATTGCCCCCAGACTTATCTTTAGCGGAATCCTTCACACCCTACGCTGCTGCTGTGTCAGGTGAATTACTGTGGGTTCTTTTAGCTCCTGCCATTCTGTCTGAAATGCTTTGCCCTGTTTCCTTCTTTACCTGGCTCCTGCTCAAGGCTCTAGTCATCCATTTCTTGCTCTGGATCACTCTCCCTAAGCCATACCCCATGTGGATTACAGGCCTGACCTTCCAATTTAATAATTATTTCAATCAAAACTCGAGTGCCTTTTAGGAGTCAATCCTGTGCCAGTTGTGAATAAATAAATGTCTGGGGACGTAGAGCTTGGCCTCATGAACCACACAGGTTTGAGTGGGGTCAGAGATACTGGGAATGGGCGTGTCCCACACTTCAGGAGAACATGCAGACCAGGACCCCAGTCCTCCTTGAAGGATCTAAGGCAGCTTCTGGAAGAAATGAAACTTCTGGAACCTTATGAGTAGACTAAATTAGACCTGTAGTCATTCATGGTCCAAATCAAGACATTCTTAATAAAAGAGAGCACTCATTTGATCCCTAATGCAAGGAAGATTCCCTGGAGAAGGAAATGGCAACCAACTCCAGTATTTCTGACTGGAGAATCTCATGGACAGAGGAGCCTGGCGGGCTGCAGTCCATGGGGTCACAGAGTCAGACACGACCGAAGCGGTTTAGCATGCATGCATTTTCTTCTATAACACGGCAGGACAAGGACAGGACAACGAGCTTGCTACACAGCAACTGGGTTAAATATCCCTCTGTGATTCTGTTAACGTGTCCACATGGTTCTCAGGCCACGTCACCTGTAATAGGGGGGAGGGGAGCAGCCACAGGACAGCTGGGTACATGGTATCTTCTGATCTCACTCTTTCCTGGAAGTGAAGATAGATTCCTTTTAATTGGAAGATTCCTTTTAATTGGAAGATAATTGATATACATTGTTGTGTAGGTTTCTGCCATACATCAGCATGAATCAACCACAGTATACATATGTCCCCTCCCTTTTAAGCCTCCCTCCCACCTCCCACTCCACCTCACCCCTCGCCCCCTTCTCAACTAAGGGCTGTTGGCAAAGCTTTAATTCCCCAGCCTCTATCAGGCTCATTTTGTGGGCAAACTTGGCCAACTCTGTAGCATGTGACCCATGATATCCAGGAAAATGAGTAGCTTCCTGTTTTTCAGCTCCAGAGAACACGAGTATGTTATGACCCCCAAAGGAGGTAAACAAACACTCAGGATATCTAAGCTATAAGCTGGAGTAATAAGAGGGTAATAATATCTGAAACACACAGTTAAGGAAGCCAGTGTTAGTGGCTCAGTCCTGTCCAACTCTGTGCGACCCCATGGACTGTAGCCTGCCAGGCTCCTCTGTCCTTGAGATTCTCCAGGCAAGAATATTGGAGTGGATTGCCATTCCCTTCTCCAGGGAATCTTCCTGACCCAGGAATCTAAACCATGTCTCCTGAGACTCCTGCATTGGCAGGCGGATTCTTTACTGTCTGAGCAACCAATACTTAATAGGAATCCATGCAAGGTTATGGGTGGGATGCTGTCTTCCATACACACTCTGCATCATGAATCCCCCAAAGGGGTATCTGACAAGCGTCTTTGTTACCAAGGCCAGGAAAAGATTCTCAGGCTCTTTTTTGTATTATCGGAACACAGCCATGAACAGAATGCACTACAGGCAGTTTTCTGTCCTGTTAATAGCCAGTGGTGACCTGGTGGCTGCAATTTACAACCTGCGAAGGGATGTATAAATAGACAAATGATTCGAATCCAGGAAGCCTAGAGCAACACTCCACAACCATCACAGCACTTAGAGCTGAGACTCTCCCCCAACGCAGCATAAATGGAGCCTCTGTCTCCAAGCAAGTTCAAGCACATGGAAGATCCTTTTACACATCATCTTCTCAGCATCTTCATGAGTGAAGAAGAGAAAAAAAAGTACCATACTCAGGGAGATGAAAAAAAAAAAAAACAGTGAAAAGATCTTAGAAAAATCCAAGAAGAGAGAATCTGGGAAGTCACGTTAATGATCTGCTCTTTTTCTAGCAGAAAAAATTTTAGTGTAAGATGCATACAACTTCAGAACAATGCATCTGTAGGTCTCCAGAAGCTCTTTAAATACTGAGACCAAGGCAAACAGAAATGTAATTTTATCTCATGATTTCACTGATGGAATATAAAAGGAATGCCAAGTTGGGAAGGGAGGCTTCCGAGGTTGGCTCAGTGGTAAAGAATTTGCCTGCCAATATAGAGGATGCAGGAGATGCAGGTTCCATCCCTGGGTCAGGAA
Organism: Oreotragus oreotragus; assembly: GCA_006410675.1. NCBI lineage: Eukaryota > Metazoa > Chordata > Mammalia > Artiodactyla > Bovidae > Oreotragus > Oreotragus oreotragus. The sequence continues at coordinate 155,461 of SJYX01011705.1, forward strand.
GATTCCCCAGAGGAGGAAATGGCAACCCAATCCCCATGGGGTTGCCTGGAGAACACCATGGACTGAGGAGGCTGGCATGCTGCCATCCATGGAGAAAAACTGGGTGACTGAACATGCATGCAAGCTGGAAATGAGACAGCCAGCAGTGAGTCTTTCTCTGAAACTTCCAGCTGAAGCACACATTTCAGATCAAAGCCTCAACTGAAATCCATTTACGAATTTATGCCAAGATAAAGAAGAATGTGAACATGTCAGTGAAAAATAACAGGAACAGAAACAAATTACCAAAGCTCAGGACATGTAATGGGTCAGGACAAAATGCAGCTAGTATAAGCCCATGAGCACTGGTGTTGGGGCTTCGGTGAGGCCTCGGGTCATGTGAGAGGAAGGGAGGAGCCCTGTCGGTCCAACCTGAGCTGTCAGTGAGAGTCAAGGTCAGACCAGAGGGGTCTGTTCCAGGAATCAGGTGATGGTAACTACTTCAAAGGGCATGACAGTTGTCTCTGAAAAGCGCTCCCCACAAAAAGAAATGTCGACTTACAAAATTCACCAGATCCAGCTTTTGATGTTAAAATGGCAACCCACTCCAGTGTTCTTGCCTGGAGAATCCCAGGTACGGGGGAGGCTGTTGGGCTGCCGTCTATGGAGTTGCACAGAGTCGGAAACGACTGAAGTGACTTAGCAGCAGCAGCAGCAGAAACACAAAGGGCTTCCCAGGTGGCGCTAGTGGTAAAGAACCCACCTGCCAATGCAGGAGACATAAGGGACACAGGTTCGATCCCTGGGTTGGGAAGATCCCCTGGAGGAGGGCATGGCAACCCACTCCAGTACTCTTGCCTGGAGAATCCCCTTGGACAGAGGAGCCTGGCAGCTACAGGCCATGAGGTCGCAAGGAGTCAGACACGACTGAAGCAACTTAGCACACAGCACACACAGAAATACAAAAATCTATGTCTTAGGAGAGAGCTCTCTGAGCTCTGTATCTTTCCCACTCTCCTTCCCCACAAGCTGCCAACACCCTGTGACAGCGGCCCCTGTTTGCAGAGAGCTTCTGTTGGTTTCCATGAACAGCAAGTCCCTTACATACGAACCTTCAAGTTGCGAACTTTCAGAGCTGGGAACGTGCCCCTGTGTGTCAGCTCTTGTACTGGACCACTGTACTTTTCAAGGTACTGTAAGATTAACTAATTGCTATGTATTGTTTGTGTGAAAAGCATCATAAACTTAGTACAGTACTAAGTACAACTTAGTTGTGTTAGTTGAGTGCCTCAGCTAACCTGTGGAACTTATGAACAAACTGGACCTAGAGACGCACTCTCAGAATGGAACTCATTCATATAGGGTACTTACTGTACACCTGTTCTCACAAGTAAGGGCTTTTCTATTATTAGCATCCTGAATTTTTTTTTTAACTTTTTATTTTGTATTGGAGTATGACCTACTCTAGTGTTCTTGCCTGGAGAATCCCAGGGACGGGGGAGCCTGGTGGGCGTCAGACATGACTGAAGCGACTTAGCAGCAGCAGCAGCAAGGCCAACTAACAATGTTGTGATTGTTTCCAGTGAACAGCAAAGGGCACTCAGCCACATCTATACATGTATCCATTCTCTCCCAAAGCCCCCTCCCAGCCAGGCTGCCACATAGCACTGAGCAGAGTTCCCTGTGCTCTACAGAAGGTCCTTGTTGGTTATCCATCTTAAATATAGCAGTGTGTACATGTCCATCCCAAACTCTACTCAATACTCTGTAAATAATCTAAAAATGAGCGGATATGTGGATATTTATAACTGAATCACTTTGCTGTACACCTAAAACTAACACATTATAAATTAACTATAGGCCAATAAAAAAATAAAAATACATTGAAAGTGATGCTCAAAACTGCCCGTCAGAGCAAGAGCAGTCTAGGAGGGGCTGATAAAGTTCAGAATTTTTTAAACAAGAGGATGAAGAGATATTCTGGGATTTGTTTCTGTCAAAAGACACTGATTTTTGTCAGTAGTGTTCATGGGAAATTAAGTAGAATTTGGATGGCCTGTATCCCCCAAGCTAATTGGCATAAAAGAAATAGGAAGCAATTATGTGACACTGGGGAAAAAATAATTTTTGTCCTTCAGGTAATTTTTAGAATATGAATGAAAAAATATCCTAGACTTTTCGATTTTTAATAAATTTCAATGGACATTCCTCTCTATTAGTACAACTTAGTAAAAGTTTATTCTAATTGCCTTCTGTTTATCTCAATTATTTTAAGCATTATCCATTTTAAGGATGATTTCTATATAAGCACATGAACTTCAATATAAATATCTTCTGTTTTATGATACAAGGATTGATTCGGTGGAGTGACACCTTAAAGAAAGAAAAAGGCAGAAATAGCCATTCTTCAAAAACAAACAGCAGGGACTTCCCCGGCAGTCCAGTGGTCACAACTTCACCTCCCAATGCAGGGAGTGTAGGTCTGATGCCTGGTAGGGGAGCTGAGATCCCACATGCCTTGCAACCAAAAAAAACATAAAAGTGAAGCAAGAGTGTAACAAGCACACGTTTGGCCTCAGAAGATTCTGTCAAGGGCTTCCCTCGTAGCTCAGCTGGTAAAGAATCTGCCTGCAAGGCAAGCCAATCCAGTATTCTTACCTGGAGAATCCTGTGGACAGAGGAGCCTGGAGGGCTCAAAGAGTCAGGCAAGACTGAGTGATTAAGCACAGCACGGCACAGAGCCTGCCAAAGAGGAGCTAGGATAAACACTTGGAATTCATTTCCCAGGTTGCTTTCAGAGTTAAATAGTCAAGGAATGGTGCATCATTTTTACGTAAGATCTTACTTTCTGACCCCAAACTGTGACGCTCACTCGGTCCTTTTTCTTCTTGCTCAACCTGTACTTTCTCCTTTATTCGATAATGGGTGGCTTACTCATCCTACCCCCAGCCCCCACGTCTTTCAAACACTAAGTCCTGCCGGTTTAACCTGTTCAATATCCAGCCAGCCGTCACCATTTCCACAGCATCAGCACAATGAAGGCATCACCTCATGCCTGGACAGCTGCTGCCCCTCCCCACCAGGTGGGTTCTCCATTCCAGATCTGTCGCCCTCAAACCCCCTCTACACTGCCATCAGAGTCACCGATGCAAAAATCTGAATGCATTACCTTCCATGTTAACATCCTTTGGTGGTGCCCAGTCTCACCAAAGATTCAGAATATTCAGCTGGGAGTTATAACTCTTTTTGGCTGGATCTTCCAGGAACACCTCCAATTCACTTGAATCTTGATGCAGGAGTTGGAGTGAACAAGCATTTATTTAGAGAAAAACTACAGCTTCCTTCAATTTCCATGGCCCAACAGAGTAAAAACTAAAACGTCCATATCACACTCATGCTCCATGAAATGGTTCACAAGGCCCCCAACACCCCAACACCTTGTCCTCCTGCCAGAGTCTGTGGTCCCATCCTCTGTAATCCTTGTACCTGACTGCCAGCTTTATCCAAGTTTCCAATGCATATACTTAAACACAGGGCACACACCACACCCTGCAAACCCCACTGGGGACACACCATGCTTTGCCTGGACAGCTGCTGCCCCTCCCCACCAGGTGGGTTCTCCATTCCAGATCTGTCGCCCTCAAACCCCCTCTACACTGCCATCAGAGTCACCGATGCAAAAATCTGAATGCATTACCTTCCATGTTAACATCCTTTGGTGGTGCCCAGTCTCACCAAAGATTCAGAATATTCAGCTGGGAGTTATAACTCTTTTTGGCTGGATCTTCCAGGAACACCTCCAATTCACTTGAATCTTGATGCAGGAGTTGGAGTGAACAAGCATTTATTTAGAGAAAAACTACAGCTTCCTTCAATTTCCATGGCCCAACAGAGTAAAAACTAAAACGTCCATATCACACTCATGCTCCATGAAATGGTTCACAAGGCCCCCAACACCCCAACACCTTGTCCTCCTGCCAGAGTCTGTGGTCCCATCCTCTGTAATCCTTGTACCTGACTGCCAGCTTTATCCAAGTTTCCAATGCATATACTTAAACACAGGGCACACACCACACCCTGCAAACCCCACTGGGGACACACCATGCTTTCTCCGTCTTCAGGCTTTGTCGGCTCTATTTCCTCTGCCTGACACCTGCTCCTTCCCTCTCCGCCCACCACCTCACTGCCATACCCAGGATAAGATACATAACCCCTCTAGTGATACCACAGAGTGTGAACACACCTCGGCCACGTCTCACACCACGTTGTGCTGATGTCACGTCTGTCTTCCCCACTCTCCCTGGGCGCCACAGGGACGGAAAGTGACTCCTCACTTTTGCATCCCGGATCCAGTACCTTGGACTTGGTGCTCAGTAATTTTTTTTTTTTTTTTTTTGCATTTAACCACAAGAAGGTTATTCAACGTATTCCTTGGTCATGTTAGGTAACTGATTAAAAAAAAAAAAAAAAAAGTCCCTGGAAAATCAACATCTGTTAGACCTGAATGCTTTTGTTCCCTCAAAAATGCATATGTTGAAATCCTAACCTCCGTTGCGATAATATGAGAAGATGGTATAAGAAGGGGGGCTTCCCTGGTGGTTCAGTGGTAAAGGACCTACCTGCCAGTGCAGGAGACATGGATTCGATCCCCAGGTTGGGAAGATCCTCTGAAGAAGGAAGCAGCACCCACTCCAGTATTCCTGCAGAGAATCCCATGGACACAGGAGCCTGGTGGGTCACAGTCCATGGGGTCACAAAGAGTCGGACATGACTTTGTAAATAAACAACAACAAGAATCTTTAAAAACACCTGACAAGTCAGGAAAGAGATCAAAGGAAAGGAGCCTCAAGGCCCCTGCATGTGGCTTCTCTATGGAACCTTTGCTCCTCCCGGCCTGGGGACTGAGTGCTCACAGGGAAGCTCGGAGCTCTGACATCAAGCACTCCAGCAAGATGGAAGCTGTGGGGTCTCCTGTGAACCAACTCGGGAGCCACGAGGCACCACTCTGTCAGACTCTGTGGGTCAGGGCTGTCATAACTCCATCCAAGTTCAAGGACAGAGATGTAGACCCACTTCTCAATGAGAAGAGGGCCTAAAACCTCGTGCACATGTGTGAAAAATGCTCTCGAATGAGAACCACAGGCGGAACCAGATGCAGGGCAGAGAGGGTGTTCCTCCCCATGCCACGTGATGAAACAGATGAAACTTCTCTGTAGATGGGCTGACCCAGAGGGGAAGAGTAGGTGATGCTTTCATGAAGATATCTGTATAAGTTATAGCTACAGCCTTTTTGCTTAATACCGCTTTTCCTCAGTCCCTGTTTTCTTGTGCTCTGCTCTGTTTTTAAGGAATTAAGAGCATCAAGCATGTGGAAGATATACAGTAAATTTATTAAAGTTTTGATTTGTTGTTTTGCTTATTTGCTAAGTCATATCCAACTCTTTTGCTACCCCATGGACTGTAGCCTGCCAGGCTCCTCTGTCCATGCGATTCTCTAGGCAAGAATACTGGAGTGGGTTGCCTCCTCCAGGGGATCTTCTGAATCCTCCACATCTCCTGCATTAGCAGGCAAGTTTTTTACCACTGAGCCACAAGGGACGCCCAAAGTTTCAATAAGAGGTATTAAAAATCCATGCCACTTACAGCCCATTCTAACTTAATATAAAATACTAGGAAATGAGACCAAAATTGCCTTTGCATTGCAGTCAGTGCTGAAGGGAAAAAGCATTATTTTGCATTCCTTACTAAGATGAAGGGGTAATGTTTTTGTAAGCAGAAACTATCAAATGTTTATTAAATAAATGAAGCATAAAACAAGCTTTCTTGCAGTTTCATCCATGCCTGAATTTTAACAACTAGCATATATCCTTGGAATGAGAAGTTCTATTTGTATCTAGGAAGAAAGACTGCCCAGGCTGCACGTGGGCTTGTTAGTTCTGAACAGTCTCTGTGACTACTGAAATAAATGATTTGCTTTGCCATCTCACATCATTAACTGTGTTCCTTGTGGTGTTGGTTTTGATGGGAGGGATCAGAGCCTGAGCTGGCAATGAGGAAAGATCATTCCATGGGCCATAGCAGCATGCACAGGAGAATGGAGCCTGACAGACCAAAAAAATGGGAGACCAGGGACTGAAGTGAGGAGCCTTCAGCAACCCTGTTAGGGATCTGTGGGGAATTCATGTCAAAATAAATGCTGGAGAGGGTGTGGAGAAAAGGGAACCCTCTTGCACTGTTGGTGGCAATGCAAATTGATATAGCCACTATGGAAAATTCGAATGAGAACCAGAGGCGGAACCAGATGCAGGGCAGAGAGGGTGTTCCTCCCCATGCCACGTGATGAAACAGATGAAACTTCTCTGTAGATGGGCTGACCCAGAGGGGAAGAGTAGGTGATGCTTTCATGAAGATATCTGTATAAGTTATAGCTACAGCCTTTTTGCTTAATACCGCTTTTCCTCAGTCCCTGTTTTCTTGTGCTCTGCTCTGTTTTTAAGGAATTAAGAGCATCAAGCATGTGGAAGATATACAGTAAATTTATTAAAGTTTTGATTTGTTGTTTTGCTTATTTGCTAAGTCATATCCAACTCTTTTGCTACCCCATGGACTGTAGCCTGCCAGGCTCCTCTGTCCATGCGATTCTCTAGGCAAGAATACTGGAGTGGGTTGCCTCCTCCAGGGGATCTTCTGAATCCTCCACATCTCCTGCATTAGCAGGCAAGTTCTTTACCACTGAGCCACAAGGGACGCCCAAAGTTTCAATAAGAGGTATTAAAAATCCATGCCACTTACAGCCCATTCTAACTTAATATAAAATACTAGGAAATGAGACCAAAATTGCCTTTGCATTGCAGTCAGTGCTGAAGGGAAAAAGCATTATTTTGCATTCCTTACTAAGATGAAGGGGTAATGTTTTTGTAAGCAGAAACTATCAAATGTTTATTAAATAAATGAAGCATAAAACAAGCTTTCTTGCAGTTTCATCCATGCCTGAATTTTAACAACTAGCATATATCCTTGGAATGAGAAGTTCTATTTGTATCTAGGAAGAAAGACTGCCCAGGCTGCACGTGGGCTTGTTAGTTCTGAACAGTCTCTGTGACTACTGAAATAAATGATTTGCTTTGCCATCTCACATCATTAACTGTGTTCCTTGTGGTGTTGGTTTTGATGGGAGGGATCAGAGCCTGAGCTGGCAATGAGGAAAGATCATTCCATGGGCCATAGCAGCATGCACAGGAGAATGGAGCCTGACAGACCAAAAAAATGGGAGACCAGGGACTGAAGTGAGGAGCCTTCAGCAACCCTGTTAGGGATCTGTGGGGAATTCATGTCAAAATAAATGCTGGAGAGGGTGTGGAGAAAAGGGAACCCTCTTGCACTGTTGGTGGCAATGCAAATTGATATAGCCACTATGGAAAACAGTATGGAGATTCCTTAAAAAACAAGGAATTAAACTACCATATGACCCAATAATCCCACTACTGGGCATATACCCTTTCCATATTCCTCAGGTATACATGTACCCCAATGTTCAAAGCAGCACTGTTTACAGTACCTAGGACATGGAACCAACCCAGATGTGCATCAATAGATAAATGGATAAAGAAGTTGTGGTATACTGATACAATGGAATACTACTCAGACATAAAAAGGAACACATTTGACTCAGTTTTAGTGAGGTGGATGAACCTAGTCTATTATACAGAGTAAACTAAGTCAGAAAGTATGAAAGTGTTAATCACTCATTCATGTCTGACTCTTTGTGACCCCATGGACTAGAGCCCACCAGGATCCTCTGTCCAAGGGATTCTCCAGGCAAGAATACTGAAAAGAGAAAGACAAATAGCATACACTAATGCCTATATACGGAATCTAGAACGATGGTACTGATGAACCTGTTTGCAGAGCAGCAGTGGAGACCCAGACATAGAGAACAGACTTGTGAACACAGGGAGGGCAGGAGAGGGTGGGCCAAATAGGAAAAGTAGCATTGAAACATGCCTGCATGCATGCATGCTAAGACACTTCAGTCATGTCGCCTCTGTGCAACCCAATGGACTGGAGCCCATCAGCCTCCTCTGTCCATGGAATTCTCCTGGTGAAAATACTGGAGTGGGTTCCCATTTCCTTCTCTAGGGGATCTTCCCCACTCAGGGATCGAACCCACATCTCCTGTATTAGCAGATGGGTTCTTTACCACTAGCACTTATTCTAATTGCTGAAAGGTTGGAAAAATCAAAGAATGATCTAGGGAATTTATAATAACACTGAAAAGTAAAGACACATGCAGGTTATTTTTTCCCCATGACCTATTTGACCTTAGATATATCACTTGATAGCTCTGGGTCTCAGTCTCCTAACCTGTAAAGTGAGGTATTGGAATCTCCTGCTGACTCACTAAATTGTGGTCCATTGCTCCCATGCTGTAGAGTTGTATTGTTATATGAAGGCTGCAGTGAGAAAATATACTTTCTATTGTGTCTGATTCATGGCAGGTACTCAGTAAGTTCATGGGGTGCTCTGTGATTACCTAGAGGGGTGGCAGGAATGGCTGGAAGGGAGACACAAGAGAGAGGGGCTGTATGTATACATACGGCTGATTCACTTCATTGTACAGCAGAAACTAACACTGTAAAGCAATTATACTCCAATAAAGTGAAAATTTTAAATAAAATAAAACAGTAAAAAAGAGATAAATGAGACAAGTCAATATATCAGGAGCTTTTTAGCCACTCTTTCCAAAATTCTAATGTAACCAATGATCTAATACTTAAGAAAAAACCTGTTAGAAAAGACACTATGTTTGAATGTGCAGTATCATTTTACTCAACAATTTGAATCCTAGTTGAAAATAATTATATTTTAGCAGTAACTGTTCTGAGGCATGGGCCAACTAAAAATTTCTCATTACATAATCGAAAATTATGTGGTTTGTCTCGATGTTGATTGACTTGGCTTGATGGAGTCCTGAGGGAAATCATGCCATTCATTTCTGATCAAATTCACATTCCAACCCACACATTCAGAATTCTCACTGACACCACTAAAGTGAAAGGAAATTGAGAACCAGATCTCTAAGAGACCAAATTGAAGGTTTCCTTTGGGTTCTTGGACCTAGGTTTTAATTGTCCATTTTAAAAATAAATTTTTATGTGTATTTATCTTTCAGTAGGATATTTTTTTATTCTTCTGACTCCTAAAGAATGAACAAGATGTATTAAAATGTGAAATAACACTTTCTGAAAGTGAGAGTAGGTAGACAAAAATACTCTAAGATTTTTTATTAAAATGCCATTTTTGTTCTCATGTGAGGAAAGAGTCCATGTATGAAATAAAGAATATTAGGAAGACTATAGCACCTTCTTAGAATTCTGTGGGAATCATGAGGTTAGGTTACTAGAATTAGGAACCACATCCCAGAGCTTTCCTGGTGGTACAATGGTTAAGACTCCCTGTTTCCACTGCAGGGGGCATAGGTTTGATCCTTGGCCCAGGAACAATGATCCGACGTGAAGCAGGGTAGGACCGAAAAAAAAAAAAAAAAAAAAGGATACACCTTCTAGTTTAGCAAAAACACACTTTGAAAAATGCATTTGCAAATGAGAACATGAGGAATTTTTCACTGGTACCAAATAAGAATGTTTCTAGGACATTTTTACATTATTGCCCCATGAACTTAAAGTCAGTAAAGTTTGGAATATAAAAACTGATGTAAAAAAGTAAACTAGTCTACTGTAAGTTAAAAAGGAAAGCATATTTGTAACTTGGTTCAATAGCAATCATATAAAATGGAAAACTGATTTCCATTAGGTATTCAGCAAAGTCACATTTCTATGGCCTGAAGAATAAAGAATCTTCTCTAGGAATATGTTGCTTCATGGTTATTTTCATTTTAAAAGTCGACCCAAGGATAACAGTTGCTTCCTAATGGCAAAACCCAAAACCTGCTTTGTGACATTGCCTGAGCAATACTCATAAAGTAAATTAATATGTTAAAAGTTACACGGACACACAGTCCCAGTAAAACATGTCTACAGTGTGTTAACATTCCCAGGGAAACAAAATCAGTAACAGTATTTTGGAAGAAATCAAGGAGTATGAAGATAAATAAATTAGAAATTGCAGGACACGAGGCCAGTGGGAAGGGTTTTGGGCAATTAATATATATTTAAAATGGAAAACAGAAAGTAGAAGAAAGTGAAGTCGCTCAGTCGTGTCCGACTCTTTTGCGACCCCATGGACTGTAGCCTACCAGGTTCCTCTGCCCATGGGATTTTCCAGGCAAGAATACTGGAGTGAGTTGCCACTTCCTTCTCCAGTGGACCTTCCCAACCCAGAGACCGAACCCAGGTCTCCTGCATTGCAGGCAGACGCTTTAACCTCTGAGCCACCAAGAAAGTAGAAGAATAAGTTATAAATATCAACAGCCCTTCTCCCTTTTCTCTGATGAGAAAACAATGCAACAATGAAATCTTTTTTAATCTACATGGAACAAAGCTATCCTTCTCTTGATGTCACCGAAAAGCTTTGCACAAGAGTTAACTCCCATCTGTGTGATGAGGTATGGATTTCAACCCACCCAGAATCCAGCTCTGAGTTCCCTGCACAAAAGCAGCAGCAGTTGTCTCCCTTACAACGGCAGTCCCTTCTTCTCCAGGAAGACAAACATTCCAGAATCCAGTGAGGCCACACCAACAGACTTGTCCTTGTGACCCTGGCTACCAATCCACTGGGGTGGCCACCAAGAATCTTGCTGGCAAGCCACCTGGTTTTGAATCCGGCAGATCTGGGAATTCCACACAGGATAGTTTGTTAAAGCCAAGAGCTGTGTTTTTGGGGGGAGAGTGGGGAGGTGGGGAGTAGGTACCCTCCCTGTATATCCCAGTGGCACTTTCAAAGCACAGGGTGGGGGGCTCCATCACCCCAGGATGACAGCTCTTTGGGGGTCTACCTTCTCCCCTCTCCCTTCCTTCCCTGGGCATTATCTGTGATCTCAAGCTGGGAAGGGCAAGAATTAGGAGGACAAGCTTCTCTGAGCCTTTGAGCAGATTCTTCCTGCCAAGCCACAAGAAACACTGGGGCTGGTGCCCTGGCTCACTCTGTGCTTGAAGTGAGAGGGTGGTGGCCGTCCAGGTGGAAGAATAAATATAGACTAATTTAGGGATAATCTGTGCTTCACTGGCATTGCCCATTTCATGGACCAGCGGGAATTCTGAGCACCCACCCTGCATGGCCCTGCACGGTCACCTCTCAAGCATCAGCCCCACCCCCTGGATGCTCTGATGCCTGCAGCACTGGCCTCCCTCCTCCTCTAATTACTATTCTCCTTCCCAGCACGGGGCCTTTTCCAGCCTCAAATCCATCCTTTATTCCTCTTTCTTTCCTTTTTGAAAAATGAATTACCCTGGTAAACTTTTCAACAATTCCTCTCCAAGTATTATCACAATAATGTTTCCTTGGAGAAATTGACCAGTAGACTGACAGATACTAATATTTTATGATATATCTGTAATTTCTCGGTAGAATTGCCACTTTTATCTGACTCTTCTCTAATTTTATCAGACCCTAAATCATTGCATTTGGACTGCTGTGAAACTTGAACTAAAGTGTCAGGTTAGGACACAATTTACAATGAAACTTTAGCTTCCAAAAGTGAAAAAATAAATCAGTTTCTACAGTTTTACTCTTTATAACAAACCAGGATATAAAATTCTAGGCATTTCTCCTAAAGAGTTACTCACACACATGGAAATGATATATGTACATTATTTATTGTGGAAGTTCTGAAATAGGAAAATAGTGAAAATAATCTAAATGTTCACTATATACATAGATACACAACTTTATGCATAATAGAATAATGAGCAAATATTAGGAAAATAAAACAAGAAAGCTCCTTTCAATATGACATGATCATTAAAATATGTTAGGGAGGGACTTCCCTGGTGGTCCAGCGGCTAAGACTCCAAGCTCTCAATGCAGGGGACCTGGGTTCGATCCCTGGTCAAGGAACTAGGTCCCACATGCCACAACTAAGAGTTTGCGTGACCTAACTAAGAGAACAGCCAAATAAATAAATAAAAATAGATATAAAAAATATGTCAGGCAGTTTTAAAAAGAATTAGGTAAAGACCACTGGATGTAGCATACAACCATTTTTATAGAGTAGGAAGAAAAATAAGATACATTTATATTTGCTTATATAACTATGAAATATCTCTGAAAAGATACATAAGGAAAACATATGGTTGTGTGTGATGATACAATTAGAGTGGTGGGGACAGAAGTAGGAGCAAGCTTCTTTGTAAACACGCAAACATACCATCTACTAAAAATACATATTTTAAAATATTCTAAAACAAAGATTATTGGGTAGATTTTCAGACTTTCATTTCTGAACAAGTTGGAGGAATACGGCCCAGATTTACCCTGTCATCTGAAAAAAAAACAAGAAACAAACACACATGAAACAGTGGTTTTCAAGATACCAGGCATCTAGGAATGAAGACACTGATTCCTGAGAGACGGGAAAAAATTAGGGAAGACCTGGAATCATCCCCAGCTTGCTTACTTGAGAGAGTCTCCAGGTTTTGGTGTAAGGAGGGGAGCCTAGAGAGGCCAGCCTAAGTCGATGTGGAGCCAAGAGTCTGGGGAGCAGAGCGCAGCTGGAATTTCAAGGGCAGAAGAGAGTCACATGGGAGGGAGCTCCCGAGGGTACCCCCTGAGTCCTCCGCAGAGGACTGACAGAGCCTGTGCGTGAGGAGAAGCTGCCCACAAATGCAAAAGAACCACTAGAAAGAATTAGAAGTAACAGTGGCCAGAAGCCACCCAAGGCTGAGAAGAGAGTCTGTTCCCATCAGACTGAACAACCCGATGATCGCAGGACCTTGACTGAAGCACACACAGGGTCTTGCCTTAAGGGTGTGAATAACTTGTAGATTATGCCTTGCTTAAGGCTCGCAAAAGGGTCAAACTATCTCCAATTGCATCCTGGAACAAAGCTCAAAAATGTTCAAAATATCCAGCACCCAAAAAGTTCGGTATCGCAAAAAAAAATTTATTACGCAGGCAGAGAAGCACCAAATGCAATCATGAAAAATATTCAATTAACCATAAAGATAGGGAAAGAAGGAAAAGGAAGCAACACATGGGACATACAGAAAGCAAAGAAAATAATTGTTTTAAACCTAATCACATGAATAATCATATTAAAAGTAAGTGATCTCAGCATCCCAATGAAAAAGCTGGGATTTTTAACAGCAAGATGCAACTATAAGCTGCCAACAAGAAAACCACTTTAAATATAGACACAAATAGTTTAAAAAGTAAAGTAAAAAGGCCTAACAGGTATAAATATTAGTGTTCCGAGAGTATAGATCTAAAGAGAGCTGAAATGGCTATACTAATACCCAAGCAAGATCAATGCCTGAGTAAAGAATATTACCAGAAGTGATGAGTCATTTTGTAATGAGAATGAGGTCAATTCATCAAGAGCACATGAAATTCCTACACATATATGCACTTATTAACAGAGCTACAAAATGTATGAAGCAAAAACTTGATAGAACAGAGGAAAAGATAAACAAATCCAGAATTATAGTCATAGATTTCAATATCCCTCTCAGTAATTGATACAACAAGGAGGCAGAAAAATCAATAAGAATATGGAAGACTTGAACAACACTATCAACCAGGTTTACCTAATAAATATTTATAAACCACTCCATTCAATGGCAACAGAATACATTCGTATAGATCACATTCTGACCCATTAAAAAACCCCAATAAATTTAAAAGGATTCAAGTCTTTCAAAGTGTGTTCCCTAACCACAATGGAATTACATGTAAATCAATAACAGATCTCCAAAAAAACATCTCAAATAGTTGGAAACTAAATTACATACATTTATATAACCCATAGGTCACAGAAAGAAAACAAAAGAGAAAGTTTGGAGTATTTGAACATGATGAAAATGGGAACACTGCATATCATTTTTTTGGCAGAATTCTTCTAAAGCAGTACTTAAGAGAGACTTATAGACTAAATAGCTTTATTACAAAAACATCTCAAATCAATAATATCAGCTTCCACCCTACGTAACTAGAAAAAGAAGAGAAAATAAAGTACAAAGTCAGTAGAATAATTAAACTAATGAAGACCATGGAGAAATCAATGAAATATAAAACTGAAAACAATAGAGAAAAATCAATGAAACCAAACATTAATTCTTTAAGCAGATCAATAAACTTCTAGCCAGACTGACTAGGCAAAATAAGGAATAACATAATTTGCTCAGCACCATTAATCATTGTGGAAATGCAAAACAAAACCACAATAAGATACCACCATGCCCCTGTTATAGTGACTAAACTTCCAACTGCCCATATCAAGTATATGAGGATAGTAGCAGTTGGAACTCAAATACAGCTGGTGGGAATATAAAGTTACAAGCACTCTGGGAAAGAGTTTCACAGTTTCTTAAAAGGTGAAACCCACACCTACCACATGATTTAGTCATTCCACTCCCAGGCTTTTTCTCAAGAGAAATGAAAGCATATATCCACACAAAGATTAGCACACAAAACTCATAGCAGCTTTATCTGTAATAAGCCCAAACTGAAAAAAAACCCCAAACGTTCATCAGTGGGCAAATAGATAATCAAACTATAGTACATTCGTGCAAGTGGAATAGTACTCAGCAATAAAAAAGGAAGAAACTATTAACAGACATTAAAACAAGAGTGAGTCTCACAATAATGACACGAATGAAAGGAGTCAGACACTCCCAAAGAAGAGTACATACTCTATGATTTCATTTATATAAAATTCTAGACAATTCAAACTCATCTACAGAGGCAGAAATCAGTTATGTCTTAGAGGAAAGGAATGAGAAGAGGGTCAGGAGGGAGGGAGGGATAGATACAATGAGGAAACTTTGGAGGCATGATAGATGTGTTACTTTTTCCTGAATGTAATGATGGTACCCAGCAGTATCCAGAAGTCAAAACCTATCAAATTTTCCACTTAAAATATTTGCAATTCGCTGCATGACAACTATACCTTAGTTACACTGTTCAAAAGATTAGTGGACAAATATGAATAAATACACAAACAAAAGGCTTGTTTCATACCAGTCATTCACACTAATCAAGATAGGAGATGCTAATTTATCTCGGGCTTGGAAACAGCATCAGTGAAGGTAAGGGGGTCCATATGAATTTATTTTATTATGCCTCAAACTAACCAAAGATATATCCCAAGTTTAGCTTTTTTATAAACTCATCAAGAAAACAAGATGTTGTGTTTCTAATAAAACATTTACAATAAAAAAATATCAATCTAGGATGTTCTCTTCCCTATCTATACTAGTCCCATATCTATAATAGTAGTAACTCTAGTTGGGAGATTTAGTCTGCACAGCGTAAATTCTGTTGCACTCTGGTCTCATGTTTTACACGGTCAAATGAGAATGCATCAGTAGGACTTAAGATCTTTCCATTCGTGGTCCAGAATAAAGAGAACTGACAATTTCTTTCTGTAATTTTTTGAAATGCAGGTGTATTTTGGCCAAAATAAACACAGCTCAATGCCATGTTCCTTCAATATTACTGGATATTTTCATACATTCTAATGATTTTTCTTGCTGTGTTTAAACTGATGTCAACCAAGTTTACTTCCAGTTTTGACCATATCTCTGGTCTAAGAACATATATACCCAGCTGCATTCTGAATATCCTAATTTCCCCAACATTTGGACGCATCATCTTCCCATATACCTAAACTAGTCCCTGCTACATTAGATCCAGAATTCAAAAATTAGGTACGTGCAATTCCATTATGACTATTACTCTTTGGGAGCTTCCCCAGTGACTCAGCAGTAAAGAATCCCCCTGCAATGCAGGAGATGTAGGAGATGCATGCTCGATCCCTGAGTGGGGAAGATCTCCTGGAGGAGGGGATGGCAACCCACTCCAGTATTCTTTCCTGGAGAATCCCATGGACAGAGGAGCCTGGCAGGCTGCAGTCCACGGGGTCGCAAGGAGTCGGACATGACTGAAGCAACTAAGCATGCACACATTGCTCTTTTTTAACAGTGAAGCAAACTATATATTATGCTGGGTTATCTCTCAATAATGTTTTATAATTTATTATTAAGGATTGAGAATTTCTAATTGCTTAAGCCCAAGCCCCATGGATCCAAAGATGACACAGATGTATCAAATATGATCACTGAGGAACTGCCCCCAGGACGTGGTCCCATGCCAGTCTGTCCCAGCTACAGCTGTGATTCCCTCTGAAATTCAGGGCATGGAAAATGGGAAGAGAATATACTGCTGGAGAGAGAGCAAAAGTAAGGCACATCTGGTTCCAAGATTTCCATTTCAAACAGAATTTTTGAAATGCATGAGATCCTTTGTGTTATTATTTCAATCCTGCTCATTTTCCTAGGGGAGAAATAAATCCCTCTTCCTGTCTTGTAATCTTTCCATCTACAGAGAGTATACACATATTTTTTAAAATCTTAAACTGAAGTGATTAGGCCAAGTACCATCGTAACATACAAAGTCTCTGAAATACACAACACACTTAAATAAATTCACATTTATGTCCCTCTAGAGCATCATAGAAAGTTACCAACGGCACGACTTCAGTGAGTCTATAAATTGGCGTGTCTTATTTACTTAAGACATTTTTAAACATGCCTTCAGTATTTAGTGTCTTGTACTTCTATGTATAAATATCCTCTGTTTCCAAAAAATCTTCAGAAGTGTCACAAAAATTTTATTGACTGTGTATTTTTACAGATTTGTTTGGTCTGCATAAAGTGTTCTCCAGTTGTTTTATGTACACATTTATGTAGCTGTCTGTCTTTACCCGGGGTAAAGAATCCTCCTGCAGTGCAGGAGACTCAGCGATGTGGGTTCAATCCCTGAGTCGGGGAGATCCCCTGGAGAAGGGAATGGCAACCCACTGCAGTATTCTTGCCTGGGAAATCCCACGGACAGAGGAACCTGGTGGGCTACAGTCCATGAGATCGCAAAGATTGGGACACGACTTAGCAACTAAACAACTTCAGCTCTCTTTAAACATTGAAACAGAAACAGCATTGCAGTAAAGAACTCAAAGGCTTTGGGGTCAGAGTACCTGGTTCAGCCACAGCACTACCACCGTCCTGGCCCAGAGAGGATGCTGGGCCCTCCCTCTCTCATTCTGTTCCTCTCAACAGAACACAGGGATGGTATTCCTAGGGCTGCAGTAAGGATTAATCAAAATAACTGGACAAGAATCTTACAGAAGAGCCCAGCATACAGTGAACGTTCAAAAACACCAGAGCAGGGACTTTCCAGGTGGTCCAGTGGCTAAGACTCCCAGCTCCCAGTGCAGGGGTCGAGTTTGATCCCTGGTCGAGGAACTAGATCCCACATGCCACAGCTAAATGTGTGCATGTCACAACTAAAGACCCCACATGCCACACCTAAAAAATCCCATGTGCCACAACTAAGAGTCGGCACAGCCAAATATATAAATATTAAACACACACACACGTAAGCAGACTCCTCTGGCAGTCCAGTGGTTAAGACTTCATGCTCCCACTGCAAAACAGTGGCAAAAACATTAAATAATAATAATAATAACAGAAAAACTGAAAAGCTGCTCCTGAATTGCAAAAATAAAAATAAAAAAATTTAGGGCAGGATCCAATGGTTATAAATTACCTCATTACATAGTAATGTGACTGCAAGGCATCCTAGCAAGAGCAGAAATTATTATTTGATCAAAAGAATGTTTCCTAGAAAGGTAGGCTTTAAAAAGAACATCATTAAAGTGAAAAGACCTAGTTTAAACTCCAGCACTGGCATGCAAGTAAAACTAGTTCTGGTTGGTTATTTTGTTCTAACTGACCATCGCGTAGTCCGTTAAATGGACATGACCTGGAAATGGTAGGTGCATGGTGAATACATATGAGAAACTGATTGAAGTTATCGTCTACAACTGTGTTTTCTATGTTTCTATGTGTCTGATAGTATAAGACCTCTTTCACGTTGAGGAAATGCCATAAAACCACTGATTTTCCCAACGTATCCGTCACTTATCATATACTTCTCTCTGATGACAAACACACGTACCTAATGTGTGACTCCACGGGGCGTGAGTGGCTTGAGAGCCTGAACTGTGAAGTTCAAAGCCCATGGGGGTTCCAGGAGCGACAGGAGACCCTGGGAGCTCATGTACACTCACAGAAAACCTGTGCTCCCCAAGCAAAACGCCCGGGTCCCCGACGCTCAGAGCCCTCTGCTGCTGCTAAGTCGCGTCAGTGTGTCCGACTCTGTGCGACCCCATAGACGGCAGCCCACCAGGCTCCCCCGTCCCTGGGATTCTGCAGGCAAGAACACTGGAGTGGGTTGCCATTTCCTTCTCCAATGCATGAAAGTGAAAAGTGAAAGTGAAGGCGCTCAGTCGTGCCTGACTCGTAGCGACCCCATGGACTGCAGCCCACCAGGCTCCTCCACCCATGGGGTTCTCCAGGCAAGAGCACTGGAGTGGGGCGCCCTTGCCCTCTCCTCAGAGCCCCCTAAAGATGGTCTCATTCCTTCCACAGGTCTCCCGTTATGGCTGGAGGGCTCTTTGCCGTGGATCGCAAATGGTTCTGGGAGCTGGGTGGCTATGATCCAGGCCTGGAGATCTGGGGAGGAGAGCAGTATGAAATTTCTTTCAAGGTAAGCCGTCAGCACCCTTGCCACGCTAGGTCGACCTCTTTTTTGACAATTCTAATGGAAAGGCGACATTTCGTTTTGTGACCTATGCTGTCAATTGACATCGAAAACAGACATGTCATTTTCCCACCTCAGCTTTTGGCTGAGAGAGGCTACTTCCTCCTGAAGCTTCCGAGAGACACGGTTATGCCATCAAAGTAAAGCAGAGGAGAAAGTCCAGAATCCCACCCGCAGGCGGGAAACGCTGCACGAGCACCCCTGCTGCTCCACTGGCGGGGCGTTCCTGCTCAGGCCCCAGAACAGACGGCGGCTAGGAGGTGAAAACAATGGAATTACTGCAGCTTCTGCCCTTTGTGTTTGTTCAAACACCTATGTTGGAGAAGGAAATGGCAACCCACTCCAGTATTCCTGCCAGAAAAAATTGCATGGACAGAGCAGCCTGGTGGGCCACACTCCATGGGGTCGCTTAGAGTCGGGCACGACTGAGCAATTTAATGGTTAAATGATGCATATATGCATAACTGAATCTTTACAGAATTCCAACACAAGGGAGTTTTTTTATTTTTATCTGAAACTACTCAGGTTTCATTTCCATTTGCTTGGACCAGAAGTACTTCTAAAATTATATACTTTATTACAAATATTCTCAGTCGCTCAGTTGGGTCTGACTCTTTGTGACCCCATGGACTATAGCCCACCAGGCTCCTCTGTTCATGGGATCATCCAGGCAAGAATACTAGTGTGGGTTGCCACGCCCTTCTCCAATCAAACCTGCTCTCCTGCATTGGCAGGCAGATTCTTTACCCACTGAGCCATCCAGGAAGCCTTTATTACATATATATAATGTATATATGTGTACATATAATGTATCATATATACATATATATACATTATGTGTATAATGTATACATAATGTATAAAATGTATCAGTTCAGTTCACTCGTTCAGTCGTGTCTGACTCTTTGTGACCCCATGAATCGCAGCACGCCAGGCCTCCCTGTCCATCACCAACTCCTAGAGTTCACTCAAAGTCATGTCCATCAAGTTGGTATTGCCATCCAGCCATCTCATCCACTGTCATCCCCTTCTCCTCCTGCCCCCAATCCCTCCCAGCATCAGTCTCTTCTGATGAGTCAACTCTTCCCATGAGGTGGCCAAAGTGCTGGAGTTTCAGCTTTAGCATCATTCCTTCCAAAGAACACCCAGGGCTGATCTCCTCTAGAACTGTCTCTTATACACATCTAGTAGAATAATTAAACTAATGAAGACCATGGAGGAATCAATGAAATATAAAACTGAAAACAATAGAGAAAAATCAGTGAAACCAAACATTAATTCTTTAAGCAGATCAATAAACTTCTAGCCAGACTGACTAGGCAAAATAAAGGAATAACATAATTTGCTCAGCACCATTAATCATTGTGGAAATGCAAAACAAAACCACAATAAGATACCACCATGCCCCTGTTATAGTGACTAAACTTCCAACTGCCCATATCAAGTATATGAGGATAGTAGCAGTTGGAACTCAAATACAGCTGGTGGGAATATAAAGTTACAAGCACTCTGGGAAAGAGTTTCACAGTTTCTTAAAAGGTGAAACCCACACCTACCACATGATTTAGTCATTCCACTCCCAGGCTTTTTCTCAAGAGAAATGAAAGCATATATCCACACAAAGATTAGCACACAAAACTCATAGCAGCTTTATCTGTAATAAGCCCAAACTGAAAAAAAACCCCAAACGTTCATCAGTGGGCAAATAGATAATCAAACTATAGTACATTCGTGCAAGTGGAATAGTACTCAGCAATAAAAAAGGAAGAAACTATTAACAGACATTAAAACAAGAGTGAGTCTCACAATAATGGCATGAATGAAAGGAGTCAGACACTCCCAAAGAAGAGTACATACTCTATGATTTCATTTATATAAAATTCTAGACAATTCAAACTCATCTACAGAGGCAGAAATCAGTTATGTCTTAGAGGAAAGGAATGAGAAGAGGGTCAGGAGGGAGGGAGGGATAGATACAATGAGGAAACTTTGGAGGCATGATAGATGTGTTACTTTTTCCTGAATGTAATGATGGTACCCAGCAGTATCCAGAAGTCAAAACCTATCAAATTTTCCACTTAAAATATTTTCAATTCACTGCATGACAACTATACCTTAGTTACACTATTCAAAAGATTAATGGACAAATATGAATAAATACACAAACAAAAGGCTTGTTTCATACCAGTCATTCACACTAATCAAGATAGGAGATGCTAATTTATCTCGGGCTTGGAAACAGCATCAGTGAAGGTAAGGGGGTCCATATGAATTTATTTTATTATGCCTCAAACTAACCAAAGATATATCCCAAGTTTAGCTTTTTATAAACTCATCAAGAAAACAAGATGTTGTGTTTCTAATAAAACATTTACAATAAAAAAATATCAATCTAGGATGTTCTCTTCCCTATCTGTACTAGTCCCATATCTATAATAGTAGTAACTCTAGTTGGGAGATTTAGTCTGCACAGCGTAAATTCTGTTGCACTCTGGTCTCATGTTTTACACGGTCAAATAAGAATGCATCAGTAGGACTTAAGATCTTTCCATTCGTGGTCCAGACTAAAGAGAACTGACAATTTCTTTCTGTAATTTTTTGAAATGCAGGTGTATTTTGGCCAAAATAAACACAGCTCAATGCCATGTTCCTTCAATATTACTGGATATTTTCATACATTCTAATGATTTTTCTTGCTGTGTTTAAACTGATGTCAACCAAGTTTACTTCCAGTTTTGACCATATCTCTGGTCTAAGAACATATATACCCAGCTGCATTCTGAATATCCTAATTTCCCCAACATTTGGACGCATCATCTTCCCATATACCTAAACTAGTCCCTGCTACATTAGATCCAGAATTCAAAAATTAGGTACGTGCAATTCCATTATGACTATTACTCTTTTGGAGCTTCCCCAGTGACTCAGCAGTAAAGAATCCCCCTGCAATGCAGGAGATGTAGGAGATGCATGCTCGATCCCTGAGTGGGGAAGATCTCCTGGAGGAGGGGATGGCAACCCACTCCAGTATTCTTTCCTGGAGAATCCCATGGACAGAGGAGCCTGGCAGGCTGCAGTCCACGGGGTCGCAAGGAGTCGGACATGACTGAAGCAACTAAGCATGCACACATTGCTCTTTTTTAACAGTGAAGCAAACTATATATTATGCTGGGTTATCTCTCAATAATGTTTTATAATTTATTATTAAGGATTGAGAATTTCTAATTGCTTAAGCCCAAGCCCCATGGATCCAAAGATGACACAGACGTATCAAATATGATCACTGAGGAACTGCCCCCAGGACGTGGTCCCATGCCAGTCTGTCTCAGCTACAGCTGTGATTCCCTCCGAAATTCAGGGCATGGAAAATGGGAAGAGAATATACTGCTGGAGAAAGAGCGAAAGTAAGGGACATCTGGTTCCAAGACTTCCATTTCAAACAGAATTTTTGAAATGCATGAGATCCTTTGTGTTATTATTTCAATCCTGCTCACTTTCCTAGGAGAGAAATAAATCCCTCTTCCTGTCTTGTAATCTTTCCATCTACAGAGAGTATACACATATTTTTTAAAATCTTAAACTGAAGTGATTAGGCCAAGTACCACTGTAACATACAAAGTCTCTGAAATATACAACACACTTAAATAAATTCACATTTATGTCCCTCTAGAGCATCATAGAAAGTTACCAACGGCACGACTTCAGTGAGTCTATAAATTGGCGTGTCTTATTTACTTAAGACATTTTTAAACATGCCTTCAGTATTTAGTGTCTTGTACTTCTATGTATAAATATCCTCTGTTTCCAAAAAATCTTCAGAAGTGTCACAAAAATTTTATTGACTGTGTGTTTTTACAGATTTGTTTGGTCTGCATAAAGTGTTCTCCAGTTGTTTTATGTACACATTTATGTAGCTGTCTCTCTTTACCCGGGGTAAAGAATCCTCCTGCAGTGCAGGAGACTCAGCGATGTGGGTTCAATCCCTGAGTCGGGGAGATCCCCTGGAGAAGGGAATGGCAATTCATTGCAGTATTCTTGCCTGGGAAATCCCACGGACAGAGGAACCTGGTGGGCTACAGTCCATGAGATCGCAAAGATTGGGACACGACTTAGCAACTAAACAACTTCAGCTCTCTTTAAACATTGAAACAGAAACAGCATTGCAGTAAAGAACTCAAAGGCTTTGGGGTCAGAGTACCTGGTTCAGCCACAGCACCACCACCATCCTGGCCCAGAGAGGATGCTGGGCCCTCCCTCTCTCATCCTGTTCCTCCCAACAGAACACAGGGATGGTATTCCTAGGGCTGCAGTAAGGATTAATCAAAAGAACTGGACAAGAATCTTACAGAAGAGCCCAGCATACAGTGAACATTCAAAAACACCAGAGCAGGGACTTTCCAGGTGGTCCAGTGGCTAAGACTCTCAGCTCCCAGTGCAGGGGTCGAGTTCGATCCCTGGTCGAGGAACTAGATCCCACATGCCACAGCTAAATGTGTGCATGTCACAACTAAAGACCCCACATGCCACACCTAAAAAATCCCATGTGCCACAACTAAGAGTCAGCACAGCCAAATATATAAATATTAAACACAGACACACACACACGTGAGCAGACTCCTCTGGCAGTCCAGTGGTTAAGACTTCATGCTCCCACTGCAAAACAGTGGCAAAAACATTAAATAATAATAATAATAACAGAAAAACTGAAAAGCTGCTCCTGAATTGCAAAAATAAAAATAAAAAAATTTAGGGCAGGATCCAATGGTTATAAATTACCTCATTACATAGTAATGTGACTGCAAGGCATCCTAGCAAGAGCAGAAATTATTATTTGATCAAAAGAATGTTTCCTAGAAAGGTAGGCTTTAAAATAGCAGACTCCTCTGGCAGTCCAGTGGTTAAGACTTCATGCTCCCACTGCAAAACAGTGGCAAAAACATTAAATAATAATAATAATAACAGAAAAACTGAAAAGCTGCTCCTGAATTGCAAAAATAAAAATAAAAAAATTTAGGGCAGGATCCAATGGTTATAAATTACCTCATTACATAGTAATGTGACTGCAAGGCATCCTAGCAAGAGCAGAAATTATTATTTGATCAAAAGAATGTTTCCTAGAAAGGTAGGCTTTAAAAAGAACATCATTAAAGTGAAAAGACCTAGTTTAAACTCCAGCACTGGCATGCAAGTAAAACTAGTTCTGGTTGGTTATTTTGTTCTAACTGACCATCGCGTAGTCTGTTAAATGGACATGACCTGGAAATGGTAGGTGCATGGTGAATACATATGAGAAACTGATTGAAGTTATCGTCTACAACTGTGTTTTCTATGTTTCTATGTGTCTGATAGTATAAGACCTCTTTCACGTTGAGGAAATGCCATAAAACCACTGATTTTCCCAACGTATCCGTCACTTATCATATACTTCTCTCTGATGACAAACACACGTACCTAATGTGTGACTCCACGGGGCGTGAGTGGCTTGAGAGCCTGAACTGTGAAGTTCAAAGCCCATGGGGGTTCCAGGAGCGACAGGAGACCCTGGGAGCTCATGTACACTCACAGAAAACCTGTGCTCCCCAAGCAAAACGCCCGGGTCCCCGACGCTCAGAGCCCTCTGCTGCTGCTAAGTCGCGTCAGTGTGTCCGACTCTGTGCGACCCCATAGACGGCAGCCCACCAGGCTCCCCCGTCCCTGGGATTCTGCAGGTAAAAATAAAGTCTGACACTGTTTCCACTGTTTCCCCATTTTTTCCTATGAAGTGATGGGACCAGATACCATGATCTTCGTTTTCTGAATGTTGAGCTTAAAGCCAGCTTTTTCACTCTCCTCTTTCACTTTCATCAAGAGGCTTTTTAGTTCCTCTTCATTTTCTGCCATAAGGGTGGTGTCATCTGCATAAAAAAGCCTTTATTACATATATACACATATATATACATATATATACATATATTCTAATACACACATATATGATATATAAATATATAATAGCACATCAAATTTCAGGATTTGTAAATGACATTTACTACAACATATGAAGATCAGATAATCAAAGCAAAATAAACTATGCAAAAGGTTTTCGTTTCTCCTTTATCCTTGTCATTATTCATACAGAAGGTAGTGATTCTCACAAAATTTACCACACCCAAATCTTAGTAAATAATTCAGCTCTCTTAATTACCTCTATTATAAAGTCAGACCAATTCTTGCTAAAATAAAAGGTATCCTGAATACAGTAAAAGTCAGACCTAATAGTCTAGCTAAACTTTTTGAATTTATCCATAAAAGAAATTGATAAAACTGGTTTTTATTCAACTGTAATAACCATATTCAGTTTATTAACAGAAATGTTATGTTGTCTCCAAAGTGTCATAAAATAAACATCCCCAAAGAGAAACTCAGGAGACATGACTGAAGGCTTCAGGACATCTAGAATTTTCAATCTGATTGCTGGCAATAAACCTGGGAACACTATTTACTAAATTAGTGCTTTTTGCCATTATTGAAACACATCTAATTTCACACCTTAGGCACTGTTTTCTCAAACTTCTGTATAGGTACATTTACACCATTTATTCAATGATATGTGATATACAAATGCAAGGCCAAGTGCTTTACATGCATTATATATTTTAAAACCACCAGCTCTAAGAAGTTGGTATTATTCTATTTTACAGATGAAGAAACTGAGACTTGAAAGTTTTAAAGATTTTTACATTAATTTTTTTCAGTTCTAAAGATTAAATAAACTACCTGGTATTGCTTAGGGATTAAAATGCTCAGGTTGACTCAATTGCAGAGAATACAGAAACATAAAATTGTCCGTTCACCCAAGTCATATCTGCCAACACCATTCCCAAGTTCACAGTTACCCTGTTAGTCTCTAGCTAATGGTTCCTCTCACTGAACAGAGGAGTGTGTCTTCATTCTAGCCCAAGAGCATAGCCACAAACTCTGTGCTGACTCTGGCAAAATACTACTGATATCAGATGTGGTCCAAAGCTGGAAGGAACTGCAATAATTCCTTCTGCTGGAAAAACAGAAATCTGCCTTTGACTCCAGCAGTAAAGGAAAATACAACATTGCTACATTTGCAAAACCATCAGAAGTCAAAGAACGCTTTTTACTTTTCACAGTTCAAGAGTTTTTTTGGTTTTTACATTCTCTTAATTCATGAGTTCTTTAGGTTTAAAATACTATTAAGAAAAATCTGTATTGTACAAATATTAAATAGTGGAAATGGTGTAGAGAAAAGGAAACCTTTTTAATACTGCTGGTGGATTATACATTGTTGCAGCCACTGAGGAAAACAATATGGATGGGTTCCTTAAAAAACAAACAAACAAAAGAGTTGCTATATGATCCAGCATTCTCTCTCCTGGGCATGTATCTGGACAAAACTATAATTCAAGAAGACACATGCACCCTTGTATTCACAGCAGCACTATTTAAAATAGCGATGACATGAAGACAACCTAAATGTCCATTGACAGAGGGATGGATAAAGCTGCAGTGCATGTATCCAACAGAATGTTACTCAGCCAGAAGGAAAAGAATGAAAAAAGATGTCATTTGCAGCAACATGGATGGACCCAGAGATTATCATACTAAATGAAATGCCAGACAACAAAAGACAAGTAATGTATGGTGTCGTTTATACGTGGAATCTTAAAAAAAAGCTACAAGTGAACTTATTTATGAAACAGAAATAGACTCACAGACATAGAAAACAAGCTAGTTGCCAAAGGGGTAAGCAGGGAAGGGATAAATTTGGAATTTGGGATTAAAAGTCACACACTACTATATATAAAATAAAAAACAAGGACCTACTGTATAGCACAGGGAACTATATTCAATATCTCATAATAACCTATGAATCACTTGAAACAATGTAAATCAACTATACCTCAATTTTTTTAATTTATTAAATTATTATTTATTTCTTTGACTATGCCAGGTCTTCAGTTGTGGCATGTGGGATCTATGAATAAATTCCCGGACCAAGGATTGAACCCAGGCACCCTGCACTGGGAGCATGCAGGCCTAGCCACTGGACCACCGGGAAAGTCCCTATGCTTTAAAAAAAAATTATTTTAAAAGAAAAAAAATGGAAAAAGAAAACCTGTATTAAAGAGATACCTGACTTTGAATAAAGAACCGGGTGTAGATAAAGTACTGCGGGAAGTCTGAGAGTCTGCAGAATGGACATCTGCATTCTACACCACAGGGGTATTTTTAAGCAAATATAAACTTGAACCTCTCACATCACTATCACTTCTATCTATTGCTTCTTTTCAGGGTGACCTGGGGTTTTATTACCCCACTTCCTCTTTCTCCCATTATCTGTCATTCTGAAGGTTATAATTGGAATGCAGCCCTGCTGTCTTTGTCTAGAAACCATGGAAACAGAGCTAGAGGTTCAGGACTACGTTGCCCCAGTTTGTTTGATGGGAATGCCAGATTCTTTGTCAACAGCTATGTCTTATGGGGTCCCCTTTCAGACACATCCCTCTGTCCTTCCCGCCACTGTGGGCTGACCTTGGGCTTGCTGTCCCTCTCTATCAGTACTTGGAACATGAGGCGGACACACTCAAGCAGGATTTGGTGGAATTGGCATGGAAGAGGATGAATATTCTTCATGAGATAAATCAAAAGAACTGTCTACAAATAGCTCTGCTCAACGGCATTTTAAAAAGTCAAAGAAAAATCAGATATCTGTATTTGGAGAAAAAGTTAGTACTTCCCTAATAGCTTAGTTGGTAAAGTATCCGCCCGCAATGCAGGAGACCCAGATTCGATCCCAGGGTCGGAAAGTACCCTGGAGAAGGAAATGGCAACCTACTCCAGTACTCTTGCCTACAGAATTCCAAGGACAGAGCTGACCTTGGGGTTCCTGTCCCTCTCTATCACTACTTGGAACATAAGGGGGACACACTCAAGCAGGTTTGGGTGGAATTTGCACGGAAGATGAGGAATATTCTCCATATGAGATAAATCAAAAGAATTGTCTACAAATAGCTCTGCTCAATGACATTTAAAAAGTCAAAGAAAAAATCAAATATCTGTATTTGGAGAAATAGTCCATAAACTGTGATTAATTTTACCATGGAAAGCACTGTCAGATGCTCACTGGCCAGCCATCCGGGTGTGGGAGCATGTTCAGGCAACTGAGACTTCACCAGTCTATTTCACACCATCATAAAGAAATTGTTTCAAGTCTGACACTGAGAAACTCTCATGCAAAAGGTTTCGGTCTGTATTGGTCATCAGGCATCTTTGCTTGCTGTTTGCGTGTCAACCAAAGAATCATTTCAATGATGTTTATGACAAGATTCTGTGGCTAAATGAAAATATGTCCAGAAAAGTGTGTGTTAGTCTCTCAGTCTTGTCTGATTCTTTGTGACCACATGGATTGTGTAGCCCGCCTCTCTATCCATGGAGGCTCCTCTGTCCATGGAATTCTCCAGGCAAGAATACTGCAGTGGGGGTTGCCATTCCCTTCTCCAGAGGATCTTCCTGACCCAGGAATTGAACCCAGGTCCCCTGTATTGCAGGCAGATTCCTTACTGTCTGAGCCACTGAGAAAACCCGGGCAGGGGGTAGGGGGGTGGTAGCGGGGTGGAGAGAGGAAAAACCTCTGCTTTATATTAAAAGGCTGAGTTTTGGGTCAGATGATGCTGGCTATGAGGCACCTCGGTTCTCCATCCCTGTGAATATCTTTCTATTTTCTAACATCTGGCGAGGTAAGGGGATTTCATGCCATCACACAGAGACCAGCACAGCATATCACAAAAACGTTGCTGTGTTATTTCACGACACAATCAAGGAAAAGAGCTCTCTAGAGAAATGATCCGTCTGCCCTGTGCTCAGGCTTCAATCTCTTTTAATATGAATCTGAATTCTCACATGACCCAGAATTATCCAGCTGCCTTTCAAATGTTGCTAGGTTACCAGCTGCCAGGGAGGAAAAACACCATTAAGTCAGACACTCAACTAGCTTTTACTGAGCATCTAATTTACATCAGGACAGTATTCCAGGTACTCAGTTTGGAGCTGCATCTGGAAACAAAAGGGCTTCCTGGGCGGCATTAGTGGTAAAGTACCCACCTGCCAACTCAGGAGACGGAAGCGATGCAGGTTTGGTCCCTTGGAGGAGGGCATGGTAACCCACTCCAGAGTCATTCACGATTTAGCGCCGGAACAACAGCAGCAGCGAGTGACCACCTTTGTTATGTGCTCTTGTCCTTCCCACGTGCCAAGCTTCAGGTCCAGGTATGTAAGGAAATTATCACTTACCTCTCACAATCTCTCAGCCTTTATCAGTCACTAATTCATTCAGCGGGCATTTAGTTATTGATTCAGTTCAGTTCAGTTCAGTCGCTCAGTCGTGTCCGACTCTTTGCGACCCCATGAATCGCAGCACGCCAGGCCTCCCTGCCCATCACCAACTCCCGGAGTTCACTCAGACTCACGCCCATCGAGTCCATGATGCCATCCAGCCATCTCATCCTCGGTCGTCCCCTTCTCCTCCTGCCCCCAATCCCTCCCAGCATCAGACTCTTTTCCAATGAATCAACTCTTCGCATGAGGTGGCCAAAGTACTGGAGTTTCAGCTTTAGCATCATTACAATGTGCCAACTCTGGGCTAAGCTCCAGAGATTCAAAGATAAATGTGAAAAAAAGGCTCTCCAGTTGCCACCTGGACAATTAATTGACTCCAATTTCTCAGTATTGTTTGGAATATATGTTATTTCCATATTCACAGAAATAACTTAAGAATATACACAGGAACCTCTTCACCAGCCTCCCTCCCTGTTCTTTTCTCCTCTTTCAGCTGATCTCGTTTTCACTCATTTAATTCCCTGAGTCACTTTATTTTCCCCTCCCAAAAGTTCATAATTGCTCCTAAGAACCTCACAAATCAAATTAGTGTACTGAATCATAAACCATGAAACTTTCCCTCAATTGTCTGCCTCACCTGTCTCCAGCTACACTGCAAACCACCTGAAGGAGTGCTTTCCTTTCCTTCCCAGAAAAGGTGGAAACACATCCATCTATCACTGTCCTTGTTTATTGCAGAGATTTTAACTAACCAGACTTTGTTCTCTTCCTGAAAGTCTGGGTTATTCCCTCTGAAATATTAAACAGAAACCTTCACCATGAATCCACGTGCCCTGCGAGCTAGACCCTGCAGAAACATGGCAGAAAGCCCAGTACGAGCCTTCAAGTCAAGTACAACCGAGATGGGTATTTTACCTGTTAAATATAAACATCAGATAAAACAGAAAAGCACAAAAAACTTAGGTTAAGAATCTCCTCTAGGGTGTCCCTGACGGTTCAGTGGTTAGGAAATTGCCCGCTAGTGCACGGGATGTGGGTTTGATGCCTGATCCAAGAAGATCCCACATGCTGTGGAGCAAGTAAGCCCATTGGCCACAACTACTGAGCCTGTGCTCTTGAGAACCACAACTACTGAGCTCGGGCCCTCTAAAGCCTATGCTCCACAAGAGAAGCCACCTCAGTGAGAAGCCCACGCACTGCAGGGGCCAGTGGCCACTGCCACCACAACTAGAGAAAAACCCATGCAGTATCAGAGACCCAGCACAGCCCAGAAAACCCTCCTCCGAAGTACAAAGGCACATTTATTCACAGCCTTCTAAGGCAAGAGAGGCCAAAGCTGTTCCTTCTGCATTTGGGTCCTTGAGTCAGGGTAAACTGGAGATGCCTGGACCACATCCACTTTGCATCCCCCAGGAGTCTCAGCTTGGGCTCCTTTAAACTGAAAGGAGAGGAACTTCCCTAGGGGTACAGGGTTAAGACGTCACCTTCCAGTGCAGGGGATACTGGTCTGATCCCTGGATAGAGAGCTAAGATTCCACATGCCTTGTGACCAAAAAAAACAAAACATAAAACAGAAGCAATACTATAACAAAATCAATAGAGACTTAAAAAAAAAAACTGAAATGAGGACCTGAAGACACTTGGAAGCTATCTTCATGCAGTCACAGAACCCTTCTGATTCTTTTTTGATTTTTACCTGACTCTTTGGTATTCCTTCACCTGCACTGATTTGACAGCAATTTTTAAACAATTCCATCTTTTAAGCTCCTCAGATTAGTTTTGATCTGAGCAACAATGCTTTCCATAACAATATTTCATCAATTCAAATGGAACATCATCATCAAATTACATAATTATACTTATTTTAACTAGCATAATCCTCTTTGGGAAGAAATGCACTGCCTTTGGGCTTTTTTTTAAAGATTTTTTTTATGTGGACCATTTTTAGAGTCTTTACTGAATTTATTACAACATTGCTTCTGTTGTTTATGCTCTGGTTTTTTGGCTGTGAGGCTTGTGGGGTCATAGCTCCCTGACCAGGGATCAAACCTGCACCTCCTACATTGGAAGGTGAGGTCCTAACCCACTGGACCACCAGGGAAATCCCAATTGCCTTTGAGAGACACACACAACTGTGAGCCAAGGATTCCAGGTGGATCCAGTATAGCCTGTATCCAGCGTTCAGTTCAGTTCAGTCGTTCAGTCGTGTCCGACTCTTTGTGGCCCCGTGAATCGCAGCACGCCAGGCCTCCCTGTCCATCACCAACCCCCGGAGTTCACTCAGACCCGCAATCATCGAGTCAGTGATGCCATCCAGCCATCTCGTCCTCGGTCGTCCCCTTCTCCTCCTGCCCCCAATTCCTCCCAGCATCAGGGTCTTTTCCAATGAGTCAACTCTTCGCATCAGGTGGCCAAAGTACTGGAGTTTCAGCTTTAGCATCATTCCTTCCAAACAACACCCAGGGCTGATCTCCTTCAGAATGAACTGGTTGGATCTCCTTGCAGTCCAAGGGACTCACAAGAGTCTTCTCCAACACCACAGTTCAAAAGCATCAATTCTTCGGCGCTCAGCCTTCTCTCAGTCCAACTCTCACATCCATACATGACTACTGGAAAAACCATAGCCTTGACTAGATGGACCTTAGTCGGCAAAGTAATGTCTCTGCTTTTGAATATGCTATCTAGGTTGGTCATAACTTTTCTTCCAAAGAGTAAGCGTCTTTTAATTTCATGGCTGCAGTCACCATCTGCAGTGATTTTGGAGCCCAAAATCTAATATGAATGCTATTTGCTATGCTTACTGAATGACTAGAGTGATGGTTTAGACATTAAATTGATTGAGCAGATTCAGACCTTGCTGTCAAAAACTCTGTCTCATAAGAGTCAGGGAAAGCTCATGTTGCCAGGGCCGGGGCCTTGCTGTCTCCATACAGAGGCAAATCACCCAGCTCGTGGGTTCAGGTCTGCGGTGAGGCGCTCCCCTTGTGATCTTGTCCTCACACAGGTGCCCCAGCTCCCTGCCCTCTGTCCAGGGGGCTTACAGGTGTACCCAGGTAATTGAGTGGGCAGTGTCATACAGTGATGAGGCAGGGTGGGGGCAGCCTCTGTGCCCTTCCGTGTGACCCTCCCATGCTGCACACTCGTCCTACAGACCAGCTCTCGATCCTGTTTGCAGGCTGGCACTTCTGTTCCCTTCCCACGGGCCCCATTTTGTGTAGACTCTCTACTGTTGTTGTTCAGCCGATAAATCGTGTCCAACTTTTGTGACCCCATGAACTGCAGCACACCAGGCTTCTCTGTCCAGCACTATCTCCCTGAATTTGCTTAAACTCATGTCCATTGAGTCAGTGATGCCATCCAACCATCTCCTCCTCTGTTGCCCCTTCTCCTGCCCTCAATCTTCCCCAGCATCAGGGTCTTTCCCAGTGAGTCAGCTCTTTGCATCAGGTGGCCAGAGTACTGGAGCTTCAGCTTTAGCATCAGTCCTTCCAATGAATATTTAGGGTTGACTTCCTTTAGGGTTCACTGGTTTGACCTTCTTGCTGTCCAGGGGACTCTCAAGAGTGTTCTCCAGCACCACAGTTCAAAAGCATCAATCCTTTGGCACTCAGCCTTCTTTATGGTCCAACTCTCACATTCATACATGACTACTGGAAAAACCATAGCTTTGACTATAGGGACCTTTGTGGGCAAAGTAATGTCTCTAACATGGCGGGGCAGGGGCGGGGGGTGGTGGTGCAGCGGAAACAGTCCTAAAATAAGCCTGGAAGGTTTCTCTGAATCTTTGATCTATGTGACTGTGAATAAGAAGAAAATGCCCCCAGAGAAAAAAATAGAAGATGGAAAACACACTGACCATAACGAAGAGAATACTTAATACTGCCACACAGAAATAAACACCTCAGCTCAAAGAGACTAAAATATGCCTGAGATTTTAATAGGTGGTGTCCATTTATTTTGCATCTCTTCCTGATTTTTAAAAGCTTCACATGGAGCTACCTGTGTCCTGAAGTCCTGGCCATTCTAGTTTTCCTATACCGGTAATAACTGTTATTTGGCCCTTTAGCAGGGAAAAGTAATGACTTAGCATTTAAAGGTCATTGAATTTAATTTCTTATTCCATTCAACACTAATGCAAGGTAAAAATATAATTTCTATTTCATAACTGCAAAGGCAGGCCATTACCTAGTTAATATCAAAGCAAGGAGCAGAATTCAGGCTTGCTCTACAAACCATTAGCCTAATTTCTCTTAGCTGGAAAAAAAAAAATAGATTTTATGTCTTCTGTGCGAAAGTGGCTACTCTAATTCCCTGAAACCACTTTAAAAAAGAAATGCAGTTTCTTTACAAATGAATTTTATCCAATATGGGGGCTGACAACTCCTGTTATGATTTAATGTAAAATTTAATTTTTTACTGTCTTTAAAATGCAATGGCTATTCGATAAGATTTGCATGTACACAATAGAGACTAATCATTGAGTACAGAACACTCAGCTTTTTATTCAAACAAGGTAACAGCCATCATTTGGAATTTGCTAGAGTGCAGGAAACTGTATAGCCTAGAGCTTAGTCTCATTACAGAGCTTCTCAAGAACAAACATGGATTTTAATTATTGCACTCAGAAAATCAAAATTGATAACCTCACTAAGCTAAATTTAAAGCTTCCCATCATAGTACATTGGGCTTTCTTGGTGACTCAGATGGTAAAGAATTGGCCTGCAATGTAGGAGACCCAGTTCTGACCCCTGGGTTGGGAAGATCCACTGGAGAAGGGAATGACACCCCACTCCAGTATTCTCGTCTGGAGAACCCCATGGATAGAGGAGCCTGGCGGGCTACAGTCCATAGGATCACAGAGTCGGACATAACAGAGTGACAAGCATTTACTTAACACTTAACACAGTATGTAGCCATCAAAAAACTTTTAAGTGTATTTATGGTTCAACAATTGAATATTATACAATTATAATTTACACTTTTGAACTGGAAAAGAAAGGTCTGTTCTTATAGAACACTCACAGCAACAACAACAAAAGAATATGAAACAGGAACAAAAAAACAGCCTACTCTTGACGAAAGTATCAGATATCTTACCCCCAACCACAGTGTATAACGAAATCATATGCAGTAAGATCAATTCAGTGATGGGCTTTCCCTGGTGATCCAGCAGTTAAGACTCTGTGCTTCCAAGGCAGGGGGCACAGGTCTGATTCCTGGTCAGCGAACTATGATCCCATACACCATGTGGTGCAACCAATAATAATAAAGTCTTCATTAAGGAAAATATGATAATAACAAGACTTAGTTTTTTGAAAAATATCAATTCATTGATGATAAATTGGGGCTTCCCTGGTGGCTCAGAGGTAAAGAATCTGCCTGCCAATACGGGAGACATGGGCTCAATCCCCGGTCCTGAAAGATCCCACATGCTGTGGAGCAACTAAGCACAAGGGGCACACCTGTCGAGCCTGTGCTCCAGAGCCTGGGAGCCACAACTACTGAAGCCGCCACACTCTAGAGCCTGCGCTCCACAACGGGAGAAGCCATCACAATGGGAAGTCCGTGCCCCGCGGCGAGAAAGCATCCCCCCTCTCCACAACGGGAGAAGCCATCACAATGAGAAGTCCCTGCCCCGCGGCGAGAAAGCATCCCCCCCCTCTCCACAACGGGAGAAGCCATCACAATGGGAAGTCCATGCCCCGCGGCGAGAAAGCATCCCCTTCTCTCCAGAACGGGAGAAGCCATCACAATGGGAAGTCCGTGCCCCGCGGCAAGAAAGCATCCCCCCTCTCCACAACGGGAGAGAGCTCACACAGCAATGAAGACCCAGCACGGCCAAAAAGTAAAA
The DNA here is from genome assembly GCA_006410675.1 of Oreotragus oreotragus. Lineage (NCBI taxonomy): Eukaryota > Metazoa > Chordata > Mammalia > Artiodactyla > Bovidae > Oreotragus > Oreotragus oreotragus. Next base: position 190,409 of record SJYX01011705.1, read on the forward strand.
TGCACTTTTAAAAAATAATAATTTTTTTTAAAAATTGATGGTAAATCAGAGGCAAGGGAAGACGGAATGACCAGCTACAAATCTCAGTGAAAGTCACCAGATCTCAGTTCCCCAACGTATTGGGGGGAAATCCTAAGAAGAAAACCAACAAGCATTGTTTGAAATAGTAGCAACAGGAATGACTGCTGGTGGCCAGAGCATCTCTGAATTGAGTCTGGCACCAAAGAGAAGCAGTGCTCGGCAGACTGGGGACAGGTCTGAGGAGGTCTATACAGACCAGCCATATTTGCAGGAAGCAGGCTGTTAGTGAGGCAGAATGGAGGAAAAATATTCAATATCCAAGTAGCCCTACAGCAGCTAGTTCTTGTTGGGTGCCTCCAATAAAGGCTAAATGAATTCACTCACACACAAAATTCTGTGTCATAAAGTGAATGCTTACTGTCATTGTTAAGAAGGACATACCCTACTCAAACATTAATTATAACCTTTTCAAGGAAATAACATATTAAAATATTGTAAGAAAAAATGGAAGAAAAGATCAGGAATGGTCATCAAAACCATGCTGCTCTACATGGTTATAAATTCTTCAAAGAGGTTAGTGAAGCCATTGATTCTGTGAAACAATGGGATATGCTGAGCTTGCTGAGATTAGGCAAAATATTGAAAGAAAGCAGGAGATTAAAAAAAATAAGCACCAGCAATTGGGATATAATGAAAAACAAAGCCAAGAAATGGTCACATTGAAAGCAACATGAAAGAAAAAGAAATGTACTGAAAAGATAGAGGGACATAAAGTATAAGATTGAGAAAAAGGAACAAAATGAAATTAAAATGAACCAAGTTAAAAGTGGGGCTTCCCTGGTAGCTCAGCTGGTAAAGAATCTGCCTGCAATGCAGGAGACCCCGGTTCAATTCCTGAGTCAGGAAGATCCGCTGGAGAAAGGAATGGCTACCCACTCCAGTATTCTTGGGCTTGCCTGCTGGCTCAGCTGGAAAAGAATCCGCCTGTAATGCGGGAGACCTGGGTTCAGTCCCTGGGTTGGGAAGATCCCCTGGAGGAGGGCACGAAACCCACTCCAGTATTCTTGCCTGGAGAATCCCCATGGACAGACGGGCCTGGCAGGCTACCATCCATGGGGTCGCAAGAGTTGGACATGACTTTGCAACTAAACCAACACCACCACCACCACCATATATAAATTCTGAAACAACCTTAATGTCCCATTGACAGATGAATGGATAAAGACAATGTGGTACATATATACAATAGACTATTAATCAGTCATAAAAAAAGAATAAAATAATGCTGTCTGACCAACATGGATGGACCTAGAGGTCATCATACTAAATAACTAGAGAGTGATAGACAAATATCGTGTGATATTGTTTATATGTGGGATCTAAAAAAAGGGCACAAATGAACTTGTCTGCAAAACAGAAACAGACTCAAAGATATAGGAAATAAGCTTATGGTTAACAAAAAGGAAAGTAGGGGAGAGATAAATTAGGAGTTTGGGATTAACATATACACATCACTACATATAAAACAGATAACCAATAAGGACCTACTGTAAAGCACAGGGAACTCTACTCAATATTTCATAATAAACTATAATGGGAAAGAATCTGAAAAAGAATAAATATACATATATATATAACAATCACTGTGCTGCTGCTGCTGCTACGTCACTTCAGTTGTGTCCAACTTTGTGCGACCCCAGAGACGGCAGCCCACCAGGCTACCCTGTCCCTGGGATTCTCCAGGCAAGAACACTGGAGTGGGTTGCCATTTCCTTCTCCAATACATCAAAGAGAAAAGTGAAAGTGAGGTCGCTCAATCGTGTCTGACCCTCAGCTGTGCTGTACACCTAAAATTAACACAACATTGTAAATCAACTATACTTCAATAAGCAAAATGAAATTTTTAATGGATAAAAAAACAGAAATTTCAGAAATTTAAGTAATCATAAGCGATTACTCTGCTCAATTCTATGCAAATACAATTAAGATTATGAGGGAAATGGATGATTTTTTAACAAAATATAAATGATAAAACTGACTTCCAAAAAAATTCTGAACTGACTAAATTCATTTTCTATTGCTACATAACAAATTATCAGAAACTTAGTGGCTTAAAATAACAGAATTTTCCCACAGCCTCTGGATCTTAATCCAGCATCTCTCAACAGGGCCTCTGCTAAGGAGCTCACAAGGCGGAGATCAAATTTTCGGCCAGCTCCATCCCTCTCCGGAAGCTTGGCCAGCAAAGATACAATTCCAAGGTCACCCAGCGTGTTGGCAGGACCCATCTCTGTGGCTGTGGGCAGAGCCCCCAGGGTATTGCTGGCTGTTGTCTGGACAAGACTTTCACCAGGGAGAAGCCCCACTCTGGGGCTCACCTTGTGGTCTCCTCCCTGGTCCTCTCATAACAGGGCAAATTTCTTCACATTTCACATCTCCATATCTCTGCCTTCCGGAAGGGCTTTTTAGACTCACTTGTGAGGTCAGGCCTCCCAGGACAACCTCCCTTCTGATTAACTCCACTTCAGTTGCTAAGTCATGTCAGGCTCTTTGTGACTCCATGGACTGCAGCACACCAGGCTTCCCTGTCCTTTGCTACCTCCCGGAGTTTGTTCAAACTCATGACTATTGAGTCGGTGATGCCATCCAACCATCTCATTCTCTGCGGCCCCTCCTCCTTTTCCCTTCAATCTTTCGTAGGATCAGGGTCTTTCTCAGTGAGTCGGCTCTTCGAATCAGGTGGCCAAAGTATTGGAGCTTCAGCTTCAGCATCAGTCCTTCCAATGAATATTCAGGGTTGATTTTCTTTAAGATTGACTGGTTTGATCTGCTTGCAGTCCAAGGGACTCTCAAGATTAACTCCAAGTCAACTAAACTAGGACCATGATTATATGCACAAAACCCTTTCATCTTTGTCATAACATCACCTAAATCAAGCGATGAAACCACCACACTCACACACCTTCCTATTCTCAAAGGGAAGAGTTTATTATACAAGGACATTCGTACCATGGAGTGGGAGTTTGGGGTCCATTTCAGAATTTCAGCCTACTGGCACTGCCCAATAACCATAGAAGAAATAGAGAAAATTGTCAAAGAGCTACCTCTGATGAAAAATAAAGCACCAGACCGAAGTCTGTTTCCTTCAAACTTTGAAAGAATACATCCCGCAATGGTTTTCAAAAACTGTTCTCTAATAACAAAAAAGATATATTTCAAATTGATTATATAGCTAGAATAACATTGACAACAAAACCTGACCAAGATTACACACACAAAAAAAAAAAAAAACAGAAAAGTGCAGACACATATAAATACTAGCATTAAAAATAATAAAGATCACACAACAGAGTAACTGTTCAAAGGCTGACATACCAAAATAAGCACAGTTCTAGGAATTTCCCCATTAGCTGACTTCACGTTATTTAAGATTGTTACAAGGACTTCCCTGATGATCCAGTGGCTAAGACTCTGTGTTCCCAATGCAGAGGGCCTGGGTTCGATTCCTGGTCAGGGAACTGAATACCACATGCCACAATTAAAAGATCCCACATGCCGCAACTAAGACCCAGAGCAGCCAAATAGATAAATCGTTTTTAAAAAGATTATTCTGAAGATAGCAGTCAATTCAGTTAGACAAGAGATAATATAAGAGAGATAATAACTGGAAAGGAGGAAAGAGATTTTTCACTGATTGCAAATAGTATTACCATATACCTACCTGAACAATTCAAGTTGAACCAACTGAAAAACTGGTTGCTTGGATTAAATGTGTCTGTGTATGTCTATGTAAATATACAGAAAATAATAGCTTTATATATGCAAACAACCACCTAAGGGAAATCACTATTTATAACAGTAGGGAAAAACCAACCAGGAACAAACTTAAATGTCTATATCTCTAGGAAGAAAAGTTACAGTTCTACTGAGGGATATACAAAAAACCTTGAGTAAATGAAAATTCATAATGAAGCCAGTTCTCCCTAAATATGTGTGTGCCGTATGCTTAGTCACTCGGTGGTGTCCAGCTCTTTTTAACCCCATGGGCTGCAGCCCACCAGTCTCCTCGGTCCATGGGATTTCCCAGGCAACAATACTGGGGTGGTTGCCATGCCCTTCTCCAGGGGAGCTTCCCAACCAAGGGATAGAACCCAGGTCTCCTGTGTTGCAGGCGGGATTCCCTTACTGTCTGAGTTATCAGGGAGGCCCCCTCCATAAGTATACTCATATTTTAATGCCATCCCAGTAAAAATGGTAACATGAATTTTGGGTGATGGTGGGAGTGTTAAACAGGGAACTAGTTATGCTTTTAATTCATAATGGAAAACAAACAGAATAAAAAAATTCTGGGGGGAAAGATAATAGGGGGCTAAAATAGATAATCAAATATAGACATTAGAGATATCTATGGCAGAGAATTTGAATAGACCCAGATAATATGAGAATTTAGCATAAGATGAAGTAAACATTTCAAATCAAAAGGAAGACAGGAGACTCCTCGATAAATAGTGTGACATGACTACTTATCTGGAAAAAAAATAAAGATGAATCAAGTGTGTGAAATGACACGTGCACATGGATATTTATCTCAGTATTGTTTTTATGGATGAAAAATGAAAAAGATACAAATATCCATCCTGGGGCTTCCCCAAACAGTAAAGATTTTACCTGCCAGTGCAGGAGACCCAAGAGACACAGCTTTGATCCCCAGGTCAAGCAGATCCTCTGGAGAAGGACATGGCAACCCACTCCAGGTACAGCTTTTGAAAAGAATGCAACAGTTGTATTTTTACTAATTATCACTGGATATTATTATATTATTACATTATATTATGCACTATGATATTACATATTATTATACTATTACATATTACTATTAAACGAAAAGGGGCAAGGTATAGACATGTGTAAAAATAAATATGGAGGGGAAGTAAGTCTTGTTACTTATGTTTAATAATTCATATAGAACATGTCACATAGTATAATGTAAGCACTTACAAAATGACAATATTAGCTCCATATGGAGACAGATGCATGTTGTCACAGATGCATTCACATATCCAGGAAATATTTACTGAGAGCCTCTTGTATGCCAGACACTGAGAATGTAACTGTCAAGAGAAGTGACAAATTCTCCAGTCTGAAGAGAGACAGATCATAAATAAATAAGTGAATAAACAGGAAAATTTCTAATGTTGGTAGCAGTCAAAGGAGTTCAACTGGCCAGTATTACACAGCAGGAGCTCCAGAGGAAAATGGTTACATTTGGGACAATGGTTTTAAAATATGGGGCCGGGAAAATATTTGCCATGGTTTTCCCATAAGATGGTACAGAAAGCTGAACAAACTCTTTGGCCGACCCAGTATTTGCATCTGTACACAAGGTAGAGGGCTTCCCATGTGGCTCAGTGGTAAAGAATCTGCCTGCAGTGCAGGAGACATGGGTTTGATCCCCGGGTCCAGAATATCCCCTGGAGAAAGGAATAGGAACCCACTCCAGTATGCTTGCCTGGAGAATCCCATTGGGGCCGGGAAAATATTTGCCATGGTTTTCCCATAAGATGGTACAGAAAGCTGAACAAACTCTTTGGCCAACCCAGTATTTGCATCTGTACACAAGGTAGAGGACTTCCCATGTGGCTCAGTGGTAAAGAATCTGCCTGCAATGCAGGAGACACGGGTTTGATCCCTGGGTCCAGAATATCCCCTGGAGAAAGGAATAGGAACCCACTCCAGTATGCTTGCCTGGAGAATCCCGTGCACAGAGGAGCCTGGCAGGCTACAGTCCACGGGGGCAGAGAGAGTAAAACACAGCTGAGCAACTGGACAACAAAGCCAGCCACCCAAGGTGGGTGATGGGGTCCGGCGCAGTGCCGCTAGGCCAGGTCCTCTCACTCCTCCAGCCCTGAGGGTCTCTGACGCCGCCATCACCGTGGCTCCTTGTGTAGCGAATGCTCCACGTGTCTCAGGCCCCACAGATTCACAGAAGCAAGTACCAAACTGTGACACACTAGCGTCCCAAAGGGAGAGGCTTGCTCCCAGCTCCCCGACCCCAAGCTGGTCCCTCGGCCCTCACACTCTCATGCCCAAGTCAGGCCTCCAGCACAGTGGCAGAGAAACTACAGCTTTAATTAATAAACATTTCTCACTTTCCCCACAGTTGTCTGAAAGTCAAAAACCTCCCAGAGCGCTTAATTTATACTCCTGAAATAGTTTACCCGACTTCCTAGAAGGGTACGACTCAGTCTCATCTGTTTTTCCCTTGAGCTCTCTCTATATAAACTCTCATGATGATGCTTCGTACAAATGGTTTTGTTAGAAATAAATTCAGCCTTATAAAATGTACTCATTAGCAATCCTGTCTATGCCAAGGATGATTCTAAAATATTTTATACACCTCCTCATTGCTTTTATGAGACGGCCATATCAAAAAACCTCTCCCTACTTCTGATTCTGCAAACACCTCAAAGTGTACTTGCGTTTTGTATCTAAAATGTGACAGAAGCCTTTTTTATGGCACTCCACGTGACCTCGCATACACAAGAAAATATCTGAAGATGTTCCTATGGGGTTTCCTCCTCTATGATATTGAGCCTACAGGACATAAAAATAACCATTCTAATGTAACATGTCCAGAATTGATCTTCTAAAGAAAATATTAAAAGGACTCCAAACTCATTCAGAAACTCAAAGATAAACAGAAACAGCTGCTAAATGTCTCACAAGCCAGTTTGAGATTCATTTCATTTACCCAGCAAAAGGTACCTCAGGTGAAACAGAGCATTTTCAAGTTAAATTTTATGTCCATTGGCTAGAAGCCTACCAGCAAGTCTAAATTCCTTCCATTGTTACATCTTTTATGTCTTACGGCACTTTCCTAATTCCCTATTTAATATTATTTTCGTGTTTATAGATAGCTATAAAGAGAGCAAGACACATCAATATACGAAGACTTCAGTACCTGTGTTCAGGCCAATCTAACTTCCTACTGAAGTCTTCTTCGAATATTGAGATTTTTAAGAATTTCTGTATTGTTTTCAGTTGCCATTTTCCTTAACTAGAAAAATGAAATAAATCTAATCGCTTTAATGTATTAGTTCACTTCCCCACAAAAATTCAAGAGATATACTTATAGAAAATTACAAAAAAATAATAAACCTCTCCATACACTTCCCAAGCCCAAATCCTAATGACAATACAGTAAGTCCTTTATATATGATTGACTACCATTCCAAGAGTGCATTCAGTTCAGTTCAGTTGCTCAGTCGTGTACAGCTCTTTGCAAGCCCATGGACTGCAGCATGCCAGGCTTCCCTGTCCACCGCCAACACCCAGAGCTTACTTAAACTCATGTCCATCGAGTCGGTGATGCCATCCAATCATCTTATCCTCTGTCATCCCCTTCTTCCCCTGCCTTCAATCTTTCCCAGCATAAGGGTCTTTTCCAATGAGTCGGTTCTTCGTATCAGGTGGCCAAAGTATTGGAGTTTCAGCTTCAGCATCAGGCCTTCCAATGAATATTCAGGACTCATTTCCTTTAGAATGGGCTGCTTTCTGTTCAAGGGACTCTTAAGGGCCTTCTCCAACACCACAGTTCAAAAGCATTAATTCTTCAATGCTCAGCTTTCTTTATAGTCCAACTCTCACATCCATACATGACTACTGGAAAAAACATAGCCTTGACTAAACGGACCTTTGTTGGCAAAGTGATGTCTCTGCTTTTTAGCATGCTGTCTAGGTTAGTCATAGCTTTTCTTCCAAGGAGCAAGCGTCTTAATTTCATCACTGCAATCACCATCTGCGGTGATTTGGAGCCCCCTAAAAATAAAATCTCTCACTGTTTCCATTGTTTCCCCATCTACTTGTCATGAAGTGATGGGACTGGATGCCATGATCTTAGTTTTCCGAATCTTGAGTTTTAAGCCAACATTTTCACTCTCCTCTTTCACTTTCATCAAGCGACTTTTTAGTTCCTCTTCACTTTCTGCCATAAGGGTGGTGTCATCTGCATATCTGAGGTTATTGATATTTCTCCCAGCAATCTTGATTCCAGCTTGTGCTTCTTCCAGCCCAGCATTTCTCATGATGTACTCTGCATATAAGTTAAATAAGCAGGGTGACAATATACAGCCTTGATGTACTCCTTTGCCGATTCAGAACCAGTCTGTTGTTCCATGTCCAGTTCTAACTCTTGCTTCCTGACCTGCATACAGATTCCTCAGGAGGCAGGTAATGTGGTCTGGTATTCCCATATCTTGAAGAATTTTCCACAGTTTGTTGTAATCCACAGTCAAAGGCTTTAGCATAGTCAATAAAGCAGATGTTTTTTCTGGAGCTCTCTTGCTTTTTCGATGATCCAGCAGATGTTGGCAATTTGATCTCTGGTTCCTCTGCCTTTCCTAAATCCATCTTGAACATCTGAAAGTTCCTGGTTCACATACTGTTAAAGCCTGGCTTGGAGAATTTTGAGCATTACTTTAATAGCATGTGAGATGAGTGCAATTGTGCGGTAGTTTGAGCATTCTTTGCCATTGCCTTTCTTTGGGATTGGAATGAAAACTGATCTTTTCTCATTCTGTGGCCACTGCTGAGTTTTCCAAATTTGCTGGCATATTGAGTGCAACACTTTCACAGCATCATCTTTTAGGATTTGAAAGAGCTCAACTGGAATTCCATCACCTCGACTAGCTTTGTTTGTAGTGATGCTTCCTAAGGCCTACTTGACTTTTCATTCCAGGATGTCTGACCTAGGTGAGTGATCACATCATCATGGTTATCTGGGTCATGAAGATCTTTATTTGTATAGTTCTGTGTATTCTTGCCACCTCTTCTTAATATCTTCTGCTTCTGTTAGGTCCATACCACTTCTGTCCTGTATCATGCCCATCTTTGCATGAAATGTTCCCTAATGTTCCCTTGGTATCTCTAATTTTCTTGAAGAGATCTCTAGTATTTCCCATTCTATTGTTTTCCTCTATTTCTTTGCATTGATCACTGACAAAGTCTTTCTTATCTCTCTTTGCTGTTTTTTGGAACTCTGCATTCAAATGGGTATATCTTTCCTTTTCTCCTTTGCCTTTAGCGTCTCTTCTTTTCTCAGCTATTTGTAAGACCTCCTCAGACATCCATTTTACTTTTTTGCATGTAAGTCCAATTTGTTTGTAAATCCAACAAAGCTGGTCTAGGTACACAACACAATTGGCTGTATAGTACTGTAGTGTAATATTTGGGTATTTCTCTAAAGGAAAGAAGCTGTTCCACTACAGAAAGCCAATCTTAAAGAGCTTTAAAGGAACTTTTATTTGTTTTTAGCAGATGGTAAAGCCAGAAAATTAAAGCAATAGACTTAAAATCCAGAGGCATATATCAGTTCAGTTCAGTTCAGTCGCTCAGTCGTGTCTGACTCTTTGTGATTCCATGGACTGCAGCACGCCAGGCCTCCCTGTCCATCACCAACTCCCGGAGTTCACTCAGATTCACGCCCATCGAGTCCATGATGCCATCCAGCCATCTCATCCTCTGTCGTCCCCTTCTCCTCCTG
>SJYX01011707.1:21508-37034 GCA_006410675.1 Oreotragus oreotragus
ACAGAACAGTTTTCCACACATCTTAAGGCCCTGTCCCATCTGTTTCATCTCCTGAATAGAATGGAGACATCTTAAAGTGCTTCCACCGCTCCAAAGACAAGTAAAAGCAAGAAACATGAACTGGTAGTATAAGACTCTCTAAACTACAGTAAGCACATCTGTGCACACCTTGCTATTTGTGTTACCATGAGGATCAAATGAGGTGACTGGGTAAACTTGCCAGGGAATGATAAAGCACCACACAAACACAAGCTAATGTGGAAACGGCCTGGGTTTCAAAAGAACTGGGCTCAGTCCTCGTTCTGTCTCATTATGTGATCTTGAGCAAGTGAAGTACATTCTCCAGTTTTCTCAGAGCATGGTTCTCCTAGTCACAAGATGCCCACCACCCTGGTCTTGCTGGGCTCTCAAAGCATCTCAATCTCGGCTTTGGCACTTGACTCTGAACTGCCCTCCATTTCCCAGCTTCAGATTTCATGCGAATATGTGTTGCCATCTCTGGGCGCCAGCACTGATAATGAAATACTGCTCCAGCCCCAGTGTCCTTGACTGTCTTCACAAGGCCAGAAAATGAAGTGACATGGGAGAAAGTGTCTGTTTAAAGAGCCATTGCTACTGATCAGAACGGGTCCTTGTGGTAGATGCTGAGCATCATCTAATGCACATTTCACTTGAACCTACTAGATCTTTTGCCTCTACAACTAATTTTTTTTTTTTTTTTNGACTTCAGGTAGAACAGCACTCCTGACTAAGCCCAATTTGCATAGGGCAGGCCCAGGGGGAAGAAAAAGCATAAAAAGAGGAGCCAAAGGCCCCCCCCACTCCCGCTGGGGCGCTCTTCTCTTCGTGTCCACACGTCCCCTCCCGCCTCAAAGACGGATTTTCCTGCTATCCTCTAAATACAATAGAGCTGTAACACTGATTTGTCTAAGAGCTACAACACGGTCTGACACCTGAGAGCTGTGACACGCCGAGGGGGCTTTAATGTCCGTCACTCCAAATCTTTGTTGTGACGAGACAAAAACCGAGGAGCACACACTCGGATGACAGACGTATTTGGAGGAGGCCCTTATTCACGATGTTTGGGGGCAGGGGGACAGAACCCAAATAAAGATGTCTAAAAAGCAGTTGAGTATGTGACTTCTGAGCTCAAGAGGTATTTGGACTATAGTTATAGTTGTGAAGTCACTGGCATAATTGTGCTAAATTAAGTCACCTCCTATAGATATCTCTGATATATGTGTCCATATAGTGACAGTTGCTCTAATTGTTTTTCAGGAACATGGAGCTGGTCTTACCCAAATTAAACCAGTCAAGATCATGGATTGGGTGACTGTTCGATAGATGACCTTTTGACATCAGAGGGCCCAAAACGTCACCCTTAGATCATGTTAATGACACCATTTTCTGAACATACATCCCATGAAGCAGCATGTAACTCAGATACATCTGTGCAGAACCCCAATTACTTTACCTTTTTCTTCAGTCATCTTTCCCCACACCTCAGAACACCCTGCTTCCTTATCCCACAAGTATCTTGAGCCCCTCACCTTCATGAAAGTGGATTTAAGACTTGTTCTCTTGTCTCCCTGCTTGGCTGCCTTGTGTATAAACCCTTTCTCTGCTGCGTACCTTGACGTCTCAGGATTTGGCTTGTTGTGAGTCAGGCAAATGAACCTGGTGTGGTAATATAAGGGATGGATGTATCAGCTAGGATTAGAATCAGCTGCATGTAACAAAACCTGAAACAACAGTGGCTTCAATAAGAAGTTCATTAAATTGTTCAAGAAGCCTGAATTAGTGTGACAGCTTCACCAGTACTCTGGCCCTTCCACCTGTCTTTCTGCTCTGCCATCTGCAGGCGCGTGGCTCCATCCTTAATGATGCAAGCCTGAGATGGCTGCCAGCAGTTTTGCAATCCCATCCAAGTTCCAGGAAGGAAGAAGGGACAAAAGGGAAGTTCTCCTAGCTGAGTCAGCTCTTCGAAGAAGTCCCACCCAACTCACTTTTACTTGACCTACTGACCACACCTAGGCAAGTGGAACAGCGTAGCCTTTTATAGGTCCATTACCATTCTAAAAAATAAGGTTCTGTTACTAACAGTGAAGAGGAAAATGTGTATCAAGTAGGCAAACAGTAGTTTCTTCCAGAGTGGGCAAAAAGAAACCTACAAATGAAGTTAAGAAAGAATGGTCAGTGTAATAGGAGAGGAACCAAAAGTAGGGAGCCTGTGGCTGTGGCCTGACTCAGTTTCATTACTGGTAATTGGTCTGTTCATATTTTCTATCCATATTTCCTCTTGACTCAGTCTTGGGAATTTGTATGTTTCTAGGAGTTTATCCATTTCTTCTCCATTGTCCATTTTGTTGGTGTATAGTTCACAGTAATCTCTTAACGATCCTTTGTATTTCTGTGCTGTCAGTGGAAAAAGGCTTCATCTTTCATTCTTGATGTTATTTGGACCCTCTCTTTTACTTGATGAGTCTCGCTACAAGTTTATCAAGTTTATCTTTTCAAAGGACCAACTCTTAGTTTCATTTCTTTCTTAAAAAATTTTTTTTGACTTCCTGGGTCCTGGCTGCTGCATGTGGGCTTTCTCTAGCTGCAGCCAGCCGGGCTGCTTTTGCTGCGGTGCCCGGGCTTCTTACTGCAGTGACTTCTCTCACTGTGGCGCCCAGGCTTAGTTGCTCCGTGGCATGTGGAATCTTCTTGGACCAGGTAATCAGACCTGTGTCCCCTGCACGGGCAGGTGGATTCTTATCCGCTGTACCACCAGGGAAGCCCTCTTTTCTTTCTTTTAGTCTCTATTTCATTACTTCTGCTCTGATCTTAGTATTCTTTCCTTCTAACTTTGTGTGTGCTTAGTCATGTCTCTTTGCGACTCTTTGGACTGTAGCCCATGAGGCTCTTCTGTCCATGGGGTTTTTCAGGCAAGAATGCTGCAGCGGGTTGCCATTTCCTTCTCCAGGGGCTCTTCCTGACCCGGGGATCGGAACTTTGTCTCCTGTGTCTACTGCATTGCAGGCGGATTTTTTACCTGATGAGCCATGAGAGAAGCCCAATTTTGGGTCTTATTTGTTTTCCTTTTTCTAGCTCCTTTTGGTGTAAATTTAGGTTATCTGTAAGCATTGGTTCTTTAACTATTTTTCCTCCCTTAATATTATTATGTACATACCGAAAAACTTAGTCTCTTAAACTAGTCTGATTTAGAAAGTTAAAAATCTATCTCATAGATCCCTTCTCAGTCTCTCACCTGTGTACATAGCACAGGGTTTGACTAGCATGGTGATATTAAAAAAAATTATTTATGTACTTTATTCATTTAGTTTTGGCTACACTGGGTCTTTTTTGCTGCACATGGGCTTTTCTTTAGTTGTGCTGGTGGGGGCTACTCTCAAGTTGCTGGCTTAGTGTAGTGGTTTCTCTTGTTGCAGAGCAGGGCTCTGTGGTGCACAGGCTTCAGCAGTTATGTTATGTGGGCTCACTATTTGCAGAGCACAGGCTCAGCAGTTGTGATGTATGGGCCCAGCTGCCCATGGCATGTGGGATCCTCATGGACCAGGGATCGAACCTGTGTCCTCTGCATTGGCAGGTGGACTCTCAACTACTGGATCACCAGGGGAGTCCATATTTTCTTATATCACATATGCCCCATCCAAGAATTATATGAGGTGCTGGTTTCCAGAACCGACATTCTCTAGCCATGTAACTACTGAATATTGCTCAAGACAAGTTAGCAATCATTGTGAGGCAAGAACCTTGCAGATGGACCCTGCTGTCACCTGGATTACGTCTACAGACAAATCTTTCTGGAACAGGGAACAGTGGTGGGCTGGGGCCAGCCTCCTACACACTTCCTACTCTAACTGCCTCGAATGCATGCTATGTCCATTTTGATTTGTCTCTTTTTTTGTTGAGATTACCCTCAAAGGTTCAGGAGAAGTTGGCGAGAGCTGGCATAATCCTTGTATTAAAAATTATGTTTTTGTTAGGTTACTGTAAAAGTTAGACATACTTAGACAATGAATGTATGAAAATTAGGTGCCCATTGAAACTTCTGACCAAATGTCTCAGACCCCCCTCAAAATAGCTCCCAAAGTAAATAGCTCTCCATTTACTTTGGGGTTGTACTTCATTGATTTTTGGTCCTGGTCACTAATAGAGAATGAGACATCACCTAATGAGTGAGTTATTGGAATTTTGGACCTGAATCACAGATATAAATCACTAATTCCCAGTACTTCTCTCCCACTAAATCACTTCAGTTAAAAAGGTCATCTCAATGTGTCCTATCCCTTCCATGCAATCTGCCCAACTGCTAATTTGACAAATTGCCCTATCCAGCCAGTTCAAAATTAGCTAACTTTCAGGGTTTACTGAATGTACGGCAACACACCAACGTTCTCGTTTATTCCTCACAACCCTAAGGATTAATATAATTAATGTCAGTTTGCAGTTGAGGAAATTAAAGGCACATAAGAGTTACTAAGATTCTGTTAGGAAGCATTATCAGAGAAATCAGAACACTTGGGCTGTCTTCTTCCACCATTCATCAATAAAAGTAAGGAATTCTTGTCTTACTGACAAAATGGTATGCCCCAACTTATACCATAGGCAGGTGACTTTAAAGAAAATTAATTTCCCGTCATCCCCAAACTGGAAAGACTTGTTATCTCTTGGTCCAGATTTATGACCCCTGTCCAATTCAGGTAGGGATAGCCACAATTTCATTAAACTTATAAACTGAGTAAAAAAAAAAGCCATAATTTCCAGAACTTGGGCAATCTTTTTTCTGTTGGAGTGTGGTTCCCAATGCAAAGTTCCTGCACCTCAATGAAAATCAGTGTTTCTTTCACTTTCTATGGGAGAGGACAAAGGGGCTGGGAATGGGTGTTAGATCGACCATGCTGGAGCATCTGTAGTATCTGGAATTATGTTTTGATGTAATTGAACATTCCAAATCATAGCTGAATTAAGAACAACATTGTTGAAGACAGGGATGGGGTGTGATCAAAACCTTCCTTGTATTCAAGAAGTAAATTCCTATCTGAAATAGGAGGCAAGGTCATCTGTTGTGAGAGCAGGGACCTGGGTGAGATAAGAAGCCTAAGGACCTTCTAAATTAACAAGGAAGATGCAGAGAGAACAGATACAGGGTTTCTGATGGTTTAGTTGAATCAGATATAAGTTTACAGGTGTATTGATCCACAGAAGTGTGTGATTTTCTCAACCAGTATTCAGATGCATGTGGAAACTTGGGACAGTGTGGAAGAACAAGCAGACTCCACCTGTTGAGGACTGCAGAAGCATGGAGCCAGAGAAAGCTGTCTTTAATAATAAAAGGAAGTGTGGGAGTTCCATAAAGAGGCTGACAGAGATGACTATATGACATTTTCGAAGGCAGTGTCAGTACATGTGATACTACCAAGGTAATGTACCTGGGTCTCTGACCTTTGGAAGTAACAACCTATTTACTTAGCTATAATATAGGGACAATTCTCCCAATGAGTTAGTGAGGATGAATACACCTTAACTATAAAGCAATTTGGTGATAGCTGGACGAGCATTTGGGCAATGTTACGCTGATGTGGGTTACTAACAGATGGTTACAGCTATATGAGCATCAAGATTTTAGGATGCCTATATATTTTGTTCCATGAATATGTGAAATTTGAATGAGGGAGGTAAAAAAAGTAAGAACAGTCAAGGCTTATCAAATTCCTAGAGTTGTCAGGACCACTTGAGAACAGAAAGCTAGGAATGACAATTAGGTAATTACTAACCTTGGAAGCAGTAATTTTCCAACAGGTGACTTTGAGGGAATTTGATGAAGATACAGTGTTTCAATGCTTACCAGTTAAGAGTTTTCACAGATGCCACTCAGTGAATGCTTATAGCAAGGCTTATGAAGTAGAGGTTATTCCTGTTCTCCAGATGGCAAAAGAATGCAGTTGTGCAAAGCTCTAAACCAGAGGCCAAGAACTTTCCTGTGAAGCACCAGTCGGTATTTTGGGCTTTGTGGGCCATTTGGTCTCTCTTGCAACAACTCGACTCTGATGCTGTGGCACGAAAGCAGCCCTAGGTAAGACAGGTGAACATAGTGGCCATGTGCCAATAGCTTTATTTACAAAAAGCTTTGGGACTGCTTGCTAACCCCTACTCTGAACACAATTTTTCCATTCCCAAAACCCAACATTCTTCATTACAACACAAATAAAATCAACTAGTCCAATGGTGGTTCTTCAGAGGATGCTGTTCAAGCTACACACACATATTTAATAGCATCAATGTGGAACACAGGCACAACTCTGGTGAATAAATAAAAAGAAAACTGGAAGCAGCTCATCAATATTTCTGGTAAAATGGAGTTAGACTAAGGCCAATGTCACGCTGACGTGGGTTACTAACAGATGGTTACAGCTATATGAGCATCAAGATTTTAGGATGCCTATATATTTTGAGAGTAGCTTGGTTGTGGTTTCAGCGGTCACTCATCTAGTTTTTTTTTTCCGGTGTAGACAATATTTACTGGCAGATGTTGAGTACAAGAAAAATGGTAACAAATCCAGAGGGGCTGGAAAATGAGGCAAGGCATTCTCCCCTCCCCTAATTAGGACTCTGTAATCAGGTCAGTGGGGCAAGAGCTGTGATTTTGGCCACTCTGGGCCCAGCACTCCTCAAAGCTCCCAGGCAGGACAACTCCTTTCAACATGTGGAAAGCAAGCAACACTCTGGAAATGGTATGGGCTGTGTCCCAGTCCAGATACTTGCCCCTGCCCACAGCATACCTCAAAAACCTTCACAGCTGTGTAGGGGTGTTAGAGAACTGAGCCAAGCCTACCCCTCTCCAAACACAGGTATCTGCCATATGCCTCAGTTCCCTTCCTCTCAGTGACCTGCAAGGTTGGACTACTAGGTCCTGCTAGGGGCCCAGCTCAGCCAAGTGAGTAGTTTCCATAGTTCCCCGAGCCTAGTTAAGGTTAATCTCACCTCTCATTCGTTCAGTTGGAATCAAAGAACCTCTTGAGATCTCTTCCAGCTTTCCAATACTGAGACCTCTAATATGACTAAAATAGCCAACTTAACCAAAGCTTGAATAAGTCAATCTCTTGCTGTTTTGAAAAACTGTCAATGATGTATCTCTTACCACACAATGGCCTTATCATTATGTATGTGTGGAAAGACATGCTACATAACAAGACCACTAGTCAAGTTTCTAAAAACCTGGACGTGTTTACCGTTTGAGAAATAGAATGTACCTGTTTAGCTTTCTGAAGAAACCAAGGAACCGAGAAAGCCTGGAGTTATGACCAAGAGTTTCCAAATAACTCAATGTCCAAATAAGATAACCTAGTGGGAATCTAATTTTTTGTATTATACTTCTGAGTATGTGAACACCATGACCATGGTCTGGGGAACAAAAAGAAATGCAGCCAAAGATCAGTGTGTATTTCTGCACTGAAAAGTGTTAGTTGCTCAGTCATGTCTGACTCTTTGAGACCCCATGGACTGCCAGGCTCCTCTGCTCATGGAATTCTTCAGGCAAAAGTACGGCAATGGGCTACCATTTCCTTCTCCAGGGGATCTTCCCGACCCAGGGATTGAATCCGGGTCTCCTGCGTTGCAGGCAGATGCTTTATCGTCTGAGCCACCAGGGAAGCCCTGAATTAACTATAGGAACTTATAATCACTAGAGGCCCTTATTGAATATAACTGGCCTAGAACACAACAATTCTCTGCCAACACTGGCCTTAGTTGACTTCGGAAGCACAGAAATCAGTCAATTTCCTGGTTTCCTTGTGTTCCCACACTGGTGCAGAACCCTTAGAAGCTAACTGCTACACTGACCTGGACCCCACCTGAAGCAGAAGCAGGCTGCAGAACTCTCTTAGAAGCTAACTGCTACAGTGACCTGGACCCCACCTGAAGCAGAAGCAGGCTGCAGAACTCTCTTAGAAGCTAACTGCTACAGTGACCTGGACCCCACCTGAATTATAGCAGGCTTCTGCTTCCCCAAATTGTTTTTGCCCATGTTTTCAGACTATCTTCTTTGCTTTTTCACATTTCTCCAATGACTGAAAATAAGATTCACAAGTTACACAGTGCTCTATCAGGCCTTACAGACCTAAATAAACATCCCCATCACTTTTGACAAGGCCTTCTCCCAGTTCCCTTACTGTCACAGAATGGCTCTCACCACTGGTACAGACTTATTTCCCCCCCTGAGAATTTGTCTCAGTATTCTTTATGGCTTAGTTCAAGTTCAGCATTCCATAAAATTTCTAGAGACTACAGTAAACATGTATGGCACAAACTGTGTATGAATAATTTAGCACATAAACTATAACCATACACTGTACATACCCTAACACTATGGTCAGAAAGTCGTCTTTCTACATTTGGCATAAATGTTGCAGTGCTCATTCTGGCCAGAGAAACTGAGTGGATGACTGAGGTGGTATTCTAAGGCAGGCTGTCCTAGAAGACCAAGTAAACATAACCTAATTCTATGACTAGTAACAATGCTGCCTGTTTGGGCTACTGTATTTTTTCAACCATTTTGGTACGCCATTAAATCAAGTTAAAAAAATCATGATCTGTGACTTTGTTTTTTAATTATTAAGCCTTGTATCAGTTTACAAATATACAGTTTACAGATCTGAGCTAATGATATAGCCCCTCTAATCCTGCTGAGTTGGCAAAAGCATGATTACCAATCACCACATACAAGTAGTTCTACAGTTGTGCTTCTGACTTCCTGTTTAGGACAAACCTGAATTATAACTTCGTCTGACTTTGTGAAGAATTAACAAGCAAAGTTTGTTAGCATATCTTGTCACAGGGAATTTAAAAAGCATCTGATCTTAAAGATCATCTACAAAAAGTGAGGTGCTAAATACTCTTTATTTGATGCTATACATAAACCACACTAAAATGCCTTTCATTAAGAGGCTACATCTTAGATAGAGAATTTTAATTAAATTGGCATAGTTTATAAAACCAAACAGATAAAGTGGACTTTGTCAGTGTATTTTCAATCCTTGCCTTAACAGGCTAATGAACACAACTTGAAACACATGTGAATCCTCCTCTGTTCTATGAGACAGTGAAGGGACCGTTTCAGTATTTAAATATATTAATGTAACCAGTTATAGAAATCTAAATATAAAACCAATCTCTTATAGGTTTTGAGAAGGAATGCACCATCTCCCTAAAAAGTTTAATATCCCTTATTCAAGTTCAATCATCTCTTTAGAATGGGAAAAGTGATAGTATTTGTTGAACCGGAATTCCTATCAAAATTAAAAAAGCTGACCATATTTGTTTAGCCACAGACCAATCTTATTTAAATCAGGACTGTCCAACAGAATTATTCCATCAGCCGTTCATGATCTGAATTCTAGTGTATGAGATCAATTTAAATATGGTACACATAAAAAGTCATGAGACACTTCTGTTTCATAATAAATAAGGCAGTGGCCAACTATTACTCATTGGTAGCTTTTTTGAGATAAGCTATCAAGTCCTCCCTCTCTCCCTTCTTCTTAATGCCAGCAAAGATCATCTTGGTTCCAGGGATGTACTTCTTGGGATTCTCCAAGTACTCCATCAGCGTCTCCTCTCCCCAGGTGATACCTAAACAAGGAAGGATATATTGTTGAGCATGTCACACTCCTGAAACAGTGTTTACCATAGGTTACATTCATACAGTTTGTGCTTGGGTTAGTTAACAATTCCCCCCTTACCTTTGTTTTTGTTGGCATCTGTGTAAGAGAATCCAGCAGCCTGACCTGTCTTTCGTCCAAACAGACCATGGAGGTTTGGCCCAGTCTTGTGCTTCCCTCCCTTTTCCACAGTATGGCACTGGGCACACTTCTGAACAAAAATCTTCTTGCCCTTCTCAACATCACCCATTTTTAAATCGNTTTGTTGGCATCTGTGTAAGAGAATCCAGCAGCCTGACCTGTCTTTCGTCCAAACAGACCATGGAGGTTTGGCCCAGTCTTGTGCTTCCCTCCCTTTTCCACAGTATGGCACTGGGCACACTTCTGAACAAAAATCTTCTTGCCCTTCTCAACATCACCCATTTTTAAATCGTTCTTTTTCTGTGCACGACCGAGAATTTCCCGCTCACAAGCTGAACGTCCCGCTTTCTAACGGATGCTTTCAAACTATGGTTCTAGAGAAGACTCTTGAGAGTCCTTTGGACTGCAAGGAGATTAAACCAGTCAATCCTAAAGGAAATCAACCATGAATATTCATTGGAAGGACTGAGGCTGAAGCTGAAGCTCCAATACTTTGGCCACATGATGTGAAAGCCGACTCATTGGAAAAGATCCTGATACTGAAAAAGATAGAAGGCAGGAGGAGAAGAGGACAACAGAGGACAAGATGGTTGGATGGCATCACCAATTCGATGGACATGAGTTTGAGCAAGCTCCAGAAGATGGTGAAGGACAGGGAAGCCTGGCGTGCTGCAGTCCATGGGGCTGCAAGCAGTAGGACACAACTGAGTGACTGAAACACCACAAAGTCAAAGTTCAGGTTTGTGGACTCTAAAACCCTGAGTATGGTGACTTGGTGCTGCTGCTGCTGCTAAGTCACTTCAGTCATGTCTTGGTGATGTGACTGTAAATCTGGGGTTTTGAAGATGTTGTTCAGTCGCTAAGTCATAGCTGACTATTTGCAACCCCATGGACTAGAGCATGCCAGGCTTCCTTGTCTTTCATTATCTCCCATTGTATGCCAAGTCGCTTCAGTAATGTCTGACTCTTTGTGACCCTATGGACTGGTAGCCCACCAGGCACCTCTGTCCATTGTATTCTCCAGGCAAGAATACTGGAGTGGGTTGCCATGTCCTTCTCCAGGGTATCTTCCCGACCTAGGGATTGAACCTGCATCTCTTACATCTTTTGCATTGGCAGGAGAGATCTTTACCACTAGCGCTACCTGGGAAGTGCCACTATTTCCCAGAGTTTGCTCAAATTCATGTCCATTGAGTCACTGATGCTGTGTAACCATCTAATTCTCTACCACCGAAGACATTCCTGCACTATCTCACAGAGATATGCCTCCTTGTGTTAGCATCACTCTCCCTCTCTCTCTTTCTCTCTCTTCAAATGCTACCTGTTTCTTGTATGCTCCGAGCATCAGGGTTCCCCACAATGTGGACAGTCCCTGGAGCAAAGGATCAGGGATATCCAAACTTAGCACTGAAACAGCCCAGTGGCAGGGGGATGGAATGGGGGTGTGTGATGCAGCAACTAATGCAGAGCTCAGCAGCAGGGTACAAGCCCTCCCCAGAAGGTGTGGGGTTACCGTGTTTATACTTGATTCAGTGCTTCTCTGCAGAGCCATGTAACACGGAGAAGAGTGCACTGGACACTGAGTGGAGGGAGTGGATAATTGCATTTCCCTGGATTTCTCAAGGTCTCATCCATCTGCTTTCTCCTGAGGATGATTTATGCTGCATTTCTGTGTGTAAACTGGAGTTCTGAGATTGGAGGAGTTCTCCCTCACCAACCACCGGTGTGTCTCACAACATCTTCCCCTGTCCACAGAGAAGATTCTGCAGGTAACAGCTCCCAATCCCAGTCAATTCACTGCGCAAGTAACAATGTGACCTATTCATTCTGATTTTATAGAAAAGGTTCCAGAGTCATTTCCCCCTATTGTCATAACTGTTTAGAAATGTTTCTCCACACTTGGCTAATAGTACAGAAAGTGAGCTTCAGTCTCAGACAAGAAGATGTTCTAAGCGCCAAAGTCTTTTAAAATTTGGACAGCAATAAACAAATGTGCTAAGTCCACTCAGTCGTGTCCGACTCTATGCGACCCTAAGGACTGGAGCCCACCAGGCTCCTCTGTCCATGGGATTCTCCAGGCAAGAATACTGGAGTGGGTTGCCATGCCCTCCTCCAGGGAATCTTCCTGACCCAGGGATCAAACCCGCATCTCTTATGTCTACTGCATTGGTAGGTGGGTTCTTTACCACTAGCGTCACCTAGGAAGCCCAAATAAGCACAGTAAATAAAGTAACTAGTACTATGAGTTGTGATAAGAGCAAATTGCATCTCAGCCAGCATGAGCTCAGGCACTTGTGGTCAGTAACTGGAGTTCTTAGTCAAACAGAAACACTTTGTACCAGCATGTGCTCAGGCCAACTCAGTCCACTCACTCTTTCTGAGGACAATTCAGTCAGAGAGCAAACCCTGAGGCTCTGGGTGCCGCTTCACTAGAAACATGCCTTGGCTTGAAACCAATGAATGTGCTCTCAAAGCTCTACAACGCCTGAAAAAGGAAAGAACTGTCTTTGCTCCAGGGCCCAACTTCCCTTCCCTCTCCAAAGTCTCTGTGTTCCCCTTCTGATCACCAGCAAACTACCCCATACCCTGAGGCATTTCTTTCTTCTGTGAACTGTCCTCCTCCCTTTCTTAAAGTGGCTGTTTCCTAAGAACACCACTCCCTACAGTCCCCTCGATGTCAGTGCACATTCTCTTCTTGTCCACACTCATCCCATCTGACTCCAGGCTTACCATGCAGGTTGACTCTGAAATGTGCCTACTGGTAGGATAAATAAATATTCTGCATTATTGACTACAGCTCTTTATAGTAGAGTGGATGGTTGTATGGAGCAATGATGACAAAGCTACTCACCACTGCCCTTAACCCATGTCTGTTTAGAGAGAGGACACTTGTTCCTGGTCAGTCTGTCCATTACGATTCCATGAACCGAAACAAAGATAGGGCAGGTGATGACAGGAATTGCAGACACATGAGCAGCATATGCAGGACAGTCTGTGAGCCCAGCCCCCACCTCATCACAGGGTCAGTAATGCTGCTGCCCTAGCCACCTCCTGTTTCCAAAACAGAAAGCTGCACACAGGCTCCTCATGATGCCATGATCTGTTGCCCTCTGACTTTTGTACTCTGACCTCCAATTGCCTTTTGTGTGCAATCACAAGACCAAACTGTCTGAAAATATACTTCCCCTGTTTTTGCCCTTGGTGCAAGCCTTCACAGTTTTGCATAAAATTCCCTTCCCATTCTCCCTGTTGACTGTTCTGTCTTCTCCTGTCTGAGAAACACAGATTGACTCCCACTGCTTTGTTATGTGTCTCCAGGTAGAGGACTGAGTTCATCTTTTCAGGCATTGGAGTCCCATCTACCTGTGATGGAAGCAGCTATGAAATTTTCCCCTCTCCTTAAGACCAGAGTATCTGTTACCTGGGCTGTGCAGTTGTGTCCAACCTTTTGCAACCCTATGGACTGTAGCCCACCAGGCTCCTCTGTCCATGGGATTCTCCAGGCAAGAATACTGGAGTGGGTTGCTGTGCCCTCCTCCAGAGAATCTTCCTGACCCAGGAATCCAACTGTGTCTTAAGTCTCCTGCATTGGCAAGTGGGTTCTTTCCCACTAGAGCCACCTGGGAAGACCNCAGGCTCCTCTGTCCATGGGATTCTCCAGGCAAGAATACTGGAGTGGGTTGCTGTGCCCTCCTCCAGAGAATCTTCCTGACCCAGGAATCCAACTGTGTCTTAAGTCTCCTGCATTGGCAAGTGGGTTCTTTCCCACTAGAGCCACCTGGGAAGACCTGCACATTGTCTAGTAGGCACCCAATGGGTGAGTAATTGGACAAGATACTAAGTGCATCAATAAATCAGTCTTTTCAGTTGTGGAAGAAAAAGACACAAAATAATTAGGCCACATCATGGTATTAACTTCCTGGGAGGCTTATTCCTCAGGTTCACTCATCATGGAAGGGGACAGTTCTGGGATGTCTGGCAAGACTTTATCAGTACTTCCCAGGGATAAAGTACAGTATTGGAGACATAATAGTGGATGACAGCAGGTCTGGTCAGGGGGTCATGGGGATTATTGTCTAGGACAAAAGACTGGCATTAATAAGAAACATTAGATCAAGGAGCAGTAAAAGTGCCAGAAGGAAGGAAGTGATACCATATACCAGTTAACAGGCAGTGAGGAGAGAAGTTGAACTAGAGAGACATTGACTGGGATGAAGAGAGAAGGAAAAGGAGATGACAAGGAGAGATCTAAGTTTCTATTTGCATACTTGCTGGGTAGAGACACCACTCACTGCGGGACAGAAGGTGGAAGAATAAGAGGAAGCCAGTCAGTTGACACCAGCTGCCCCTAACCCTAGAGGAATACCCTGATAGCTCAGTTGGTAAAGAATCTACCTGCAATACTGGAGATCCTGGTTCAATTCCTGGGGCAGAAAGCTCTGCTGGAGAAGGGATGGACTACCTACTCCAGTATTCTGGCTTCCCTTGAGGCTCATCTGGTAAATAATCTGCCCACAATGTGGGAGACCGGGGTTTGATCCCTGGGTTGTGAAGATCCCCTGGAGAAGGGAAAAGCTACCTACTCCAATATTCTGGCTTGGAGAATCCCATGAACAAGGGAGCTTGGCAGGCTACAGTCCATGGGGTCCCAAAGAGTTGGACACGACTGAGTGATGACTTCACTTTCACTTTGCCCTTAACCCTGTACACTTGGATCTAATTGGGAGAAATCTCTCAGCAAACAGTTAATTTTGGCACAGTGCACTTATCACATCTTGGAGAAAAATTCGCCTGTGTGAAAGCTGTAGCTGGCATTCTAGCTGTGCTCGCTGTGATCTTTACTGTGTATGTTTATATTATAGTTTCCTCCCACAATAAGTCAGGGCTGACCTATGTAACAAATAGAATATTTGAAGAAGTGGTGGTATGTGAGTGATGGTGAGTATTAGACTTCTGAGTCTAGATTATAAAAGACATTGCAACTTCTGCTTGACCTCTTGGATTAATTGCTCTGGGGGAAGCTAGCTATCATATCTACTAAAAGAGCTGAAATCCAAAAAAACTGGATCTATGACATGTTGGTAGGGATGTTGTGCAACAAGAGCTTTTATTCATGGGCTGCTGGAAGATAACCATAGAAATATGGTGTTACTGGAGAGGATTTTATTCATTAATATTGAGATATCANGATCTATGACATGTTGGTAGGGATGTTGTGCAACAAGAGCTTTTATTCATGGGCTGCTGGAAGATAACCATAGAAATATGGTGTTACTGGAGAGGATTTTATTCATTAATATTGAGATATCATTTCCATGGAGTAAGACGGACAACTCTTAAGAGTTCAGTTCCAGAAGCTTTTAATTTTAATTGGGTCCCATTTTATTTTTGCTTTTATTTCCAATATTCTGGGAGGTGGGTCATAGAAGATCTTGCCGTGATTTATGTTAGAGAGTGTTTTGCCTATGTTCTCCTCTAGGAGTTTTATAGTTTCTGGTCTTACATTTAGATCTTTAATACATTTTGAGTTTATTTTTGCATATGATGTTAGAAAGTGTTTTAGTTTCATTCTTTTACAAGTGGTTGACCAGTTTCCCCAGCACCACTTGTTAAAAAGATTGTCTTTTCTCCATTGTATATTTTTGCCTCCTTTGTCAAAGATAAGGTGTCCATAGGTGCATGGATTTATCTCTGGGCTTTCTGTTTTGTTCCATTGATCT
>SJYX01011707.1:52709-95438 GCA_006410675.1 Oreotragus oreotragus
CCTCCGCTCAGCAGGTCAGGCACTGGTCTTTGTGTGTGATCATCCTTATTAAAATGAGACTTCTTTAGCAAAAACAGCCTTTCCCAGGACCATGGACCCCTGAGCAAGTTTCACCAGCTCCCTGGAGGTGCCTGCTGACACCTGCTGCCAACACTGTGCTCCTCTGGGCGGTTTCAAGCCACTTGAAGTGAACCATGGTTTCCCTCTGAAGACATTGTTCTTAAATTGTAGTTAAATGAAGTCATGACCCTTTCTAGCTGGAGACCCATCCCTTGCTTGATTCTCTGAGCCAATTCTGTGGGCCAAATTTTTAGAAGAGGAGATTTGGCCCCAAATTCTATTGTTTCAGAAAGACTGTGACTTCCTTTGCCTGCTTGGAAATCAGCAACAAGCCCATTGGAACTTCTAATGTCCTCTGTGGTTCCCTGGACCCGCCTTCAAACATCTCTCCTGTCTACACAGCTATAGCATGCAGAGTGAGCATTTCCAGAGGAGTCCCACAGTTGTCCTTTGAAAAGCATTTCTGTTGAAGCCGTGTGTTGGGATGGAGGTAGCAGGTGGGGAGTGCAGAGCATGACTTGATGAATTTTCATAAAACTGGACACATTTGTGAAGCCAGCATCAGCTAAAAAACTCAACATTCAGAGCCCCCACCTCCCACCCCCTGCCTGCTCCCTTCCAGGCACCAAGCCCAGAATAACAGCTCTCCTGACTTTGAACAGCATGGATCAGCTTTGCCTGTTTTGTAGTTTATATAAATAGATTCATGCAGTATGTGCTGTTTCCTATCTGGCTTCCAAGAATTACCTTTCAATGCCATCTGTTGTCGTTTCATTCTTAAAGCAACTCAGACCTTGATTCAGAGTGGCTGTGTGTAACAGTCTTGCTGTCCAGGTACTCAGGCCCTGGGGGCACAACCTGCAACCGCATCCCCTGGATTGCAGTCTGTCACTCCTCAGAGTAGTGTCCTGGGGTGACCCTCTTGCTCCCTTACAGGCAAATCGGGGCAGATTCTTAGAGCCAGCATGGCTTCACCATTGTTCCAAGACCCTAACCTGAGGTGAGATCTTAGAGCACTGTGCGAGTTGGAACCCAGAGAGGAAGAAGTGTGAATTTAAAAGGACCATGACTAGGACCCCAACAGCTCCCTGAACCCCAAGTTTAGAACAACCTGGAGCCCCAAACTGATGAAGACTCACCTCTTTCACTCCCTCTTCCCAGCTCAATCTAGTTCCCTCCTGCACTCTTGTTCTGTCCCTTTTCCCTCCTGACTTCCTTTACCTCCCTCCACTCTCAGTGACCTCCCACTCTGGCCTAGCTGCCAGAAGCCCTACATACAGGCTACCCGACTCCAGACCTGTCCATCTCTGGTCCCTTCTTCACAGTGTGCCCAGATAGTTTCCTTTTTAGAATGAACATGTGTAAAATACATAATTAATTTCACTAATTAAAGAGGGAACCAATAAGATGACAAAGCTGGTTCAAAGAGCATTTAAAGGACTGAGATTTTAAGGAGTGTTAGTTGCTCAATTGTGTCCCACTCTTTGGGACCCCATAGACAGTAGCTAACCAGGCTCCTCAGTCCATGGAATTCTCCAGGCAAGAATACTGGAGTGGGTTCCCTTCTCCAGGGCATCTAAGTTTTTAAGTTGGAGACAAATCAGGTAGATATACCACAGGGTAATAAAACAGAAACTATCTCTCCTACTAGGCAGAAATCATTTGAATCTCTACCAGCAATTATCTATAAGTTAGCATGTATTTCACAGTTTGAGCTCTTCATTAATAAGAGCAAACAATAAAGTCAGACAATTGACTTGTCTTCTAGAGAAGTGCTATCTGATAGTATACAACATGAGTTAGGTGTGTAATTTAAGTTTTTCTAGTAGCCACATTGAAAATTGGAAACAAATAGATGAAACTCATTTTGAGAATATATTTTATTTAATCCAATACACTTAAGATACTGTCAGTTTGACATGTGGCATTAGACACATATCAAGGGCTCAACAGGCATGTGCTGATAGCACAGTTCTAGTGTGGATCACAGCAAACTGTGAAAAGATGGGAATACCACATCACATTATCTGGCTCCTGAGAAACCTGTATATGGTCAAGAAGCAACAGTTAGAATGTTACATGGAACAACTGGGTTGCTCCCATGGTTCAAAATTGGGAAAGGAGTACAAAAAGTCTGTATGGTGTTACCCTGCTTATTTAACTTATATTCAGAGTATATCATGTGAAATTCTGGGCTGGATGAAACACAGGCAGGAATCAAGATTGCTGGGAGAAATATTAACAACCTCAGACAAGCAGATGATACCACTGTAATGGCATAAAGGGAAGAAGAACTAAAGAGCCTCTTGATGAAGGTTAAAAAGGAGAGTGAAAAAGCAACCTTGAAACTCAACATTAAAAAACTAAGATCATGGCACCTGATCCCATCTCTTCATGGCAAATAAAAAGGGGAAAAGTGGAAGCATATATATTTTATTTTATTGGGCTCCAAAATCACTGCAGATGGTGACTGCAGCTATGAAATTAAAATATCTATGACAAACCTAGACAATGTATTTAAAAGCAGAGATATCACTTTGCTGACAAAGGTCCATATAGTAAAGCTATGATTTTTCTAGTAATAATGTAGGGATGTGAGAGTTGGACCATAAAGAAGGCTGAGTATGGAAGAATTGATGTTTTCAAACTGTGGTGCTGGAGAAGACTCTTGAAAATCCCTTGGACTGCAAGGATAACAAACGAGTCAATCCTAAAGGAAATCAACCCTGAATATTCATTGGAAGGACTGATGCTCAAGCTGAAGCTCCAATACTTTGGCAAAAAGCCAACTCACTGGAAAAGACCTTGATGCTGGGAAACGCTGAAGGTAAAAGGAGAAGGGGGCAGCAGAGGATGAGATGGTTAGACAGCATCACTGACTTAGTGGACATGAATTTGAGCAAACTCTGGCAGATCATGGAAGACAGAGGAGCCTGATGTGCTGCAGTCTATTAGGGCCACAAACAGTCAAATACAACTTAAGAGACTAGACAATAACAACAAAAGAGAAATAATCTTCTTTAGGTCAATTAAACAAAGCTTCAGCATGACACTAAAGGAAAATACAGTCATACTCTTGGCCTTATCTAAATTTTGGATAATTTTTCCTAACATACCTACTTAAGTCCCTGTGATCTGCTTGGCCAGGATACAGGAAAGGTGAGTCCAAACGGTGGCCCTAAAAGGCAGCCATATAGCCGTCCAGTTCCACAAATGGTCTTGGATAGGTGTATGGGGTCCATGAGAGCCCAAAATTTTGTGGGTAGAATGGATGGATCATAAAAGACTACACAAAGGATGAGTAAAAGGAAGAGTGCAACCAAAGAAGGACAGTGTACAAGGTCAAAGAACTCCTGCTTGGCTGTGTGGGCAGGAAGGGCAGGGACTGAGCCTCAAAGTTAGGCTGGGGCCAGATGGTCAAGAACCAGATCTTTTTAAGACAAAAATCTTACCATGCTACTTTAAGGGTTCTCCTGGTGCTTAGTTGTGACCTCACCATCTTTAAACGACTGGGTCATCACAGCCTCTCTGTGTGTCTCCTGCTTCTTCTCCTCCCAGAACCCCCTCATACTCTACACTTGGCTGAACTGGACGCCTTGGTCCTCACCACGGGCCTTGGAGAAACCATTCTGCCCAGCCTAGCCTCTCCTCCCTCAGCTCCCTGCCATCTCAGCAGCCTCTAGAAGGATGTTCCCACCAGCATCTTAGGAGCTCAGAGCTCATTATGAGGTCCTATACCTGCTAGTCTCACAGACTGGCTACGGTAACAGACCACATACTCTGTCAGGGCAGGAATCTGCTCATGGCCTTTTTCTCCAAGAGAATTTCTGATGTATATTAGACAGGAAAGAAACATTGCTTAAATAAATGACTGAATGAACTGCAGCAATGCATTGTGGTAGATTAGTACCAGTCTATGCCCAACTCAGTCAGACCTAACTTCACAGGCCCTCTGCCTACAAAGGAGTCCTTAATATGTACCTAATTGCACCAAAAGTTATAAGAGTGAAATCAGAAACAGAAAAAGAGGTAGTCTTGAGATAGATCCTAATTCCCAAGAGGCAGAGAGGTCCTGGGTGCTGAGATACATAGAGGAAAATTTGTTTCATGACTTCCAAGATGAACATCCACTCTGTTCTCTGGGCACCCTTTCTGGGCAGTGGCACCATAGACAAACAAAGAAAGGAAACCACGTGGGATGACTGCCAGGGACAGGAAGTGTGTATAAAAATAGCTCCCAGGGGGTTAACTGCCCCTATTTTGTGCAGCAGGTGGGGTGTGAACCCCAGAAAGCCTTCAGGGAAGGAAGGACGAGAACAGATGGGCATTTCTACAGTGGCATATCTATGGCCAATGGTAGGTGTCTGGCCCTCACCCTTTCCTAAGAATTCCTCTCATTTTCTCCAGTTTTCTCCACCCAGGAAGCAAGATTTAACAGCCAGATGCGGTGACACCTAAGCCTTGCTTCCACCCAGCTCTTTTTTCCCCAAGGAGGGCAAAAAAGAAGTGACTATTTCAGCAAACAAGCCAATGTCATAAGTCAGGCAAGTGTTGCAAATTCATGAACAAATTCAGAGGTCACTCATCCCAGAGGAGCATTGCAGAAATCACACACATGCAGTGGAAGGCTGAGCACTGACATCTGTGCTAAGGCTGCTCTCTTCCCTTCTCCACCCCTGCTCAGTTTGACCCTTGCTGGCATGAGAGACCTGGACGTAATGAATCAGTTGCTTTTGTAGACAACAATCTTGGAGTCTATGCTTGTGATCAAAGCTTGCCTGTTGACCTCACCAGTACAACAAATTTCCTTAAGATCAGAAGCCTGGAGTTTATGGCAACCCCTGATCTCCTTTCCCCCAGACTCTCTTCCATAAACACCAAGGCCCCGAGGCCCCTGCCCTTACTGCCTATACAAACACTTGGCAGCTGGTTCTGTCTTTCCTGGGAGTCTTCACCCCTCGAGTGAAAAAGTTGGGAAACATTCCAAAGGGTTGGCCTGTGTCACTGGGGCACCTTTCTTTCTTGGCTGGATTTGCATTTTCAGAGCCTTAGAGTTTTGGCCTGGTGACCCTCCAGGGTGGCAGTCACATTAATGTAGACCTGCCAGAGACATCTACATAGCCCAGCCACTCCCATCAGTGGTGACACATGAGAGGAGAAGAGCACCCACACTTTGGCCTCATCTCTCAAGGAATGGCCCCAAAGGATACTCAGGAGCAACAGTCTAACGGTGTAGGAGTCAGAGACAAGTTCTGGGAGGCTGTCATTCTAGCTTACACCCCTGTTCACTGTGCAAACAGGAAATGCCAGTTAAGGACAAGGCAGGAAGACTGCATGGCCTGCAAAGGATGTCTGGCACCAAGCCCAGTTCCCTACACTGAGTGCCATGATGCTGTGCTGCTTTGTGCTCAGTTTGGTCAAGCTGGAGGCTTATGTCTCACATTACCCTTCCCTGCGTGATTTGCAGTGAACTGGCCACAAGTGTTCCTTGGTCTGACATCTGGGAAGCCAAGGACAGCATACAACTCTGGTAGATAGAGAAAATTTTTACCTTCCTTGGGTCTGTATCTGGCAGCCCCAGGGGACCACCAGATATGCTCCAGCGTGGTGGCTACACAGAAGCAGGCGCTTCCATGGCCTCCCCACCAGTGCACCTCTGTGGCACACTCAGAGCTCCCTGCAAGCTCAGATGTGGCCAGAAGTTTGAGAGGTCTAACTGATGAACTCCTGACTATTTTCCCAGCTTCTTCTCTACTGTGAGTCCAGGTCCTGTGAGCATCCTTTATGCATAATTCTATGGTTCCTTTTTCCCCAGAGTGAGCTCCAGTTACCAGGAATACTTTTTGAGCATGGTCCACTTCTCTCCAATGAGAGCTCCAGCTCCTACATGAGCTTCCATATATAATTTTCTTCAGGCTCAACTTCTTATAGTGTACCTTGATGAAACAGATCCTCACCAATGGCTGGAGATGAACAAGTGGGAACTTTGGGGAATTGTTTGGACTATCTTAGCTTCCATGGTGGCTCAGATGGTAAAGCATCTGCCTGCAACGCGGGAGACCTGGATTCGATGCCTGGGTCGGGAAGATCCCCTGGAGATGGAAATGGCAATCCACTCCAGCACTCTTGCCTGGAAAATGCCATGGATGGAGGAGCCTGATAGGGTTCAGTCCATGGGGTCGCAAAGAGTCGGACACGACTGAGCGACTTCACTTTCACTTTTCACTTTCACTTTGGGGCTATCTTGAATCTGCCCTGCAGAGTGGGCATGCTCCACCACTTTCCAGTGCTCACTCTGGTCCACTTCTCCCAAAGCTCACTTTCCAAACCTCAGGCTTTTTGCAGGGGTGGCTCTCTGAACCTAAGCTTCTCCTTACCAGGCACTTGTGGGGCCCACACTCTCACACTGACAAATCTCTGCTCAAATACAGATGACTAGGGCTGGACCAGAATTGTCCATGAAAGGTGAAGATCAGTGGAAGTTGGGGGTGGGCTCAGAGCTGCCCACATCACTATCAGTCCAGAAGCCCTGGACATTCTACCCTGCCCATAGGCTGTACCCATACCTTCTGTCAGCTCCCTTCCTGGGACCCCATGTCCCGTGTATTCCCTCTAACCTGCTAGAGCAGCCAAAGCCCCACAGACTTTTCAGCCTTTAAGAATGTTTTGTGTTATTATTTTCACTAAATAGGCTTGAATTTGGGAAATCTGAATGTTTCAAAAGTCTGGGATTTATTTTATTTGATACAACATGGTCTGCACATAAAAACTCTACACACGAGTGCTCTGAAAGGCCATTCAAAAGAAATTGTTCACTTTGCCTCAAGTTCCATGATTTAATGTTCTTAGGCTCTGCCCCTTACCCTTCCCATCCCAGAGTTACTCTGGTAAGAGCAAAGTACGTCGGCCACTAGTTGTCTCTGAACAGGAGGAAAGGTGGCCAGGATCTGGAATCCCCAAACCCTTAAGGAGCCAGAACACAGAAATCACAGGAAAGTGCACTCACTGCTGGTAGAAGAGGCATCAGGATTCCTTACTGACCCCTCACCTGGTTGGCTGCAGTGATGGCTCTGGGCCTGCTCGATTCCTCCAGCCTGAGCATGAGCATCCAGTCTTGCTACTCCAAGCAATGAAATGTTGTTGCTGAACCACAAAAGAAGCTGGGATTCTTGGTCTCCGAAGGAGAAAACTTCAGTCCAGGGCCAGTGACTTGATCGTTCAGAGCTTTTGTGTAATGAAGTTTTATCAAAGTATAAAGGGGAGGGAGGAGGGAGAGGGGTTCAGGATGGGGAACACGTCTATACCTATGGTGGATTCATGTTGAAGTATGGCAAAACCAATACAATATTCTAAAGCCATTAACCTCCAATTAAAATACATAAATTTAAAACAAAACAAAAAAAAGAGATAGAGAAAGTTTCTGACATAGACATCAGAAGAGGGCAGAAAGTGTATCCCCTGCTAGTCTTTAGCTGGATGTTATATAGCTACTAGCAAGCTGTTAATTATAGAAAAGAGATGTACCAAAACTCAGAGTGGCACCAGGCCCTCATCCACAACATGTGTTTTGAGATAACATTGGCACCAGTCATCCCTGGCCATAAAACAATTGACATGAATCTTGAAGAAAGGCAGGTTTCCGCGTAAATATATAGTTTCATTAACATAGATTAAGAGAAGAATGTATGAGTAAAATATACAGGTTTGTCAAGTCCTTTCTGAGATTTAGGCAGAACCTATTTAAAGACAGACTCTAAGGTAAATACGGAGTTCATTAACATAGCTTTAGACAAACATTTCCATAAGAAAAACACATTGGTTAGCTCAAGATTTAAGTGAAGTTAAGTTCAGGTAGAACCAGGTGTCCTCATGGCAACACAGAATTTTAAAAGAAACTTCTTTTTAAATTGCATGTTCAGTAGCTCAGTTGTGTTCCACTCTCTGTGACCCCATGGACTGCAGCATGCCAGGCTTCCCTGTCCATCATCAATTCCCAGAGTTTACTCAAACTCATGTCCATTGAGTTGGTGATGCCATCCAACCATCTCATCCTCTGTCGTCCCCTTCTCCTCCAACCTTCGAACTTTCACAGTATCAGAGTCTTTTCAAATGAATCAGTTATTCATATCAGGTGGCCAAAGTATTGGAGTTTCAGCTTCAGCATCAGGCCTTCCAATGAATATTCAGGACTGATTTCCTTTAGGATGGACTAGTTGGATCTCTTTGCAGTCTAAGGGACTCTCAAAAGTCTCCTCCAACACCACGGTTCAAAAACAAATTCTTCAACGTCCAGCTTTCTTTATAGTCCAACTCTCACATCCATACATGACTACTGGAAAAACCATAGCCTTGACTAGACGGACCTTTGTTGACAATGTCTCTGCTTTTTAATATGCGGTCTAGGTTAGTCATAACTTTCCTTCCAAGGAGTAAGTGTCTTTTAATTTCATGGCTGCAGTCACCATCTGCAGTGGTTGTGGAGCCCAGAAAAATAAAGTTTCTGATTGTTTCCCCATCTATTTGCCATGAAGTGATGGGATCGGATGCCATGGTCTCCGTTTTCTGAATGTTGAGTTTTAAGCCAACTTTTTCACTCTCCTCTTTCACTTGCATCAAAAGGCTCTTTAGTTCTTCTTCACTTTCTGCCATAAGGGTGGTGTTATCTGCATATCTGAGGTTATTGCTATTTCTCCCAGTCATCTTGATTCCAGTTTGTGCTTTATCCAGCCCAGCATTTCTCATGATGAACTCTGCATATAAATTAAATAAACACAGTGACGATATACAGCCTTGATGTACTCCTTTCCCGATTTGGAACCAGTCTTTTGTTCCAAGTCCAGTTCTAACTGTTGTTTCCTGACTTGCATTTCTCAGGAGGCAAGTCAGGTGGTCTGGTATTCCATCTCTTGAAGAATTTTCCACAGTTTGTTGTGATCCACACAGTTAAAGGCTTTGGCATAGTCAATAAAGTAGAAGTAGATGGTTTTTTTTTTGGAACTCTCTTGCTTTTTTGATGATCCAATGGATGTTGTCAGTTTGATCTCTGGTTCCTCTGCCTTTTCTAAATCCAGCTTGAACATTTGGAATTTCACAGTTCACACACTGTTGAAGCCTGGCTTGGAGAATTTAGAGCATTACTTTAATAGCGTGTGAGATGAGTGGAATTGTGTGGTAGCTTGGCATTCTTTGGCATTGCCTTTCTTTGAGATTGGAATGAAAATTGACCTTTTCTAGTCCTGTGGCCGCTGCTGAGTTTTCCAATTTTGCTGGCATATTGAGTGCCGCACTTTCATAGCATCATCTTTCAGGATTTGAAACAGCTCAACAGGAATTCCATCACCTCCACTAGCTTTGTTCGTGGTGATGCTTCCTAAGGCCCACTTGACTTCACACTCCAGGATGTCTGGCTCTAGGTGAGTGCTCACACCATCATCGTTATGTGGGTCATTAAGATCTTTTTTTTGTATAGTTCTTCTCTGTATTCTTGCCACCTCTTCTTGATATCTTCTGCTTCTGTTAGGTCCATACCATTTCTGTCCTTTATTGTGCCCAGCTTTGCATGAAATGTTTCCTTGATGTGTCTAATTTTCTTGAAGAGATCACTAGTCTGTCCCATTCTATTGTTTTCCTCTATTTCTTTGCACTAATCACTGAGGAAGGCTTTCTTATCTCTCCTAGCTACTCTTTGGAAGTCTGCATTCAAATGGGCATAATCTTTCCTTTTCTCCTTTGCCTTTAGGTTCTCTTCTTTTCACAGCTATTTGTAAGGCCTCCTCAGTCAACCATTGTGCCTTTTTGCACTTCTTTTTCTTCAGGATGGTCTTGATCCTTGCCTCCTGTACAATGTCACAAACTTCCATCCATAGTTCATCAGGCACTCTATCACATCTAATCCCTTGAATCTATTTATCACTTCCACTATATAATCATAAGGGATTTGACTTAGGTCATACCTGAATGGTCTAATCATTTTCCCTACTTTCTTCAATTTAAGTCTGAATTTGGCAATAAGGAGTTCATAATCTGAGCCACAGTCAGCTCCCGGTCTTGTTTTTGCTGACTGTATAGAGCTTCTTCATCTTTGGCTGCAAAGAATATAATCAATCTGATTTCAGCGTTGACCATTTGGTGATGTGCATGTGTAGAGTCTTCTCTTGTGTTGTCAGAAGAGGGCTTTTGCTATGATTCAGCTTTCTTTATAGTCCAGCTCTCACACTCATACATGACTATTGGAAGGAGGACACAAACAGAAACTTTTGCACACCAGGACCCAGGAGAAAGGAGCAGTGACCCCACAAGAGGCTGACCCAGACTTACCCATGAGTGTCCAGAAGTCTCCAGTAGAGGCGTGGGTGGGTGGTGGCCTGCTGCAGGGTTGGGGGCACTGAGTGTAGCAGTGCGTGCATGTGACCTTTTGAAGGCGATCACCATTATCTTCATTACCTCCACCATAATTTGGCCCCAGGTAAATGACAGGGGGGGGAACACAGCCCTACCCATCACCAGAAAATTGGATTAAAGATTTACTGCACAAGGCCCCGCCCATCAGAACAAGACCCAGTTTCCCCCTCAGTCAGTCTCTCCCATCAGGAAGCTTCCATAAGCCTCTTATCCTTCTCCATCAGAGGGCAGACAGACTGAAAACCACAGTCACAGAAAACTAACTAATCACATGGACCATAGTCTTGTCTAACTCAATGAAACTATGAGCCATGTGGTATAGGGTTGCCCAAGAAGGACAGGTCATGGTGGAGAGTTCTGACAAAATGTGGTCCACTGGAGAAGGGAATGGCAAACCACTTCAGTATTCTTGTCTTGAGAACCCCATAAACAACAGTTGTTAAATGTGTATGGAGAAGGTAAAAAAATAGAACACTAGTAGTTTATTTGCTCCTGCCACCTACGAGAGAGATTAAAAAATGTCTGACACTTACAGCCTATTTCCTCCATTTGGAGACCCCTGGCCTTCCTGCGTGTCACCCTCTCACCAACCAGCATCAGCATTCATCTTCCATTTACTCTTTCTCCCCAGAGTGGCTCCCATGTGTGTTATGGGTCTCCCCTCTTTCCAAGGCAAGTTTGGGATGGGGCAGTTCATGGGCTGGGAGCTGCAGACTCATGTCGCCATAAAGATCTCTCTCCCCCTGCATAGGCATTGGCTCTGCTCTTATGGGAGGAGAGTTAAAGGACATCATGATGAGAATACCAAGAAGGAGGATGTGGAGAAAGCTGTTCCAAGAAGCCCAATGTGAGCAAAGTATGGGGTATAGACTCTAAGATGCACAAACATGGAGGTTGGGATGGGGGTGCTGATGAAACTAGGAGTCTCTTGGTCGATATCGAAAATAATGGCCAAACAGTTCATGACCTGGGTTTTCTAACAGCCTGCAATCTCTTACCAATTAAGCTCCTCAGTGGAGAATGGCAGCTCTATCAGAACTAACAGAGAGCTGCTGTTTTCTTTCTCACCCTCTGACAAGGGCTCCCAGGCCTTCTGAGCTGCCCGCCCCTACAGGGAACAGCAAAGTTGTGACTCACATCAGGAATGATTGGGGCAAGGTGCTAGAACTGTAAGCATCCTGTCACAAAAGCATTTTCAAGGAGAGGGTGACAGATGGAGTGGAATGGCCCCGAGGAACAAGAAGGGCTTCCTCCTGGTTCTGGCAGCATAAATATACAGCTCTATTGGCCTGTCTCACTAAGAAAAAGGCAACACAGAATCCTGCCAGAAACCTTTCACTGTGTCTAAGCCTCTGGGAGCTGTGTGTACACATTTTTCGACTCGCCTTTCTGCTGTAAAATCATGTCTCTATTTTTAGCAAAGTACGTCCACAGAGTGAAATCAAAGTGTTCTAAGTAGCTTTTATTAAAAAAATAAAATGCTTGGGCCTAGTGCCCAAAACACTACTACTGCTTAGAGGAAGGCATTTTCAACTTCCAAAGATTTTTTTCTGATATTTATTTCCATATTTTTATGTGATATACAGTCCTGCTATTTCTTGATTAATCAATACTCTAGAGTATCATATTAACTAAGGAAGGTGAGAACTCATTCTCTCCATCACCCCCATGTGCCACCTCCTCAGGTCTTCCCCTCCCAACAGAGTTTACATTATCTACATGGGGTACAAATGTTCCCCACGCATGGAGTGAGAGTGCCTCACTTCTCACACAACCTTTATGGGTTTTTTCCCAGAAACTAAAAATTGTCTTATGTTTTCACTTGTTTAATGTTCCAAGCACTTCTTAGCAAAAGTTTTTAAGAGTTTGAACACATGTGTTAAATACTTGAACACTTTTCCCAGTATTCAGAGTTTTTCTCTCCTAGAGATTTTTGAGACTTCCCCATTTCTCTCCTGTTTTGGGTCCTCTGTTTCAAGAATTCCATTTCATCTGGTTTTCTTCCTTATTTTACTGAAGTGCATTATTCAGTAATTTTCAAAGATAGAGTTCAGGGGAAGATAGATGGAAAGATGGATAGATAATAGATTATAGATACAGAGATAGATGATAGATGAACAGACTATATAGATAGATGAGTAGATAGATAATAGAGCTTCCCTGGTAATTCAGATGGCAAAGAATCTGCCTACAATACAGGGGACCCAGGTGTGACCTCTGGGTCAGGAACAGACTATATAGAGAGGTAAGTAGGTGGGTAATGATTAGTTTTCTGGATGATGGATTGGTGGATGTATAGGCTGACAATTGATTGATCAGTAGATGAGAGGTGGATGTGCAGATAGATAGGTCTTGCTTTCATGTCTAAAATAGCTATATTCTACCTTCCCTCTTGACCAGTAGTTAGTAATTATTTTTTCATAGCATGCTGTTTTTTTTAAAGTATGGATGCAATCCCATCTTTAATTTATAAGAGTATTAACCCTTATTCTTCAGTCCTCTTTTAGCTCCCTGGTAGTTTTTCCTTCTGCATATTTGCTTTCTGGTTTTTCTCTCTGAGTCTCAGGCTTCGATGTGGACAATCTCTCTCCAATATCTGTGACGCTTGGCTCTCTGTTCCTATCTCAGAGGAAAGCATTAAAGTGCTGGATGTGATCTGGGAAGATGGGAGCTGGACGGGGGGCTTGCAGACTGATGCCGTGAGATGATCCAGATGCAACTGAGAAACAGTCTCGTTCCAATACGCGGTGACATTTTGTCTGAGAATGTCTCACCTTCTCCCTGGGTGAGCACTCATGGGCCTGGCTGCTCTCTCTGTGAAAGCAAAACCAGGAAAGGAAGCTGAGGACGCAGAGTCCTGGAGGCTGGTATTCACTCGACGTCAGCCTCAGAGCGCTCTCCAGCCCTCCGCCAGGTCTGCTGTCCCTGACATGGGGACTCTCTGTACTTTCAGCTGGTGAACTCTCCACCACATTATAAGCTGAGTTGTGTGTCCCACAAATTCATATGTTGAAGTCCTAACCCCCAGTACCTCAGGATGTGACACTATTTGGAGATAGTCTCCTTGCGAATGCAATTAGTTAAAATGGGGAGTTAAGATGGGCCCCAATTCTGTATGACTAATGTTCTTATAAAAACTTTGGCACAGACATGCTCCTGAGGAAAATACCCTGTGAAGCTTGGAGTTATGCTGCCACAAGCCAAGGAACTACCAGGAGTTGGAGAGAGGCCTGGGACAGATTCTTCCTGTGCCTTGGGAGGGATCCGGGCCCCGCCAACACACAGTGTCATCATTTGGCCTCCTGAGTGGTGAAAAAGCACATTTCTGCTGTTCTCAGCTACCTGCTCTGTGGCCCTGCTATGGCAGCTCCAGGAAACGAACACCTCCTCATTTGGGTGACGGTGGCCAGGGTGACCCCTCGCGCACAGACTGGGAGAGGAACACGAGATGCTAGAGGCTCTTGTGTAGATGCTCACCCCACCCCTGCCGGGGGCCGTTCCAACTCCCTCCACCCCTCCTGCCCCCAGCCCCTCCTGCCCCCAGCCCCTCCAGTTCTCCCAGTCCTTCCAGGTCCTCCAGTTCCCCCAGTCCCTCCAGCCCCTCCAGCTCCCACCACCCCTCCAGCCATCCAGCCCGTCCAGCCCTGTGCTCCACTGGCCTTCAGACTTGGCTCTTCCCAGTAGGGGGGCCAGAAAGACAGCCACTTTTTGTCAGTACCCACTCAGCTGAGTCACCACAACATGTGTGAGGACACTTAATCCCTGGCTTCAACCTGCTCTCTTTCTCTCTATGAGGTGATAGAGTTTCCTTTCCTTTCCTGTCATTTTAGTGGAGCGAGAGGAGAGAAGGGAGGCTTGAGTGTGGTCAGCCCTCTATCCGGACCGCAAGCCCCTCTGGGTCTTTGTACATTATAGCACTCCCCAGGTATTCGTGAGCAGTTCTAGTTCACGATCTGGATGTGCCAGACATCTTCCCTGAGACTGCCAAAAGTGTTACGAATGGAAATGCCACCTTCTTATAGAAAGAAAGGCAATCTCCTAACTAACAATAATAATAATAATACTGTGGAAAACACTTTCTGGTTACTGTGGTGAATTTAACATAACCCCATAAATTCTGGGACAGTTGTACCTCCAGAACTTAGCACTTCTCTCCTCTGGAGCCTGGGCTGGACTGAGTGACTCTCGTGTAAGAAAAATACGGAAAAGGAGAAACAGTCGTTTGACCATTGAGAGACTTGGCAGACACTGACTTAACCAACAGACCCAGGTGAGCATCACCAGAGAGGAAAGTCCCGGAGGCCCTACATGCCCTGGTGATGAGAACAGCACAGCAGCTCGTGATATTTCACACAGAAATCCCTAATTACAATATAACCTTGGAAAAGCATCAAACTTGGTGAGCGGGGAGGGAAATTCTACAAAATAACTGGCCTGCACACTTCAAAACATATCAAAATTATAAAAGATAAGGATTCACGGAAGGATCATCACAGATTGGAGAGAACCAAGTAGACAGGACATCTTAATGTACCCTGGGGCCCTGGATTGAGTCTCAGTGGAAAAGGGGTTCTGTGGTTTAATCAGCAGTATTTTACCAATGATCATTTCTCAGTTTGGACCAATGTTTCTCAGTTTTGACCAATGGACTCTGGTTTTGTAAGATGTTAACACAAAAGGAAATCAAGTGGACTGTATATGCAAATTTTATCCTTGCAGCTATTCTGGAAATCCAAAATTCTTTCAAAGCAAAAGTTTAGAAAAGAGAAATGAAAAACAGAGCATGACCCTGACTGTATCTTTCACAGTTGCTTGTCCCTGGACAGACCCAGCACAGTCCCCTTCCTTGCTCCTTCTTCCAGCCACCCCTCCATCTCCATGGTGGGCTCCTCTCCTCTGGGGTCCAGCATCCCCAACTTTCCTGCTCCTTCAAGTGCTTCCAGGCACACCTTCCATATCTTGTCACCATCTCTACACCCAGGGAAGGAATGTCTGCATACACAACCCCGGACTTCCCACACTATACTGACCAGCCCTCAGGCCTCCACATCCCAGACACACCGCATTGCTCTCACTGCCACCCTTCTAGCCGCCCTCTGCCCTCTGCAGTGGGCACAGTCACAGATTAGTGTTCCTCTTGCCACCAACTCTCCCCATGCAGCTCCTGCTTCAGGGTCCCAGGTCTTCACTCGTCCCTGTGTTCATGGCTGTGACTGTCCCCCTTGCTGACATGTTCTCAGCATCCCCCTTACCCAGACCCCAAGCCCCATGGAAACAGGGCTGTGCCCACTCTCCCCATCCTCATTCCACCCCCACTTCCTTGTAAAACTCGGAAGAGCTCCTGGTGCATCATGGAA
The DNA here is from genome assembly GCA_006410675.1 of Oreotragus oreotragus. Lineage (NCBI taxonomy): Eukaryota > Metazoa > Chordata > Mammalia > Artiodactyla > Bovidae > Oreotragus > Oreotragus oreotragus. The sequence goes on from SJYX01011707.1 coordinate 68,528, forward strand.
GACAGAAATGTGGGGAATGAATGACTGGCCTTAAGAGGAGACTGACACATTCCCTCATTCTGAATCTGCTCAGATGGGCCCTTCCTGAGGAGGAAACCTTGCGGGCTTTGCTCCAGGAATCCCTTTCATGGTAAGGGTCAGGGAAGATGCTAAGAAAACAGTGGTTGGACCTTAAATGTGAGTGTCAGGTATGTTGGAGGAGGGAAGTGAGGGGGTGTGTGTTTGTGTATGGTGTGTGTGGTGTGGTATGCTGTATGCAGTGTGTACATGTACATATGGCACTGCCTGTGTACATTGGTATACATGGGGTGTGGGGGGGGTGTTTGTGTGTGATGTGTATGTGTGTGAGTGTGAGCATGGTATGGTGTGTGTGTAGGCAGTATGATATGGAAGATGTGTGTGTATGTGTGTGGTGTGGTGTGTAGGGTGTGCTGTGCGTGCACATGTGGCATAGTGTTTGCACATGTGGTTTGGTGTGATGTGTGTGTGGTGTGATACGTAGGGTGTCTGTGATGTGTGTGTGTATGGTGTGCTGTGTGTGTACATGTGGCACAATGTTTGTATATGTAATTCAGTGTGGTGTGTGTGTGTGTGTGGTGTGCTGTGTGTGCATGTGTGCACAGTGTTTGTACACGTGATTTGGTGTAATGTGTGTGTATGTGTGTGGTGTGATGTGTAGGTTGTGCTGTGCATGCACATGTGGCATAGTGTTTGCACATGTGGTTTGGTGTGATGTGTGTGTGGTGTGATACGTAGGGTGTCTGTGATGTGTGTGTGTATGGTGTGCTGTGTGTGCACATGTGGCACAATGTTTGTATATGTAATTCAGTGTGGTGTGTGTGTGTGTGTGGTGTGCTGTGTGTGCATGTGTGCACAGTGTTTGTACACGTGATTTGGTGTAATGTGTGTGTATGTGTGTGGTGTGATGTGTAGGTTGTGCTGTGCATGCACATGTGGCATAGTGTTTGCACATGTGGCTTGGTGTGATGTGTGTGTGTATGGTGTGCTGTGTGTGCACATGTGGCACAGTGTTTGTACATGTGGTTTGGTGTGATGTGTGTGTGGTGTGATATGCAGGATGTGTGATTGTGTGTGTATGTGTGTGTGTGTGTGTGTGTAGTGTGCTGTGTGTGCATGGGTGCACAGTGTACATGGGGTTTGGTGTGATGCATGTGTGATATGTAGGGTGTAAGGCGTATGTGTGTGTGGCACAGTGCTTGTACATGTGGTTTGGTAAGATGTGTGTGGTGTGATATGTAGGGTGTCTGTGATGTGTGTGTGTGTGTGTGTGGTATGCTGTGTGTGCATGTGTGCACAGTGTTTGTACATGGAGTTTGGTGTGATGCATGTGTGATATGTAGGGTGGAATGCATATGTGTGTGTGGCACAGTGTTTGTACATGTGGTTTGGTGAGATGTGTGTGCTGTGATATGTAGGGTGTCTGTGATGTGTGTGTGTGTGGTGTGCTGTGTGTGCATGTGTGCACACACATGGGGTTGAATGTGTTGTACTTGGGGTTTGGTGTGATGCGTGTGTGATATGTAGGGTGGAATGCATATGTGCGTGTGGCACAGTGTTTGTACATGTGGTTTGGTGAGATGTGTGTGGTGTGATATGTAGGGTGTCTGTGATGTGCGTGTGTGTGTATGTGGTGTGCTGTGTATGCATGTGTGCACAGTGTTTGTACCTGGGGTTTGGTGTGATGTGTGTGTGATATGTAGGGTGTAATGCGTATGCGTGTGTGCACAGTGTTTGTACCTGGGGTTTGGGGTGATGTGTGTGTGATATGATATGCAGGGTGTAATGCGTATGTGTGTGTGCACAGTGTTTTTACCTGGGGTTTGGTGAGATGTGTGTGTGTGGTGTGCTGTGTATGCATGTGTGCACGGTGTTTGTACCTGGGGTTTGGTGTGATGTGTGTGTGATATGCAGGGTGTAATGCGTATGTGTGTGTGCACAGTGTTTGTACCTGGGGTTTGGTGTGATGCGTGTGTGATATGATATGCAGGGTGTAATGTGTATGCGTGTGTGCACAGTGTTTGTACCTGGGGTTTGGTGTGATGCGTGTGTGATATGATATGCAGGGTTTACATGGAGTTTGGTGTGATGCATGTGTGATATGTAGGGTGGAATGCATATGTGTGTGTGGCACAGTGTACATGTGGTTTGGTGAGATGTGTGTGCTGTGATATGTAGGGTGTCTGTGATGTGTGTGTGTGGTGTGCTGTGTGTGCATGTGTGCACACACATGGGGTTGGATGTGTTGTACCTGGGGTTTGGTGTGATGCGTGTGTGATATGATATGCAGGGTGTAATGCGTATGCGTGTGTGCACAGTGTTTGTACCTGGGGTTTGGTGTGATGCGTGTGTGATATGATATGCAGGGTGTAATGCGTATGCATGTGTGCACAGTGTTTGTACCTGGGATTTGGTGTGATGCGTGTGTGATATGTAGGGTGTCATGCGCATGTGTGTGTTGCACAGTATTTGTACATGTGGTTTGGTGAGATGTGTGTGGTGTGATATGTAGGGTGTCTGTGATGTGTGTGTGTGTGTGTGTGTGTTGTGCTGTGTATGCGTGTGTGTAGTGTGCTGTGTATGCATGTGTGCACAGTGTTTGTACCTGGGGTTTGGTGTGATGCGTGTGTGATATGCAGGGTGTCATGCGCATGTGTGTGTGGCACAGTGTTTGCACTTGTGGTATGGTGTGTGAGATCTGGCAGGTGAGGATGCAGAGCCAGGACAGTGTCCCCCAGTGTGGTTGCCTGCAGCCTCCAGGGACTCAGTCAAGGAAGAGTTAATCCGAAATTCAAGGACACTGCAGCCTCCCCACAGACCTGCAAGGAACAGGCAGTCTGGCTTCCAGAGCAAACAGACAGGACGCGCGCAGGCCCGGCAAACAGTTCTGTGCTCACTTCTGGCTGGACTTGGGATTACCCAGCCAGGAGTGAAGCGCGCAGGTTTTGGCTGGAACGCGGGTTCTGAGAGGATAAGCGGCCCAGCCATCTGCTCAGTCTGTGCCAGCACTCGACGCCCCTCCCATGAGGAGGGGAAAGAGCTGGAGACACCCAGACACAAAGCTGCAGCCTACTCATTAGCTGTGAACCGCATTTGTGGAATGGTCTGGAAAGGGACCACTTGGATTAATCAAAAGATAATACAGCTACTGAATGTGTTGGCCATACATCACTTATTTATTTTCCTAAAAGGTAAGAAAAGGAAAATGCCAATTATGTTGAACAATACCTTGATGATAATTGGATCTTTTTCTCATGTGGAGGTATATTCATACCTGCAATGCCCAGAGTGTGTAATTATGGATGTCACGTCCAAAGACAAGCAACAATTCCCAGATGAATGGGAGGCAAAGAGTATAACTAAAGGGTCCTCGAAACGTCAATGCATTTTCAAGGCAGGTTTTTAAAAATGAAGTCTATTACTTGCAAATAAAATATTGCTTTGCTATTACCCCCTTTAAGGCTCAGTTCTCAAGGGAAATATTTATTTTCAGTTTGAAAAGTAGACTCCAAAAATAGGAAGGGGGTAGTGTTTCCATATGTGAAAGATTTTGTATCTGGTCAGAAATAAATGTGCTTTGTTCTTCCCACTTCAACTGAAGCACTTTTTTTTTTTTTTTTTTTTTCAAAAAAAGAGCTTGAAGGATGCCAAGATGCCACACCCCTGAAGGACCCCACCTTTTCACCAGGACACATGGTTATGATCCTGAACTCTGCCTGATTGGAGAGACTGAACTCACCTTGCAGCGTCTGTTGCCAGTAGTGGGGTGCTGCTTGCTGCAGCATTGCGATGGTGGTCTTTCTGTTGACATTCAGAAGGGGATGTAAACTCCACAGACAAGGTCTGAGAACAAGAGGACACACAGCGGCACCTCCAGTTTGGCCTCTCGGAGAGGCTGTTATTGAGGAGGAAATCAAACCCATGTATCTTCACCCCTCATCCTTGAAAATAAAGCACCTTCTGCACGCCAGCCCTGTCTTCTAAAGTTAGTGACCTCAACCACCCACTGTACTTACTTGCTTCCAAAAGCAAAGATCAGCTACAAAGGCCATGTTGTAGTTTCACTGGCCTCATGCTTTGGAAGGACTGAAAGTGCTCCATCCCCAAGTGGTATAGCATTTGTTCTCAAAAATAAGACAGAACTCCATCGGGAAGACCTGTTTCTGAGACAATGCCCAGAAGGGTCTGGGAGCATGGTCGCCACATCAGCAGAGGTACAGCCGTCAGCAGGAGCAGCTTTGATGAATGTAGTCTAGGTACTTTCATATTGCTTGCCTCTCATCAGGTCGCAAAAGTTGTTTCACAAATGAGTGTTCAGACAGTGGAAGCTCAAATAGGAGGTTCTGGGCCGTTTCTGCCCCAGGGATACTTCCACTGTTCCTGGAATTTGTCTGCTTGGGTTGCCCTAACAAACGCAGGGCTTAAACACCAGAAGTGTACTTCTCATCGTTCTGGAGGCTGCAAGTCTAAAATCAAGGTGTGCCCAGGGTCGGTTTCTGGTGAGGGCGGTTTTTCTGGCCTGCAAATGGCTGTCTTCCAGCTGCGCACTCATATGGTGGAGAGAGCTTTGCTGTCTTTTCCTCTTCTTTAAGGTACCGGCCCTGGTGAATCAGGGCTCCACCCTTATAACCTCATGTAACCTTTGCTGTTGTCATTCAGTTGTTCAGTCGGGTCTGACTCTTTGCAACCCTGTGGACTGCAGCACGCCAGGCTTCCCTATCCTTCACTGTCTCACGGAGTTTGCTCACACTCATGTCCATTGAGTCAGTGACGCCATCCTACCATCTCATCCTCTGTAGCCCCCCTACTCCTCCTGCCCTCAATCTTTGCCAGTATCAGGGTATTTTCCAGTGAGTTGACTCTTCACATCAGGTGGCCAAATACTGGAGTTTCAGCTTCAGCATCAGTCCTTCCGATGAATATTTAGGGTTGATTTCCAATTACATCCAAAAATCTTGCCTTCAGGTATAGTCATATTGGGGATTACACTTCAACAGATAAATCAGAGAGTCACAGTCTCTAGCCGTGGTCCTATGATCTGCTCCATTCAACACTATTAACCACACCCCTTTTCTGTACTCACTCAGCATGGGCTTCCCAAACTACACTCTCCCCAGGTCTCCTTACTATCTCTCCAGTCCCTCAGAAGTTCCATCCTAGGCGCTGATCACCCTTCTTGCCTTCTACGCCCCGCTGTCTCCATTGTCTCGTTCTTCATTCTATCCCAGATGAACTCATCCTTATGTACAGCTTTATCGATGACTGGTTTCCAGTTCCCAGAATGAATGATGAGCCTGGGAGTCAGATAAACGTCAGCTTGAGCCCCAGATGTGTATCTTCCTAACTGTGCAGTCTCAGGCACGTCTCACCCCTACACCCAGTGTCTGTAACCCATAAGATGGATAGAATTTACCCACCAGTCATCAGCACATTTTCTGTCCTCACCATTTCACCTGCCACCTGCCCAAATCCCTGGGTTGCTGCTTTCTTTCTATTTGATATCCTGGATGCTTGGTTTTGCTGTCATTCCTTTACTTTGCTTTTCTATTTTTTACTAAAAACATATGCATTCCTAAAAGTGTATATTATTTACTTTTCACACTTTTGAGCTTGGAAAAATCATATTATGAAATATACGTTCTTCTGTGATACTGCAGGGCTGGGATGGATGGATAGTGTGTCCATTCAGGAAAGGGATTAGAGTGAAGGATGTGTGCTGAAGGGTGTGGAAAAGGCAAGGCTCATGTGATAACCCAGGATGATGGGAAGTGAGGGGCCCAAGTGCACTGGGCTGGATTTCAGACTAACTATAGAGGTGGTAGTGGACTTCCCTGGTGGCTCAGAGGTTAAAGCGTCTGCCTCCAATGTGGGAGACCCGGGTTCCATCCCTGGGTTGGGAAGATCCCCTGGAGAAGGAAATGGCAATCCACTCCAGTATTCTTGTCTGGAGAATCCCATGGACGGAGAAGCCTACTAGGTCACAGTCCACGGGGTCACAAAGAGTCGGACACGACTGAGTGACTTCACCACCTCACCATAGAGGTGGTAAGACCCCAGGAGAGTTGTGGTGCAATCCTGTTCATTTTGGAACTCTCCTCTGTCCTCTGACTACTGCATGGCGTGCAGGCTTGAGGGGGGGTCAGAAGTGTGCAGAGGAAGTCTTCCCTTCCTCCTCTGAACCCTGTTAGGATGAGCTGGACCTTGATCCTAATACTTACTGCTTGCTGTTGATGGAGCTCTTCTGTGTGCTGGACACACACTCACGTCAGTCAATCCCCTTTGGAAGTCTCCTCATTCAGTATAGAACTCTCCCTCTCTCCACTGTAACAATGAGGTGGGGAGGGGTGCTGAGTCTGACAGTTATTCCATCTGCAACCCACACCCATCACTGGTAGTGGGGGACTAGGAACGAGTTCTAAAGCTTGAATTCTGAACTTCTCTTGAATGATCCCCTCTGGTTAAGGAAAGAGGAGTGGATATGTGAGATACTGGGGGCTGACACAGATGGGCTCTGCAGCTGATAGAGAAAGGAGAAGGAGGGGTCTCCCCGGCTTTGTGTGGCTGATGGTGATTTATCAGGGGAGTTGAAGGAGTGGTTAGGGAACGAGATGATGAATGTGAGGGGCCTGAAGAGCTTCTCCATTAAAAATGTCTCAGACCTACTGTATATGGCACCAGGAACTATACTCAATACTTTGTAATGATGTATAAGGAAAATAATATATACTATATATATATTGTTTTTCAGATACCTTATATATATATACATATATATATTACATACATATAATATATATTTATATATAATATAATATATATATAAGGAAAGAATATATACTATATATATATTCTTTTTCAGATACCTTGTGTGTGTGTATATATATACATATATATGTGTGTATACATATACATATGTATACATACATATATATATACATATGTATATAACTGAATCACCATGCTGAATACATGAAACTAATACAACATTGTTAATCAACTATACTTCAACAAAAAAAAGAAATTTAAATAAACAGTTGAAAAATCAAAAAAACACAATATTTTATGAAAAATAAAAATTAGAATAAATTGGTATATCTATGTATGACTGAATCACTTTGCTATATGCCTGAAACTAGCATGACACTGTAAATCAATTACATTTCAGTTTTTTTAAATTAAAGTAAGTTGAATTTTCAGTGACAATTAAAAAAATAATAATAAGTCTGGACATGAGAACTGTGACCTCTGTGGCCTCTCTCTTCATCAACCTTCTGTGATGCTCAGATGCACTCCACCCAGACCGAAGCTGGACTCTTGCAGGGAGATGCTGGACTCTTCATAGGTGTCACCTTGCTGAACCTCACATTCTGTGAGAGAGGTCTTACCCAGCCCTCTTCAGTCATTCATGCCATAGTACTTGTTGGCCACCCACCATGTGACAGGCACTGCTCTAGGATTAGGGCACAGAGCTAACAGGACCCAAACTTCGAGCTCTTACGCTGTAAGGGTTCTGCCATGAGAATACCTGTTCCATTGCAGCACAGACTCAAAAGGCAATGTGTCTGTGGATCATATGACAGCAAGTTAACAGGAGGTTTTCATTCCAAAAAAATCTGAAATATTGACCCTCACATTTTTTTCTGAGCCTAAAATAGTGGAAAATAGTGCAGGCTTCCTACCTCAAAACATGTGACCCTAAAAGGAAAGCACCCAGTCTCTGTTCTGGCAAAGTCACCTTTGAAGATGGGAGTGGGGCCTGGGGTGAGGCAGCCAATGGGAGATAGTCCTGGTGCCATGGCACAGAGGATGTGGCAGGGGCCACTAGGAGCCACCTACATGGGGCAGGATGCAGAGGAGATCCAGACTTATATTCATGCTATCGCCAAATTCCACCATCCTACTGCAGAAAAGGAAAAAGTTGAAAGAGGGAATCTGCATATTGTGTGAGAATCTTGCCTGGATTAATAATTCTGGCATTTTGTTTTCCTTATTTAGAAAAAGAAAAGCATGCTAAAATGCCTTCCCAAAAAAGTCCATAAAATTTTCCAAACATTCTCAGTACAGGAACCTGTTCTGTGAACTCTTTTATTTGTGCAATGCCTGGAAGAGTTCAACAGTGCAAGGAGGAGGCACACCCAATGACTTGGTCCTGTGGAAAGAAAATTCAAAGGAAGAATGAGGTCACACACTGATTTGGCCATCGTAAGTGCAGCTACAGAGAACAATCTTCTAGGTATACGCCCCTGTCCTGAGCTCCATCATCCTCGTGTAGATCACACAGATGTTACTGAGAAGCTGGACAGCTGCATGCCTAGAGCACAGCAGGAACTCAGAATCAGCTTGGGCATTACAAGCGAAGATAAAAAAATACATGATGGGAGAGCCTTCCTAAATATGGCAGGAAACCCAGGAGCCATGTAGGAAAAACTTGACAATTTTTTTAATTTACAATTTTAATAATTAAAGATTCAGCATTTTCATAATTCTTTATACCAAAAGACACAATCAATAAAATATTTTTTTAAACTGGCCTGAAAACTCTTGCACATTGAACAGAGAGTTGGTGCTGTGATAATTCACTCCTACAATATTAATAAGAAAAAGTGGGTGAAGAACAGTCAGCAGAGTCCCTGAGGCAGTACAAATGCTCCATTAACTGCATTAGCCATCATGAATGCAAGGATGATCTTGCAACACCTAAATGGCCATTGATAGAAATTAAAGAAAGGAATTAATGACAACTCATGATGCAAGATTATTTAATCAAGAAAAAGAAGTAAAGAAGGCTTTTTCTGTACTGATTAGAAATAAATTGCACCAACCTAAAAACTTCTGCAATAGTCTTCACCTGCTGCAGCACATTTGGGTTGAGCTGGCTTAGAGAACCTCATCTGAGAGTAGAAAACTAGCAGATTTTTGAAAAGCAGTCCTCCTACCAAGAGAGAATGATTATAGAAAAAGGAATAAGGAAGGAAACTAAAGGCTTTCCAGTCCAGTTCTTTGTGTTCAGCAGCCCAAGAAATAAGACTTGGAGAGACATAGTTATCCAAAAAGTCTCCTGTCACCAGACCTATGTCCTTCTGCTGTATATGACCAGACCACCCTCCCAGGCCCCCTTTGCAGTCTGGAATATGAATAGGGGTGTAATTGCTACTCTTAGGACTGGTCCAGTGAGAGCCTCTACACAGATTTCTCTTGCACTTCTTCTGACATGTCCTTGGAAGGCAAGTGTTCAAAATGGCAGAGCACAACTTCATGTGAGCAAGAAATAAACTTATGTGGGGTCAAGGCTGATCCTGGGAAGTTCTTCAGGAGTTAGCCCATTTACTGCAGTAAATGCCTCCATGCTTCCCCCAGCCTATACCAGGTCCTTTCCTATATGGCAATCCCTTTGAGGAATTTGCTGCATGTTGTCAGTGCCCGCTTTATACATGCGCCATCAATGCCAGTAAAAGGTGGGATGGCAAGTCAAGAAGAAGTCTTGACTGTGATGACAGAAATGATTCTGACTATAGAGTCAAAGAATGTCAACTGAGCCATTCTAGAGAGGTGGTGTCAGTCTCCTTGGCAACCACATGGCCACTGACATTGACAGCATGAAGGAATATGGTGGCCAGATAGGCCAAATTGAAACTATTCCCCTGATATGAAGAACTGACTCATTGGAAAAGACCCTGATTTGGGGGCAGCTTGAAGGCAGGGGGAAGATTGAAGACAGGAGGAGAAGGGGACGACAGAGGATGAGATGGTTGGATGGCATCACCAATTCAATGGACAGGAGTTTGAGCAAATTCTGGGAGATGGTGAAGGACAGGGAAGCCTGGCATATTGCAGTCCGTGGGGTCTCAAAGACACAACTGAATGACTGAACAACAAGATACAATTATAAAGAAGGGACACGAGGGGAATTTGGTGGGAAAATCCTCACCAAACAAACAGTGCTGAATGTGAGAACAAATACCATAGCACATAAAATTAAAAAGCAACCCCAGAGGGCTTCTCTGCTGGCTGGGTGGTGAAGATTCTATCTGCCAAAGTAGGAGACTCCAGTTTGGTTCCTTGTCTCTGCTCCAGGAAGATTCCACATGACCTGGGACAGCTAAGCCAGTGCGCCACAACTACTGAGCCTGTGCCCGAGAGCCCAGGGGCTGCAACTGCTGTATACCCTGGAGCTCACGCTCTGCAACAAGAGAAGCCACCACAATAAATCTGATCACTACAACTAGAGAGTAGCCCCACTCACCGCAACTAGAGAAAAGCCTGTGCAGCAAGAAAGACCTAGCACAGCCATAAATAAATACAGATTTTTAAAAAAGAAACAACCAAACAAACAGCCTGCTTACCGAGGAAATCCCCACATTCCCCGACTGCAAGTCATTTGAGGAGGTGGGAAATGAGGTCAGAGCAGCAGGGTGGTCCTGCCCTCCCAGGGGGCACACAGACAGGCTCCAGCAAGCATACAGAGTCCCCAGGAGGATAGCCTATTTCCTCCTCTTTTCTCAGTCTGATAACACCAACAGGGAGAAATTAGGCTCCTCTCTTCTTGCTTCCTGAACCTCCAGCTTCCCTGCTGTGGGGTCCTGCTGACCGAATCCCTCTCTTCCTTCCCAGCAGAATGTAACGTGAGAGTCAGTGAGCTGAGAAAAGTCCTTATTTCCAGAGCCAGGCAAGATAATGATAGAAAATGAAAACAGGAACTATCGAGAATGACAGGGGGTGACCCCAACAGGAAGAGGTGTTGGATGGACAGGGAGTAAATCCCAGGAAGTGGACCTGATGTGACCTGTTGAACTGTGACCTGGTTATTGGTGACCCCAGTGTCACAGAGGGGAGGAGGGACTGTGTTCCCTGGGTGAGATCTGCTCCCATGTCCAGCTCTCACACAGTTGTGGGTGAAACTTCCTAAGCAGTACTGGTTACCTAGGCATATGTGACTTGCAAAGGTCCTGTCCAGCACCTCCAGTCCACTTAAACTCCACAGGAAGAATGATCAAGTGCTCAGCGGTTGCTGGCTGTGAGATCTGGTCTATAGCAGCAGACGAAAGTGACAGAAGCAACTCATGCTTGTATCAAAGTAATCATCTCCAGTGGCTACAGAGTCTGTCTCTTTCCTCTGGGTCACTAACCAGTCTCCTCCTTCCTTCTTCCCCATGGGACAACTAGACTTAATGAAAGGCTTTCCCATCACTTGAAAGTGAAAGTGAAAGTCGCTCAGTTGTATCTGACTCTTTGAGACCCCATGGACTCTATAGGCTGAATTCTGGCCTGAATTCTCCAGGTCAGAATATGGAGTGGGTAGCCTTTCCCTTCTCCAGGGGATCTTCCCAACCCAGAAGTGGAACCCAGGTCTCCGACATTGCAGGCAGATTCTTTACCAACTGACCCATCACTCACCTAACAGTTATTTCAACTTTCTCCTTCCCCCACCCTACATGGTTCTCCAGGAGACAGTGAAGAGGATCATTTGGAGAGAAGCAAGAAGAGTGTTTCTCGGGACCTCACATCAGGCAACAGGGAAACAATGAGTGACAGGGTTACCAGCTTGGTTCAGAATAATACTCCATTCAGATTTCTCACCTGGGACCCCACTAGCCCAGAACACCAACCCTCTGTTCAGCTTTGCATTGGAAAGTGATGTCAAAGTCACTATTCACTGTTCTTTCATCAAGAACATTTTCCAGTATTATCAAGAATATATCCTTCTACCACCATATTGAAAATCCCAGGCAGACACTGAAATGGATAAGACAGATGTGCTTGAAGAGACCAGTTCAGTTCAGTTGAGTTCAGTCGCTCAGTTGTATCTGACTCTTTGGAACCCCATGAATTGCAGCACGCCAGGCCTCCCTGTTCATCACCATCTCCCGGAGTTCACTTAGACTCACGTCCATCGAGTCCGTGATGCCATCCAGCCATCTCATCCTCGGTCGTCCCCTTCTCCTCCTGCCCCTAATCCCTTCCAGCATCAGAGTCTTTTCCAATGAGTCAACTCTTCACATGAGGTGGCCAAAGTACTGGAGTTTCAGCTTTAGCATCATTCCTTCCAAAGAAATCCCAGGGTTGATCTCCTTCAGAATGGACTGGCTGGATCTCCTTGTAGGCCAAGGGACTCTCAAGAGTCTTCTCCAACAGAACAGTTCAAAAGCATCAATTCTTTGGTGCTCAGCCTTCTTCACATTCCAACTCTTACATCCATACATGACCACAGGAAAAACCATAGCCTTGACTAGATGTACCTTAGTCAGCAAAGTAATGTCTCTGCTTTTGAATATACTATCTAGGTTGGTCATAACTTTTCTTCCAAGGAGTAAGCGTCTTTTAATTTCATGGCTGCAATCACCATCTGCAGTGATTTTGGAGCCCCCCAAAATAAAGTCTGACACTGTTTCCCCATCTATTTCCCATGAAGTGATGGGACTGGATGCCATGATTTTCGTTTCTGAATGTTGAGCTTTAAGCCAACTTCTTCGCTCTCCTCTTTCACTTTCATCAAGAGGCTTTTTAGCTCCTCTTCACTTTCTGCCATAAGGGTGGTGTCATCTGCATATCTGAGGTGATTGATATTTCTCCCGGCAATCTTGATTCCAGCTTGTGCTTCCTCCAGCCCAGCGTTTCTCATGATGTACTCTGCATATAAGCTAAATAAGCAGGGTGACAATATACAGCCTTGACGTACTCCTTGAAGAGACCAGGAAGATATTAAAGGTCCATTGTTTATTGACAAAAGAGGTTTGTTGAACAGCATGGGTACTATGGTTTTGTTTGAGGATAGATAGGTAGTCATATACAAATGTGAGAGCTGGACCATAAAGAAGGCTGAGTGCTGAAGAATTGATGCATTTGAATTGTGGTGCTGGAGAAGACTCTAGAGAGTCCCTTGTACTGTAAGGAGATCAAACCATTCAATCCTAGAGGAAATCAACTCTGAATATTCATTGGAAGGACTGATGCTCAACCTGAAGCTCCAATACTTTGGCCACCTGATATGAAGAGCAGAAACATTGGAAAAGACCCTTATGCTCGGAAAGACTGAAGACAGGAAGAGAAGGGGGTGATAGAGGATAGGATGGTTGTATGGCATTATGGTCTCAAAGCACATGAGTTTGAGCAAACTCCGGGGAAGAGAAGGACAGGGAAGCCTGGTGTGCTGCAGTCCACGGAGGCGCAAAGAGTAGGACACGACTAGTGACTGAAGAACAAAGTAGGTAAATAAAAAGACAGATTGATAGATAAGTGATAGCTGGATGATGGTTATAGATGGTCAATCAATAGATAGAGAGTTTTTAATGTGTAAAAAAGCCGTGGAAGGAAAATGCATCACACTTTTCATGATATGCAGCTGGAAAGACATTTGTTATAGATTGAAAATATCACTTATGTCAATCACTTCCAAACCCATTGTTTTCTACTATATTTGCTATCATGGCTTTTAAAAGCACTAAATACTGGTTGTCAAAAATTCAAAAGGTACACATTGTAAAGTGAAAGATTAAACTCTTCTTTCCTCTTAGGTAAAGACGTCATTAATATTTTCCTGTGAGTCTTTTTATAAAAAACACATTATGCAATCCTTATATACACATTCTTTAAAATATTAAGTATTTGGTTAAATATAATCCATACTGTTCAACTTTCCATTTTAATTAATATTACATCTTAAGTATTTTCCAAATCAACACAAAAAAAGCTATGCTTCTTTTATTTATTTTTTTTTTAATCTTCAAGCTGTATCCTTAATGATAATATTATTTTTTTATTTATTTTTTTTTGTATTTATATATGCTTCTTTTAAAAAATTGCTAATATTTCATTTTATGGATGTAATAATTTATTTCATCAATCCCTACACATGGACATTTTGACAGTTTCCAGAATCTAATTTTCAAAAAAAAACTATGAAAAAAAAATCCTTACACTTAAACACAGTTTCAGGAGGAGAAGGATTTGCACAGTCATACTTTTCAAATGTATTTTAACTCATGGAATCTGCAGGATTAAAGTAGCACACATTCTTAAATTTGATAGCTATTGAAGAATGCTCTTTCAAAAATGTTACACTGAATTATATCCACCCGCACAATAGCATGTGTCTTTGATTTCCAGTTGTTTAGATTTAAATGTAGATCTGTGCCTCTTTAGACATACAATGGCTACATGCATTACTGTTTCAAGAGTATTTTGGTACCCCAAAAGAAAAGTCAGGTGAGATGTGATTCAGCACTATCCAATGGCCATGTGTGCCTGTGTGTGTCTGAGAGTCTGCTCAAATTTTACACATAGTTTTACTCTTATCTGGAGAAGGAATTGGCAACCCACTCCATTATTTTTGCCTGAAGAATTCCATGGACAGAGGAGGAGCCTGGTGGCTAAAGTCCATGGGGTCACAAAAAGTCGGCCATGACTGAGTGACTAACACACACTTACTCTTATCTGTGGTCACATCTATAACTAAATAATCTCCTACAATCTCTCTCTTGATTTGTAAAATATGAGACGACTGGGCTAGGAAGGTCAGTAGGCTCACAGCAAAGGACTCCAGTGCCTTCTGTGGGTCACCTTGATCCTTGGGGTCAGATGTAATAAAAGAGAGACATGGGTGTCCACTTTGCCCTCGTGGGTCTGTGTTTTTCCAAGGGGTCCCTGAGTTTCCCCTCACAAGTTCCAATGTGTCTTCTTCTCCCTCTAACCATGTTTTAAGCTGTTCCTTCTGAAGACCTGTGGCTAGCAATCTGAGCCACAGAAGTGAGGTGGGAGCACAGACTTCTTCCCTGTGGTCCCCATCTAGTTTTCAGATCCTCAAACTGGACTCTCCTAGACTATTATTCTTTCCTCAGTGTCTCCTTCAGCTGCCTGACATCCAATGCTCACATACAAACATGCATACTTCTTATTCCATATCACTCCAAGCAGTTTTGTTTCTCTGATAAAACCTAACTAAAGGTCATATATTATTGGAACTTCCCTGGTAGACCAGGGGCTAAAATTCCATGCTCCCAATGCAGGGGGCCCGGGTTCGATCTCTGGTCAGGGTGGTAGATCCCAAATGCCACAACTAAGAGTTCACATGCCACAGCTAAAGACCATGCATGCTGCAACTAAGACCTTTCCAGCCAAATAGATTTCTGTAAGAGATTATATATTATTACTCATAAAATGTATCACATTAAATCACAGCTCTGTCTGTCCTCTCTCTCATGGTGCCTTCCCACTCATATTGTGAACAGAGGACACACTCGTATTTACAGCAGCTATAGTAACCCCAATTTCCTGCGTGACTGTGCTTGAAGCTGGGTGACTTCACACTTCAAGGGGCCCACCTGAATACCTCCCAGAGCAAAAGGATGAGGGAGTGGGAAGGGATGAGTCACCCCCACCCCATACTCTCTCTCCATCCTTTCCGGCCCACCCTCTTCTCCCACCACTCCTACCACTGCTCTCAGAGCCTCCTCTCATGCTCCTCCACATTGCCCAGAGCCAGGCAAGGGCTCTCCATCTCCAGCTGGGCAGGAAAAACATAAAACTCAGCCCTGCTCTACAAAGAGTTCAGCCCCAGGGCTCGTAGAACAATCCGATTCTTCCTGGGAAACACCGATTTCTAGTCTACACTCACCTTTCTTTTTCCTATTTATTGTTAAGCCTCTAAACATTTAGTGATGAAATAAAAGTGAAAAAGAACAAATGAGCAGAGGGAGAGAGACTAACACCAGGGTGAGGTAATTGCAGGTCAGCAATCATTAATCACATGTCACTCTCACCTAAAGACCTCAGCCTATTTCCAAGAACGTTTTCTCAGGCTGTTAGTTTCCTTGAATTGTAATTTTGGTCATGTGACCTGGATACTTGAGTAGAACCATATCTTTCTCAAGTAGGAAATGTCACCACATCTCATAAAATAAATAAGGGATCAAGAAGCACATGATACAGCCCCAGAACAGGGCTAGGGGTTGGAGGGGGGTGGGAGGGATGAGATGTGTATAAGAGACAGCCCAATAGTAGGAACACAATGTCCCAAACTGTTTCCTAAAAGTGATTATGTTTTTAAACCATCAATTCATTTTTAGGTAATTTTATGAAATGGAGATTAAATTGGAACTAACTCATATGAAAATAATATCCTTTGACATTAGCCATAACAACAGCTTGACATTCTCTCAATAGAAAGATTGTACAACACAATGAAGGTGGGGAGAGAGATTAAAAACAACAAAAAGTCAATTTCTACATAAAACTCCACAGTTTCCATAATTATTGGTATCCACTCCTACAAGTTTCCTTAGAAAGCAGCAGACAGAAAGATATATAGTCCCAGCATGAAACAAATGAACTCAGTACAAAGAATATCAGCAGACATAATGAGAGACTTTACCGTGGGGTATTAGTGTCAGACTTTGATGCTGAAGACCAGACTTGGAGCCATACCTTCATCTAAATGGGACTGATGGAGAGAGAGAGTGTTCAGGTAGACACTGGGGCACAACCAGGAGCTTTTGTTTGCATACTGTTGAGCCTCTCTCCTACCTCTTCAGATGAAGTGTCTTTCAGGCTGTTCTTTAGAAGACCAGGAAGGCTGGGGAAGAAAAAATAGTTCATATATTCATCATCTCCCTCACAAAGAAAAATGACTTTTATAGTACAGTAATTTTTAAAATGTTATTCCTCCTTCCTATTTTAATGTGGCTTTTTAGATTGAATAGACTCATAAAATGATAACAGTTATAAATTTATGAAATATGCCTACAGTAGCAGAAATGGAAGAAGCAAGTGCTTAGAACACACCCAAATAAAATTTCCACAGTGCAGGATTTGAGGAGTTCACTTTTCACTTTCCTGCATTGGAGAAGGAAATGGCAACCCACTCCAGTGTTCTTGCCTGGAGAATCCCAGGGACGGGGGAGCCTGCTGGGCTGCCATCTGTGGGGTCGCACAGAGTCGGACACGACTGAAGCAACTTAGCAGCAGCAGCATCAGATCGTAGAATCATTAACTTCAAAAGAAATTATTACTGAAGTATAAGTACAGAAAAGTACACAAATCCTAAATATACAAATTGGTAAATATGTGACCACATCTATGTAACCGACAATCTGGTCAAGAAATGGTAACCTATGAAAAAACTAATAGGTCTGAATAGTGGTTAATATTGGGAGCTGTCATCTGGAAGGCAACACACTGGAGTTTGAAAATGTTCTGTATTTTGATCTGGGTGATGGTTATCATACTGTTTACATAGGTAAGAATCATCCTATACATTTCAGTTCTGTGCATTTTCTCAAGTTATAATTTAATAGAAAGTAAAAAAAAAATGCAATTAAAGATTGGTTCTGCCCAGTTTTGAACTTCATATAAATAAAACCGTACCACAGGTGTTCTTTTGTATCTTACTCAGTATTATGTCCGGGAAATTCATCCCCATGGTTGAATATGTTGCAGTTCATTCATTCTTATGGCCAACAGTACTAAATGGTAAATGTACGCCACAGTTCACTTATTCATTTTGCCTTTTGTGTTTTGTTTTTGGCCACGCCACATATGGAATCTTATCTTAGTCCCCTGACTAGGTTGATTCCGTGCCCTCTGCATCAAGCAGAGCAGAATCTTAACCACCAGACTGCCAGGGAAGTCCCTATCCATTCTACTTTTGACCTGTATCCAATTTGAGCCTAATACAAATACTATTTCTATACATGATGTGGGACAAACATCTAGAAGTGTAGTCATGACTCTTTTCAAGTCTTTTCTACTTCAGTGATTATCCTTCCACCCACTAAGTTAAGCCAAAACACCTCATTTTCCCAACTGCCCTTTAGCCCATGCAACAGGCATTCTGAAAGTTGATATCTTAACATAGCTCACAACTCTATCCCCTTGTCTTCATACCTCCCACCAGCACACTCCTCCACCTCTCCTGCATGTCCAACCCACTCCATTCCTCTAACCTAGACCACTCCCGGACCTTAAAAGATTTGCTTCCCTTGTTGAGGCCAGTCCTGAAAACTATTCTCTACTGAAAGACAAGTCAAGTACAATCCAGAATTGAAACTGAATTTCCACCCATCTAATCTGTTACTTCCTGACCTTTACCATCTTAGGAACTAATAAGCTCATTCAATTAGCTCATCGCCAAACCCTGAAGGCATCCAGTTTATTCATCAGTGAAAAAACTCATCAACTTCATCTCCTGGGCATAGTTTGAATTCCTCATTCCACCTACATTGCTATAGCCAGAGCCCAGCTACTGTCATCTCTTGTATACAGTACTACAATCACCTCCTAATTGACCTCCCTATGTTTATTCTTCACCCTATAATCTATAATCTGCAATAACCCAGAGAGGTTTTAAAATCAAAGCAGAAAAAAACATCTAGTTAAATCCCCAGAGGATTTGCCCTGCCCATGGGAACAAAGTGAACACTTTCTCTTGCGTGGCTTATGGCTGCCCACTTCTCATTGCTCGTCTCTTACTCTCTGTTTTGATCACCAGGTTCCTAACACACTGGCCCTTCTCTACTGGGTGAGTAGACCTAGCCTAATCACAACTCAGGAACTTAGTGCTTTCTCTTCCCACTGCCAAGAGTGTTTCCCTCTGGCTGTTTCACAGTCTGTCCTTCCTCATCTTGCAAAGCTCCGAACATACATGAATTTCTAACACAGGCATTCCTGATGACTGGTATTAACAAGTTAACCAATCCAGCTTGATATCCCTTCAATCTGCTTTTATTTCCTCCTTTGCATTTGTCTGAAATAGTCATCTTTATTAACAGCCTTGGATATTAATTATCAATCTCCCTCCACTAGAAAGTTAATTTCATTGTCTGTTTGTTTCTTACTGCTGTTTTCCAGTGGCTAAGAATGGGCTTATGGTTATTACATTTTTGCTAACTGGATAAACGAAGGACTCTCCAGGACTTACTCATAGTTTTTACATGAGTATATCTCACTGTCTCTGTGAGATTAAGTCTACCCCAATCTGAGTTTTCAAAGTTCACACTTAACTATAGATAAGATGATGCCAAATTTGCTGGAAATTAAAACACCTCTGTGCTGTGGGAATAAGTGAAGGCACTCAAAGCATGATGGTGCATTCATGGAAGCACGCTCAGTCTCCATGGGAACATCAGAGCTGGGGACTCCTCACTCTGAGTGGCCTGAGGACACCATTTGCCACTCTCTGGCATCTCTGGTATGTGCTGGAGGAAGCAAGCAGCTGCCACATGATAGATGAGGAAGCAAAGGAAAGGCTTCACTCTATGCTAATATGCTTCTGCCCTGCTCTGGGAGAGGCTCGATCCCTCAGCAAAGAAAAATTCAAAGGCATTCCAAAATATATGGGGAAAATATAGATAGAGGGGAGTCAGGACGGAAGTACATTGCTTCTCTTCTGTCTGATCCATAAAGTATTCATATTAGTGTTGATGTGGTATACCCTACAAAGAGCTCTAGGCTGGCTCACACTCAGAATAGACAAGCCCCGTACAACTGGGACTCAGGGACACTGACTTCCCACATCCTGTCTGTCCTCAGGGAGCAGCCCTTAGAGAGTTACTCTCAACAGCAGTGACCACTGTTCAACTGCAGCCGACTGAGCTGACGTGGATAATCATGATTCAAACAGCCCAAACAAACAAAGCCCATCTTCTAAAATCATTTTCCTCCAATGCCTTACAGTGCAGTTTGGAACCCCAGGTCTTCTGGGTACTGCATCTCTCAGACAGTGAGATATTCTAATGTGAAAACTGCGAAAAAGTCCTAGGGATTTAGAAGGTGGCAGTGGCTTGATGTGTGAGAAGAGATCATCCATGACAAAGAACCAGGCAACAAGATCAGAGAATCATACAGGTGACAAACTTGCCTCACTGTCCAGAGTGGATCAGATCTTGCCTTGTTCATGCTACAAACCATTAGTAATCATAATATCTCTCCCTGCACACCATTGTAGGATAGAAGCTAATCTTAAGGCTGCATCAGATACTATGGAGTAAGAGTTATGGCTAGAAGTACAAGTACAATCGAGTCAGGTGACACCAAGTGACTTTCTTTTCCCTGTTCTACCTAGTATGTTTCAAGGATCACAGTCAAAATACAGAGAATATCTCTTGGAAAAAAGTAGATCCAGGGGCAAGGTCAGAGGCAGTTTTCCTTGGTAGGCAGGGTTACCTAAACTCAAGTCCAGCCTTGGACGCCAGATCGTTTCCCCACAAGAGAATGTTAGCTCCTTTTTTAAATCACCAGGACAGGCAGAAACTAAACCCTGGGTCTCATCTCATTCTCTAAGCCAAATACTCTCAGTCAGGGTAGTTTGTCCCTCAAAATCTGAGCTCACAAGATTGGGGAGAGGAGACAACCAAGGAGAACAGCAATAATAAAAGTAATAAATTGTACAATCTACATCAGATGGTGGCATATTAATAGACTAAGGCAGATAGTAAAAGTTAAGTGTTAGTCACTCAGTCGTGTCCAAATTTTTGTGAACCCATGGTCTGTGCATGGAATTCTATAGGCAAGAATACTGGAATAGGCTGCCATTTCCTTCTCCAGGGGACCTTCCAGACCCAGGAGCTGAATTGGGGTCTCCTGCATTGCAGGTAGATTTTTTTTTTACCATCTGAGCTATAATAAATATTCTTCAAGAGATAAAAGAGGATATCGCTGTCATGAAACAGAGAGAGAAGTTTCTAAGAAGGAGCAAGTGAAAATATTGGGCATGAAAAGATAATTTTTTTGAAAGTCATATATGGGATTAATTGTTGAATGGGTATAGCCAGAGAAGGAATGTGTGAGCTGAAAGATCAGTGAAGAACTTCTCCCAGGGCCATCAAGAAGGAACAAAAGGATGGAAAATCTAAACAGAAAATTAATAAGTGTGATGGTTATATAATATTCACAAAATATATAATATTCACAAAACAGGAAGAATTATTAGCAGAAATAGGAAATTAAATGTCACTAAATTAAGAAAAAGATGAAAGTCTTCAAGTTGACATGCCTAACCAGGTACAAGAAAGATAGATGAGGAAAAATCTAGAGTTGAAACACTATAGAGATGTCTAATAATATCAGAGCCAAATTAATCTCCAAAAATGTTCAGCTAATAAGAGATTAATAATTTCCAAAAGAAAAAAGTTAGAACTGAATGTCATTTGTGTTTTAATAATAACATGAAGAATGAGAGTAGAGTGACATTCTAATAAATGGAAGAAAAGAATTTCAAAACTAGAATTTTATGTTCAGCTACATTATTGTTAAATGAAGAATGAATCCAGGAAGAAATGAGGTGGTAAAGAGGAGTAACACTGAGGAAACAGCAATGAAATTGTTGTTTCCTAATAAACTGGGCACACAAGAAGAGATTACCTTTGATATTCCCAAACTACAATCAAGAGATACTTGATTGTAGGCTGTCACTGCAACAGGCCACGGTCCCTGTGGTTTCAGCAGGTCAAACTGGGAACCAGTCGTCCACCTTGCCTCATTTCCATCACACAGAAGCATGCGGCAGCAACCCAGCTCTCCTACTCAGCAGTGTTTAGAGGGCTCAGCCTATAGCCCATTTCCTGCTCAGCAGAAGCAGGTGGTGGCACTTTGATTTCCCTAGAGGGTGGAAGCAGCAGGACTGAGAGGCAGCTGATCTCTCATCCCACACCAGGCAGAAGCAGGTGATGCTCTGACTCCCTCACCAGGATGGTGGGGTGGGGCAGGAAGAAGAGAAGAGTCCAGCAAGTTGAACCTCCACCCCTAGCATCAGCCAGATCAAGTGGAGCCCAGCCAGCCTACCATTTTCTCCCACCCACTGTGATCTCAATAGGCTCAAGTGGAAAACTGGGTCTCTGCCCTCATCCAGCTCCATTGAGGTGAAATGAAGGGGTGGAGAGTGGAGCTGGTTGTTAGCCCCTGGGGTCTGCTGAGTCCATCAAGGATCGAGCTTCTGCTTTGCCTGTGCAGCAGCAAAGTGGTGGCCCTCAGCTCTCCATGTACCCCTATACCTGGTGTCAGCAGAGTCCAGTGGGAGCTGAGCACTTAAGAGGTGGTGCTAGTCAGTGCCCACACTGGTCAGTGGGGCCCACAGAAAAGATGAGCTTGCAGCCCATCATTCTACAAAGAAGTGTAAATTAGCACCCCATTTTTGCCAGAATGGTGTTAGCTGAACCCTGCAGGAAGCTGGAAATACACATCCACCCAGTCCTCACGCACACCTCACCATGGGGCTAGCTCCAGATTACCCAGGTCCCAGAGTCTACTCAGAAAATATCTAAAATGTCTAGGACATTGTGTGAGCTGAAAGATCAGTGAAGAACTTCTCCCAGGGCCATCAAGAAGGAACAAAAGGATGGAAAATCTAAACAGAAAATTAATAAGTGTGATGGTTATATAATATTCACAAAATATATAATATTCACAAAACAGGAAGAATTATTAGCAGAAATAGGAAATTAAATGTCACTAAATTAAGAAAAAGATGAAAGTCTTCAAGTTGACATGCCTAACCAGGTACAAGAAAGATAGATGAGGAAAAATCTAGAGTTGAAACACTATAGAGATGTCTAATAATATCAGAGCCAAATTAATCTCCAAAAATGTTCAGCTAATAAGAGATTAATAATTTCCAAAAGAAAAAAGTTAGAACTGAATGTCATTTGTGTTTTAATAATAACATGAAGAATGAGAGTAGAGTGACATTCTAATAAATGGAAGAAAAGAATTTCAAAACTAGAATTTTATGTTCAGCTACATTATTGTTAAATGAAGAATGAATCCAGGAAGAAATGAGGTGGTAAAGAGGAGTAACACTGAGGAAACAGCAATGAAATTGTTGTTTCCTAATAAACTGGGCACACAAGAAGAGATTACCTTTGATATTCCCAAACTACAATCAAGAGATACTTGATTGTAGGCTGTCACTGCAACAGGCCACGGTCCCTGTGGTTTCAGCAGGTCAAACTGGGAACCAGTCGTCCACCTTGCCTCATTTCCATCACACAGAAGCATGCGGCAGCAACCCAGCTCTCCTACTCAGCAGTGTTTAGAGGGCTCAGCCTATAGCCCATTTCCTGCTCAGCAGAAGCAGGTGGTGGCACTTTGATTCCCCTAGAGGGTGGAAGCAGCAGGACTGAGAGGCAGCTGATCTCTCATCCCACACCAGGCAGAAGCAGGTGATGCTCTGACTCCCTCACCAGGATGGTGGGGTGGGGCAGGAAGAAGAGAAGAGTCCAGCAAGTTGAACCTCCACCCCTAGCATCAGCCAGATCAAGTGGAGCCCAGCCAGCCTACCATTTTCTCCCACCCACTGTGATCTCAATAGGCTCAAGTGGAGAACTGGGTCTCTGCCCTCATCCAGCTCCATTGAGGTGAAATGAAGGGGTGGAGAGTGGAGCTGGTTGTTAGCCCCTGGGGTCTGCTGAGTCCATCAAGGATCGAGCTTCTGCTTTGCCTGTGCAGCAGCAAAGTGGTGGCCCTCAGCTCTCCATGTACCCCTATACCTGGTGTCAGCAGAGTCCAGTGGGAGCTGAGCACTTAAGAGGTGGTGCTAGTCAGTGCCCACACTGGTCAGTGGGGCCCACAGAAAAGATGAGCTTGCAGCCCATCATTCTACAAAGAAGTGTAAATTAGCACCCCATTTTTGCCAGAATGGTGTTAGCTGAACCCTGCAGGAAGCTGGAAATACACATCCACCCAGTCCTCACGCACACCTCACCATGGGGCTAGCTCCAGATTACCCAGGTCCCAGAGTCTACTCAGAAAATATCTAAAATGTCTAGGACACAACTGAAAACCACTCATTCTGTCAAAACCCAGGAAAATCACAACTTGAATAAGAAAAATCAATCAATAAGCACTAGCACTAAAACGAATCTCCTGTTTATTTTATTGAAATTCTGACAAAGATTTTAAATCAGCCATCCTAAAAATATTGCAATAAGAAATTATGGGTTCTCCTAAAACAAATGAGAAAACAGAAAGTATCAACAACGATTTGAAGATACAAAGAACCAAGTAGAATTTATAGATCTGAAACAGGCAATCACCAAAATAAAAAGCTCAGCAGAAGGGTTCGAGTAGCAGGGTAAATATGACAAAGAATTGAATCAGGGAACTTGATGATAGAGCAATAGAATTTGCTCAGTCTGCACAACAGAAAGTAAATAGACTCAAAACAGTATGATCCTGGCACAAAAACAGACACATAGACCAATGGAAAAGGATAGGAAGCCCAGAAATAAACCCATGCACCTATGGTCAATTAATCTATGACACAGGAGATAAGCATACATGGTGGAGAAGACAGTCTCTTCAATATTGGTTTGGGGAAAACTAGACAACTATATGTAAAGTAATGAAATTAGAGCATTCCTTAACACCACATACAAAAATAAACACAAAATGGATTAAAGGCTTAAATGTAATTCAGAATACTATAAAGCTCCTAGAACAAGCTTTAACACAGGGAGAACACTTTTTGACATAAATCATAGCAATACTTTTAAATTTATCTCCTACAGTAAAGGAAATAAAAGCAAAAATAAACAAATTGGACCTAATTAAACTTAAAAGCTTTTGCACAGCAAAGGAAACCATCAACAAAACAAAAAAACAACCTACTAACTCAGAGAAAATCTTTTCAAATGATATGACCAATACAGATAAATATGCAACATATATAAACAGCTCATACAGCCCAACCTCAGGAAAATGAACGACTCAAGTAAAAAATGAACAGACGAACTGAATAGACATTTCTCCAAAGAGGAAATGCAGATAACCAACAGGCACATGACTGTTGCTGAACATTGCCAGTACTCGAGGAAATGCAAATCAAAACCATGATGAGATATCACATGATACCTGTTAGAATGGTTATCAACAAAAAGAGCACAAAAAACAAATGTTGGCGAGGATGTGGAGGAAAGAGAATGTAAAGTGGTACAGCCCCTAGTAAAAACAATATGGGGGGTTCTCAAAAAACTAAAAATAAAACTACCACATGACCCAGTATTTCCACCCTTGAGTATATAGCCAAAGAAACCCCACTAAATTGAAGTGATACATATACTCCAATATTCATAGCACCATTATTTACAATTGCCAAGATATGGAAGAAACCAAAGTGTCCATCATAAGATGAATGGATAAAGTATGGTGTATATATGATGTAATACTATTCATTCATTGCAAAAATGGAAATTTTTCCATTTGCATCAACATGGGTGCCCTCGAAGAGTGAAATAAGTCAGACAGAGAGAGACAGATGCTGTATGATATCACCTGTATGTGGAATCTAAAAAATAAAACAAACTAGTGAGTACAGCAAAAAAGCAATAGACTCACAGATATAGAAAACAAAACTAGTATGCAGAGGCAGAGGGGTAAGAAATACAAATTATTAGGTATAAAGTAAGCTATAAGGATGTGTTGTGCAACACGGGGAATATAGACTGTTTTATAACAACATAAGTAGAATAAGGAATTCCCAGTAGCTCAAAGATAAAGAATCCACCTGCCAAGCAGAAAACGTAGGTACGATCCCTGGGTCATGAAGAGCCCTTGAAGGAGGAAATGGTAAACCACTCCACTATTCTTGCCTGGAGAATCCCAGGGACAGAGGAGCTTGATGGGCTACAGTCCAAAGGAGTTGCAAATAGACACTACTGAACAACTGATCATGCACACCGATGACATATATTACCCAGCAACTATATTTCAATTTTTAAAAGGAAATTTAAAAATAGACTAGAAAAAATCAACAATTTCAAAGATCTAGAGAGCAAAAGAAAAATAACTAATGATATAATCAGAATTTTTTGGGCTCCAAAATCACTGCAGATGGTGACTGCAGCCATGAAATTAAAAGACGCTTACTCCTTAGAAGAAAAGTAATGACCAACTTTTCAGTACAATACA
The DNA here is from genome assembly GCA_006410675.1 of Oreotragus oreotragus. Classification (NCBI taxonomy): domain Eukaryota; kingdom Metazoa; phylum Chordata; class Mammalia; order Artiodactyla; family Bovidae; genus Oreotragus; species Oreotragus oreotragus. The sequence goes on from SJYX01011707.1 coordinate 94,439, forward strand.
GTACTGTAAAGTAAAATAAGGTAAAAATAAAAATTTAAAAGCTGAGACATTATTTTGCCAACAAAGGTCTGTCTAGTCAAGGCTATGATTTTTCCAGTGGTCATGTATGGATGTGAGAGTTGGACTGTGAAGAAGGCTGAGCACCGAAGAACTGATGCTTTTGAACTGTGGTGTTGGAGAAGACTCTTGAGAGTCCCTCGGACCGCAAGGAGATCCATCCAGTCCATTCTGAAGGAGATCAACCCTGGGATTTCTTTGGAGGGAATGATGCTGAAGCTGAAACTCCAGTACTTTGGCCACCTCATGTGAAGAGTTGGCTCATTGGAAAAGACTGTGATGCTGTCAAGGAGATCCATCCAGTCCATTCTGAAGGAGATCAACCCTGGGATTTCTTTGGAGGGAATGATGCTGAAGCTGAAACTCCAGTACTTTGGCCACCTCATGTGAAGAGTTGGCTCATTGGAAAAGACTGTGATGCTGGGAGAGATTGGGGACAGGAGGAGAAGGGGACGACAGAGGATGAGACGGCTGGATGGCATCACTGACTTGATGGACGTGAGTCTGAGTGAACTCCAGGAGATGGTGATGAACAGGGAGGCCTGGCCTGCTGCGATTCATGGGTTCGCAAAGATCCGGACACGACTGAGTGACTGAACTGAACTGAACTGAATCAGAACCCCAGAAAGAAACAAAGAAGACAAAGAATGGAACTGAAAAAGTTTTTGAAAAATAGTGACTAAAAATTTCCCAATTTACTGAATAATGCAAGTCTACAAATTCAAGAGGTTTAGTAAACCCCAAGCAAAATAAACCCCTCAAAATACACATTAATACACACTATAATTAAACTTGGGGCAACTAGAGACAAAAGTCTTTAAAATCAGAGGAAAACAGGACATTTATTTTAGGAAAACACCAATTAAATGATAGTGGATTTTTCTTTTTTTTTTTCTTTGTATTTATTTATTTTTTTACACGAACTCCCAAACATGAACCCCCC
>SJYX01011709.1:0-77711 GCA_006410675.1 Oreotragus oreotragus
CCGCCCGCGGGCGCGGGAGTGCGGCCCGGCTCCCCTCCCCGGCCTCGCGGCGCCGGCCCCTCCCCGCGGCCCCCGGGCCTCGGCGGCCCGCGTCCGGCCGTCCACCTGCGTCCGGCCGCGGTGCGCCCGAGCGCGCGGGGCGAAGGGACGGGGGCTCCCGGGAGCCGTGGCGCCGGCCCGGCCTGCGAGGAGGCCGTGTGCCTTGGCCGCCCCCGCCCGGGATCGAGATTCAGCTTGGAAGCGCGAAGACCCCCCCCACTCCACTCCCCCAGTTCGTGATGTGGGCGTAGGGTTACTCTTCGTATTGACTTAGGAAAGCACGTGCTCTCCAAACTGGCTTTTGCGCTTTCCCCGTCATCGTAAATGATGCGTGGCCGGAGCGACTGAAATGTTTTAAAAGCCGGATGCGCCCAGGATGATGTAGTCTTGTCAGTTTAAGTGGCTTTGGGGTGTAATTTTGTGTGTGTGTAAGGACTTGCAAAAAAAATTCCGGCAAGAGATGTGTAATGAATTTATGCAGGATTTCAGCGTCAGTATTGAAGTAATCAGATTTCAGTGGTTGGCGCAGCCTCGCAAGTAAATGGCCCCGTATCCACGAGGTTGAGGTCTTAACTGTTCATTTTGAGCCAGTTCTCTAATATCAGCTGACAACCTCTACTAGACCACGTAGAGGTTGTGTCCTTAGTTCATAAGCAGAGATTAGAGCTAACATTTAACATTCTACCCCGTAGCAAGTTTTCTCTGCTTCTTTTCGGATCATTCTGTTCAAATTAAACTCACCTCTGTGTAGATGAATACCATTATTTGGTCTTTATTTCTAGTAGTAACACGTATTAGCTTATATACATTATGTATACATAGTCATGGTCTACAACTGTTCAGTATGATTACAAAGTTGGAAAATTTGGAACAGTAATACTGGGCAATGTTGAGTAGTGGTTGTTTGCCAGACTTGTTTCAAATCATCTACACGCTTTATCTCATTTAATCTTTGGGATAACTTTTTGCATAAACATAGGTTTCTCTTAAATACTTGAGTACACGAGTTGGATTTGAATGTGTCCAAATGGTGAATATGTACATTAATTGCTTCTCTTTCTGTTTTTGTAAAACAAGGGTGTTGGCAATACAAAATATGTTTTTCAAGTTGGAAGATGGCTTTTCAATTGCATGAAATTGCAATTAGTCCCTTTATTGGGGTATTCCGTAGTTTCCAAAGCCCTGTGTGTCTTTTTTATCAAAGTTCCCATTACATGTCATTGTCACTCAATCAAAAGACTGTGCTTGGACGTTCAGAAAAAGTAAATGCTGGAAAGCCTTAATTGCCCCTGGTGAAAGGTCTCCTCTTAACCTGTTTAGTCTCTTAGTGACATTCCTAATTAAGGGGCCAACAAATGACGTACAGAAAGGGTGACTTTCCAGTACCAAACCAAGGGAATAAAAACAGTGGGTTGGCTGTTACTTTATCGATGAGTCTAACATTCATGAGTACATGAAGGTTAAGAATGTTCTATAACCTATGTTGTGGGGGTTCTAACCTCATTTTTCAGTTTGCCTTTGAATGTCTTAAACATATTCGAGTCCAGTACTTTGTGCATTAAGAAATTTTTGATTGGATTTAATTGAGTAGTTTGGACATCCTTAAGACGGTACCTCCAGTGCAGGGGGCGTGGTTTCCATCGCTGGGTGGGCAAGTTGCACAGGGCAAAACCAAAAAAAAAAAGAAAAAAAGAAAAGATTATTCTGTTTCCAGGGGCAATGGTGGGATCCAGCAGTGTGCATCCTATAAGAGTCTAAGCGGATGAAAGCCCTGCCGAGGATGAGGGAAGCGCTCAGAAACCTGTTGTATTTGTGATGAGGGTGTGTTGGACTTGGCCCATCTTTGTATAGTGGTCCGCCGCGCCGTCAGTAAGGGATTGAGAACACTTTTGCCAGTTGATATTTATAAGAGGTTCCCTTACCCGAAGGCATCCTCTTCCGGGAGGAGATGAGTGGAGGTTTGTGATCAGTGGAAGGCTGTAGAAGACAAAGATGCAAGTGTTAATCCTTACGCCCATCGTGACTAACTGATTCCTGCCACCACATGCACCTTCAGGCACTTCCCTGGGAGATGCTTGATGTCTGTGGGCAGGCCCTAGTAGAAGAGGGAAGGAAGGGAAAAGAGTGGGAGGAGACAGAGCACGGGGCTTTATGAACAGGCTTTCATTTGCGCCTCCACAGCCTCTGAAAACCTTTCCAATAATACTGACTGTGTGTGTCTGTAAACCCCTTATATGTTATTTGTGTCAGAAATAATAGAGACTGTCTCTTTAATGTGCTTCAGAAACAGTGGAGCATATTGAGAATACAGAACAGGAAGAGTTGTTAACTTCTGTATGTTTGCCATTGTTGGAAGCCGGAGCGGCCGGAGCGCCAGCCTTGGCTCCTGTCTGTGAGGCATGGAAGCGGTGTTGTGTTCCATCCAAGAGGAGAGCACCCCTTCCTCCTTCCTTTAGAACTCAGCTGTGACGGAGAGTGAGTGCCCTTTTAGGTCCTGCAGCGCTGGGGCCTCGTCTAGGTCCTTCATGGCCCTATCTCGGCCTGCGGAAGGTGTGCAGTGAAAGTTTGTGGGATGACCAGGTATGCTGGAAACCGCTCTCTGTGCCCGCCTCTTGTGGAAGTCCCACTGGCCTCCAGGGGCAGGGAGGCCACTGCAGGCTCGCCCTCTCCAGGGCCCCAGCTCACAAGGAGCCCTTGGCATTCAACCCTTTATGGCTTTATATTGTTACAGTGGAGTGTTTCCCTTTGTTTTGTTTCCCCACCCAAAACACAGGCTGCTCGAGGGCAGGGAATACATGTTTGTACAGGTCTGTGTTTGAGAACTTCCTTGTTCATCTGGTGTAACAATCTATACCTAGTAGGTTCATTTTTACCTCTTGAGTGACTAATAGGTGCCATGGGGGAGCATCACAAATACTCAAGATGTGGTCCCAGGCCTCAAGTGAGTAGTATCTTATTTGGGCAAACATTGTTTACACATGTGGAACAGTAGAAGAATTTGGAGTTACATAAAGCAAATAATCAGAGAAGGCGATGGCACCCCACTCCAGTACTCTTGCCTGGAAAATCCCATGGATGGAGGAGGCTGGTAGGGTGCAGTCCATGGGGTTGCTAAGAGTCGGACACGACTGAGTGACTTCATTTTCAGTTTTCACTTTCATTCATTGGAGAAGGAAATGGCAAACCCCTCCAGTGTTCTTGCCTGGAGAATTCCAGGAACGGGGGAGCCTGGTGGGCTGCCATTGATGGGGTCGCACAGAGTTGAACACAACTGAAGTGACTTAGTAGCAGCAGCAAAGCAAATAATAATAGCTACTATCGATGGAGTGCTTAGACTGTGCTTTTGCATCTAGATTTATTTGACTCTCAAAACAATCTTGTTATCCCGTTATAGCCCCACCTTTTACATGGAGAAACTGAGGCACAGAGAGACTCAGCCACGTGCCTGAGATCATGATGCAAGCAGTAAGCTAGGGAGACGGGATATGAACCCCAGGCAGCCTGGCTCTGGAATCAGTGTGGATTCTCCCTAGAGCTTTAGTTTATCAAAGATAGAAGAGAGAGCTAGAACTTGACCCTAGTTTCTCAGGTGTACAAACTCTTACAATTTCAAAGTAGCATTCACAGTGGCAGTGACTCTCAGCTGCAGATGCAGTGCCAGATTTTCCAGGCGGAAGAGGTTGATAATGAAATCGTTGAGGGGACTCTATTTTGACATGACTGAAAGCACCAAGAAGAGAAACCAAATTTTGCGTTTCAAAGCTGAGTGCGGAGTAGGACTCTTGCGTGGTAGATCTTGTTGAATTCTAGGACAGTGATTCACAAGGACAAAGGGCCGTGACTGTTTAGGATACTAATTCAGTGTCTGCTCATGTCAAATAAAACTGAATGAACTTGTTACTACCGTTCTTTTTAAAAACACTTTTAGGCCCCTAGTGAATATAACTTCCCAGGATGGGAGTGTCATGGAAGGCTTCTGGTGCCCATCTGTCCAGTTGCCTGGTTCTTACGTGAAATCTTGACCCACTTCTTCAGCTTGTCCTGGACAATCGAGCACACTCTTGGGGCCCGGAGGCGTCTTCCAACCAAGTTGTATTTCTCTGGTGGAAAAAAAAAACCATAAAACAGCACTGTTGGTTTGGTGTGAGACCTGGAGGAAGGTCACTCGGAAGCCACGTGGACTTGGATGAGGGCCTGCAAACAGAACCCAGCAAGATGAAGGAAAACGATATTCTTCGAAAGCCTAGTTTTGTGTCCCTTTAGTTGGGAGACGACAGTGTTATCTTGTGGGTGTTGGGCGCCGACAGAGTCCACTGAACCCACATGACCCCGCCGATAGGGAGCACCGGCATTGGCCCTGGAATCCGAGGAGGAGGTGCCCTGGAGCAGGCCTGGGCCTGGGCCTGGTTAGCAGCTCTGCAGGTGCGTATTCTGGGGGACACATCGCTTCTGCTGGGGGGTGGCGGGGGGACAGCCTTGTAATTTCAGGAAGAAATGACATGGTGCTGCTCTCCCTTTAACATCAGCTCATATTCTGGGATGGCCTGTCAGCAAACATTCACGGCTGTGAATGTTCCCCGCAGTTATGTTCTATTTAAGTATCCAAGGCTACAGCTGGGGCTAAAAGAATCTACATGGAAGTGTTTTTATCCAACTGGCACGTTCGCCTCAACCTTAGTTTCGGCCTCTTCTCTGAACGGGGGATTTTTAGAGAAAGAGACAATGATGCAGTGATCCGTTTGTCTTAAACCTGTCAAGCTGGGGTGATGGTGTCCCTCCTGCCCAGTTTTATGACTGAGGGTGGTAGAGCGGCACCCTGACCAGTATGGCGGTGGTTTAAGCACGAGTGTAGACAGAACGACCCGGGGCTCCTTATACAGTGACAGTCACAGATGCCTCCACCTAATCCCGAGAGTAGAGCTCGTTAGAGCCACAGCTGGAGGAGCAGCTGTATTTTAAGTCCTCCTCAGGTGATCCTGGTCCCCATCATTGGAAGAACAAGCCCTGTATTTTATAGATGAGAGAATCAGGGCAAAGTTAAATGGCTTGCCTACAGCTGGCTCAGTGGTTTCAAGATTTTATCACCAGATAATGCGCAATTTCAGAGTTTTATGGCTGGAAGAAATTTTCCAGGGCATCAGTTCTGTAACTCACTTTATGGCTCCATATAAATCACACTTGTTCATACCATTTCCAAGTCAGATATGAGCACAGAGAAATAATGTTTTCTCAAAGCCCATCTTCTGTCCTGGCCAAGATAAAGATCAAAATGTCAGTCACCAAAATTTCTTTATAATTTTAATGGATACTTTTTGTTAATTTCAGGAACAGCAAGTTATTTGGAGTATTTTTTATTATGTAACCTTTGATGCCCTGTAACGTTTTTTTTGGAAACTATAGAATATTTAAAACTGAAGTGAAAGATTGAAATTTTTTATGAGTTACTTATTGTTCAGTCTTAGCGAGAATTTTCACTATTTTATTAGAGTTCCTTTTGTTTTGGAAATCTGCTTGATTTTTAACTGTTTCTTTTTTTGTTTGTTTGTTTTCTTTTCTTTTCAGGGCATCTTACCTTGGAAGCAGCACAGTTTGGCTTCCACGTCTTCTCTGGGCTTAGAGAATCCTTTTTTCACCATGCCATCAGTAGGCACAGAGAGCCAGGTTGGTTCCTTCAAGATGTGTCCCAGTGCCTTGGAACAGTAGCCGTTCCCAGAAGTAAATAGTCATGGCAGATGCCTGTGAATAGACCGTAGCGCCAAGTGACCTGATATAATATTCATGGAAGAATGGTTTAAAAAAAAAAAACTGAAGAAAAGGCAAATTTCAAGAAGCAACCCGATGCCATTTAGGATTTTTGAGCAGCTGAAAGAAGATAGTTCTGCAAATACGAAGCGGCACGACTCGTGTGTCTTACATGGTCTTTGTTAGCCCATTGCTTCAGCGTGTAATATTTGAGTTATTTTTTCCTCTACTGCTAAAGCTGGTAATCTGCTTACAATCAGAGTTTCCTTCTGTGTGGATAGGAAAGTAGTTGATATAATAGGGGAAATGGGATCTTGTATAGGATGCTGGCCCCAGACAGTGACTTTCACCGAACAATCACTCGAAGTGCCGGATGTCGAGGAATTGCTGCTTCTCAGTGATTGCTGAGAACTCTGTGACTTCAGGTTCATTTCCTTTATCTTCCTCCGGCCTCTGTGTGTGCCTGCTTTTTTCTTGCACAGATTTTTGGAAAAATCCGATGACTGTATTTTTTTCAGCTTAAAAATAAGAATTATGTGAATCATAGCTTCACAAACAGACTTTCCTGGGATCAAGAGTAGAGTAATTGTCATTCTTTTTCAGCATGGCTCTCTTTTTTTTTTTTTTTTTACTGTTTTTATGTTCTTATTTGTTGCTTTGTTTTCTTCCTCTGTTTTCTAGAGGGAAATGAAGCATGATCATGATGTTCGGTTTGTAGTTATGGAGGAGCCCAGATGTAGACTTTACAGGAAATTTACATCTTTTCCCCATTATTGTCCTAACCTTGTTTTAAGCTTCCATCAGACTTCTTTTTAGCAATATTGATGTAAAGGCCACGTTCTTACTCTGCCCTTTCTTTTTTAGGGCGATAGTAAGAAGCAGGAATTTCTCCAAAAACTGATAAGCCCCAAAAGAGAAAAAGCGAGAGAGGAAGCTTTTGTGATTAACAAATGAAGCAGTTGATCATTAAGGTCATTGATGTGTGTGTACACATGGTCAGTGTGAAAATCAGTGTGTGGGTTAGAGCGAAGATGGTTAACAGACATGAGTAAATTGTACTGTTTTCAGCTCTTCTAATTTTTGCTAACTCAGTTGACCTCATCAATACTTCTTCTCCTCTGGAGACTATGGAAACCATTGTTCTTAAGTTTTACCGAACAGAGAAATGAAACAAAACAGGGTTTAAAATTTAATAAAGCGAAATTCCTGAAACCGTTTGCCTTTTTTTTTTTTTCAATATTTCCTCTCACAGAGGCTTCTTTTACCTCACTCCGTCTTTTGCCTTTCTGCCCTACCTAGTTATCGCCTGGTCTCACTTTAGCATTTGTTTCTCATCTGTCCAGAATTTCTTGTTTGGTGTCTTTCCGTCCTGCCTTTTTCTGTGACTCAGCCTCCCATCGAGAATGCTCTCTGTTCTCTTTAGCCTCGGTCTCCTCGGGCGTACCCCTTCCTGGCCAGCCCCTCCGGCCTTTTCCGGTTATCTCTTGTTGGTCCCCGTTGCCCTCCGTGCCCTGCTGTTTCTGCCGCCCCGCCTTGGGTGATGACGCCGCCTGCTTGTCTCTTTTGTCTGTAGAGCTCCCTGGTCTGTCATGGGTTTCATCGAGCTCTGATTCCTGCTCGGCACACTGCATTTGTGTTGTTTCCTTCTATACCTCTTGTGTGTTTGCCCCATGTGCCTTTTTCTATTTTCCTTGTCCCTGGGTGGCAGGCATTACTACATGAATTTGTTGTCTGTATTTGCATGGAACCCACGTCCTTGCTGTGTATTTCCTGGGTAGCCAGGATGAATCAGTTATTATTAACTTTTCTTGGAACATTGAGCTTCCTGTGTTTTCTGCTTCTAAGAATTAGATTGGTATTCTAGAAGACTAAGCTTACTCCAAAGAGAGGGTAATCATACGATGCAGGCATTTTTAACTTTTTATTCAAGAGTTCTTGCCATTTCAATTCACTGCCTTGCCTTGAAAGAGTAAAGACAGGCATTCAAAGCAGGTTTGGGGGTAGGGGTGGGTGGAAAATGAGAAGAAAGGTAAATTCCACAAAAGGACAGATAGTCAATTTCTAGAACTAGAAGGAAAACTAAAACCACAAACCGCAGACACTTAAGATTTATTAGGTAAAAGGTCCCCTTAAAGAATAAAAATATCAGTAATTCTGTGAACGAGTGTTAATACAAGATCATCTCTTTTTTTTAATACTTTCAAGTTCTAAGACTTGAATAACAAAACAAACTTAATCTTGTAAATATTTTATTTTGAGAGACTTGATGTCTCCTTAAGTATTAACCTGTGTCATTTTGTAACAGTCTCAAAGTGTCATTAATAACCAACCCTGTTAGCTTCTTGCCTGGGAAAGCATATAAATTGTATACTTTTGCCCCTTTGGACTCTGGAGTCCTGATGAAAAGGTAGCTTTTTAGCAAAATATTACGCTGTTGATGATTTACCTTGTCGTATTTTTCCTTCATTCTTGCGTGGAGTGTGGTGCTGTGTGTATAAACTACTGGAAGTAGACTAATGTGAGTACCGATGCCGCTTTATTAAACATAAAAAAGGAAAACCCTGTAGAGCACACAGTGTTACCTGCACAGTCGTCTCTGACTTTGCGATCCCCTGAACTGTAGCCCAGCAGGCTCCTCTGTCCATGGAATTCTCCAGGCAAGAGTACTGAAATGAGTGGCCTTTCCCTTCTCTAGGGGACCTCCCCAACCCAGCGATTAAATCTGCATCTCCTACATTGCAGGCAGATTCTTTACTGTCCAACCACCAGTGAAGCCCGTAAAATGTAGTATCTAGATACTCCTTTTAAGAACCACCCAACTAATGGAAGCTGATCATACTGAATCTTCTTTCTGCCAGGGCCTGCCCTCATTCTGATGGTGGTTGTCCGGTATCTTGGAACTGATTCTGTCATGTTCACCACTTGTGAGCAGTTAGTGAAAGCAACATCAGAACCACTGTTAGGTTAAGATGTGTGCAGACATGCCGAGTGCAGCACTGTGGTCTGAGGTTCCAGGGATGGGCAAGGTGTGGGCTCTCCTCTCCCGAAGCTCGTCACTGAGCAGGGAGTTGTTGATGAGCGAACGATAGCCAACACGGTGGAGCAAATGCAAAAATATATTTACATAAGCAGCTGCTATCACAGGAACAGATTAATTGAGTCAGAAAGTATAAGTCAGAAACCTCAGGATGTCAGATACAGTGTGTAGATAATGGGTGTGTGTGTTGTGATTATAAAGTCATGGGTGGTCCCTCCCTTATTACTTGTGTGAACCGGACAGCTTCCTTAAAGCTCTCAGACGCAGTGTCTCCACTTATAAATAGTGAAAGTCGGCTTGTAATCTTGCACGGGTTAAAGGAGGTAATATGTATAAGGGGCCATATGGTTCCGTATGGGCTTCCCGGTGGCTCTAGAGGATGGTCCCTTGCTCAATTATTGTTTAAAATTTGGCGAACACAACACCTGGTAGAGAACATGGAAGATGAGTGTACTCTTACAGCGTAGATAATGCTGCTGCCCCAAACAGTTGGAATTCCCATTTCACATATGCTTTTATAGTTTTTAGGAAAACTTAACCTTATTCACAACCTTATAGTCAATCTCTCTCTCTTTTTTTTTAAGCCAGAAGTTTATTTCCCTTAGTCTACCTGCCAGATGTAGCTCTCAATGACAGTTATTTCTTCCCATAAGTCACATCCATTCTCAAATTTAAAGTTTGCTGACTTAAACGTATGTAATAAAAAAATATGCCATTAGCTTTTAGAGTGTTTAGCTAGAGTGACATCACTGGGATGGGTTCTGGTAACAACTGCCTTCGGAAAAGTTGGAGAAAGACTTACTGGAATGTGTTATAAAATCAATCTTGGTGTAGTTATAATCTCAATACCTGAATTTTATGTGAACCTGAATTTAGTTCCTGGATTATATGTATGTTTTTGTTCTTTCAAAAGGTGTTTACATTAACTTCTTTCAACAGAATCAAACTGCACAATCTTCATATTCTAGTGTAGTAGGAAAAAATTTGACGGGCTTCCCTGGTGGCTGAGTGGTTAAGAATCCACCTGCCAGTGCAGGAGACATGGGTTCGATCTCTGGATTGGGATGATCCCCTAGAGAAGGAAATGGCAACGTGCTGCGGTTTTCTTGCCTGGGAGATTCCATGGGCAGAGGACCCTGGCAGGCTACAGTGCATGGTGTAGTGAAAGAGTCAGCCTAAACAATGACAACAAGGAAAAATTGGCACAGTGGTTTAATATTATTTTGCTTATGGTTGGATTCATTTCTTCCTCAATTAGCAGGTCTTAAAATACGGGTCTGTCTTAGACCATATGATAAATCAGGCTGGGTTGAGTTTTAGCTGGAGACAAATGGTTCTTCTGATCTGGGTTGTTTAGCTTTGTTATATAAGTCCACTAATATCATGATTAGATTTGTCTATTCCCTTCTGATTTTGTGTATTATAAGGCTTATACTTGAGATAATTTTTAAATATCAGTATTGAGCTGGAACTACCAGCCCTGAATTTTGATCAAAATATATGTCTTGTCTAAAACATCTACAGTAAAGTTCATTGTTTGCAGTCAAGGGATTTAAATCAGTTTGGTTTGTGTTTTATGGCTGGTGTTAATTTGTATTGACATTCCATTCACAGGTAGGGAAACTGTATTTCCATAGCAAGGGAGACTTGGTACATTCCTATGCCAAAGTTTAGTTTTAAGCTGGCTATGATCAGACAAGTGGCTTTCACTTGATATTCTTAGCAGCAGTCCTGTGGGCACGTTACTGTGTGTAATTCCCCTAATGAGTGTCTAGTTAGCAGAGGCTTTGGGACCTTGCTGTAGATTGTGTGGCGTGGGCTGACGTGCCGATCTTGACTCAGTGCTCTCTGTTACCATCTTTGAGAAGTGAAATTTTTTCTGATAATTTTTTTTCTTGAATTTTTGTTATATTATTATTATTGATAACAATAACAATTGCCCTTATGGAGCCTCAGCAGGCTCTTGACATACATTGAACTCTTTGCTACCACTCAGATAATTTCTAATAAAATTTGAGATGATAAAGTGTATTTAAGTAAGTAAGTAAAGTCACTCAGTCGTGTCCGACTCTTTGTGACCCCGTGGACTGCAGCCCACCAAGCTCCTCAGTCCATGGGATTCTCGAAGCAAGAATACTGGAGTGGGTTGCCATTTCCTTCTCCAGGGGATCTTCCCGACCCAGGAATCGAACCCAGGTCTCCCTCATTGGAGGCAGACGCTTTAACCTCTGAGCCACCAGGGAAGTCCGTAGTATATAAATACATGTTTATCTTGATAAATAAGCAAATAAATGTTAGGTCAGTGCTGCAGACCTGTAGGCTTGTGGTGTTACACTTTCCCCACTGTTAAAATGAGGGCAGAGAAGGTGATTGAACCGCCCAAGGTCACACAGACAATAAATGGTGAAGCTAGGATTACACTCCAGGTCTGATTAAATTCCACACTTTCCGTCACTTTTTAAATGTTTGCCTTTTTAAAATGTACTGCCTTTTAAAATGTTTCCTCTTGAAAAAGTTAAAGTTCACTGTTTTATAAGTACTTATTATTTCGGACTAAGATGGACTCTATATAAATTCTATGTGAGATGCCTAATTTTTCACCCAAATAAAGCAACAGTGTTCTTGAGTTAATGAGGCTCAATGTTAAATGTATCCAGTGCTCAGTGGAGAAACAAAACCAACTATTATAGAAAAGGACAAAGGAGGTGGTGAGAATCGCTGGGTCGGTGATTCGAGGTATGGTTGGTCTTCCAGACTTTTTGGCATAAAAATATGTATATGTGTATTTTTTAAGCAAAAATAATTTTATACCATGTGCTGGTTCAGTTCAGTTCAGTTCAGTCGCTCAGCTGTGTCCGACTCTTTGCGACCCCATGAATCGCAGCACGCAACTCCATGCTTGAGTCCTCACGTCTCCACAGGCTCTTCTGGCCTGGGACAGTCTCCTAGACTTCTCTTGGTTTTTATGACTTGGACAGTCTGCGGGGCACACTGGGCAGATATTGTCGCGTGCCCCTCAGCTGGGATCTGTCTGGCGGTTTTCTCCTGGTTCAGCTGGGGTTGTGTGTCTGGGGGAGAGAGACCACTGGGGCAGAGTGTGATTTTCATGGCATCGTTTCAAGGCTACCTCCTGTCTGCGTGACTTCAACCTTGGTGTCCTGGCTGAGGGGGTTCTTGTCAAGTTCTCCTGCGAACTTCCTCTTTGCCCCTTTTCCATCAGTGCTCTTGGGAAGAAGGCAGCCCTCGCATCAGGAGTGCAGGGTCCTGCTCCACCTCCTTGGAGCAGGGCAGGGGATCTCCCCACGGTGTTTGGAATCTTCCGCACAGGGCGTTTGTCTGCTCTCCCAGTTATTCATTTATCCAGTCATTGATTTATATCTATGCAGACTGCTGGATATTTATATTGCTGTTCTAATTGGATACAGTACAATCGTATTGCTCTAACGGCTCCAACTGTGGTTAATCAGAAGAGCTTTCAGTTGGTTCCTGTCTTCCTTGGCTATACCTTTTTTTTGTAAGAATTTTTTTTTTTGATGTGGATCATTTTTAAAGTCTTTAATGAATTCGTTACAACGTTGTTTCTGTTTTATGTTTTGTTTTCTGGTCATAAGGCATGTAGGGTCTTAGCTCCCTGCCCAGAGATCGAATCCCAACCCCCTGCATTGAAAGGGTTAGTCTTAACCATGGGACCACCAGGGAAGCCCTCATACCCTGTTGTTGTGAGTTAATATCTTCCTTTTTTCACATAGCTCCTCAGTATTCCATTGTACAAGAATACGATAATATATCTAATCCCCCTTTGGCATTCCATTGTACGAGTATACCATAATATATTTAATCCTCTTTGATAATTTAGGTATCAGGTTTCACACCATTGTAAACAATGCTGTGATGAGCAGTCTTCAAAAACTGTACTTATAAAAACGTCGTTCGGTCGTCCTGGAGCGGTTGCTGGGATAAGGGCCTGCCAGCGTTTCTTTTCCAGTGTCCCTGACTTTCTCTGAAGGCTCTCGTAAGCAGATTTCTGAGGAGTGAGCGTTTTCACCTGACCCGCGAAAACAGTGGCGTGTTTATCACTGTTGTCGCCTCCCTTTTGCTTTTTTTTCACGTGATCAGGGCTGGTGGTGCAGGTGGCACCAGCGGTCCTGAAAGCTGCTTTGAGAATAAGTCTCCATGTCTCTGTCGCCCCGGCCTTATCTGTCAGCTGTGGCCAATCCTGTTTAAAACTTCCATCCACTCCCCCCACCCGCCACAGTGTATTATTTGCGTTGAATTTATGGATGGAGGGATGAAGGGCATATACTTTCCTCTTGCTTTTTCTAAGCCAGACTGAAGCCAAGCCTAACTGCATTACTGTCTTTACAACTGTTTTATTGCAGACAAATTCTCACCTTGCTCATCCTTGTGGTCATTGTATGCAGATTCCTGTCTTCTGCTAACCTCGTTCAGATTATCTTGCCTGTCTTTTGACAAGATTGCGGACTTTCCCTTTTCTTTTGTGAATAGGCTTTGTTTTCCTCTCTGTAGTGTTTCTGAATTTCAGCTCACTTTTATCTCCTATTTTCATTCATCGAGCACCTTTTAAAGAAGCGTCACCCTTCTTATTTCTAAGTAGAGGCTTAAAGATAAATAAAAAAAACACAGTTTTGCGTTCTTCTCTGGCCAAATGCATCCAGTTATCCAGGGCTAATGTGTATCGCAGGTTTTAAATTCTGAGGTTTCCACCGGTAGTATGTCACCCACTCTGCCTGTTTTAAACTACCTTTTAAACCCTTCTTGAGGCAGTAACGACTCTTCTTTTCCTTAAAATCCTCTGTGCTTTGAGAGGTCTTTTCTTAACTTTAATATCACTGCTGCGTGCCAGCTGCCTGACCTTGATTGCATTTCTTACCTTCCCTTACTGTTTCCTCATCTGAAAGTGAGGCTGTTCAGCAGCAGCCACCTCACTGGACCGAGTGTTGACTGGACGAGATCTGCTGTAGTGCCTGGTGTGTGATAGTGCAGATATACTTTGTAAGTATTCCTGCCATCTTTTCCTCTCTGGCTATCTGGCATACCTCCCTTTACTTGTCTATGAATGTAAAACTGTTAGTTGCTCATCTGTGACCAACTCTTTGTGACCCCAGGTCTTACAGACCCTGGCGGGACTGCAGCCCGCCAGGCTCCTCTGTCCATGGGATTCTCCAGGCAAGAATACTGGATCGGGTTGCCGTTCCCTTCTCCAGGGGATCTTCCCAACCCAAGGATCGAACATGGGTCTCCTGCACTGCAGGCAGATTCTTTACCATCTGAGCCACGTACCATTAATTAGATTAAGAAAAATGGTTTATCATAAGGAAGTTTTACGCTTCCTTCAAACTCTAATTAAACTTTTTGTCTTGAAATGGTTATGGATTCACAGGAAGTTGTAAAAATACAGAGAGGATACAAAAATATCCTTCACCCAGTTTCCCACAAAGGCAGCTGTACAAGAGCAAAGACAGAAGGACCTTGGTGTAACCCACAGCACTCACGTGGATGTCTCGGTTTATAGGCGTGCATGTGTGTGTGGTTCTGTGCCCCAGTACAACCCACAGACCTTACTCTGTTGTCTCCAGTTTTACACACATGCGTTTGTGTGTGTATGTAGTTCTGTGTAGTTACATCACGTGTGAAACTGAAAGTTGCTCAGTCATGTCCTACTCTGCAGCCTCATGGACTATACAGTCCATGGAATTCTCCAGGCCAGAATACTGGAGTGGGTAGCCTTTCCTTTCTCCAGGAGATCGTCCCAACCCAGGGATCGAACCNTATGTAGTTCTGTGTAGTTACATCACGTGTGAAACTGAAAGTTGCTCAGTCATGTCCTACTCTGCAGCCTCATGGACTATACAGTCCATGGAATTCTCCAGGCCAGAATACTGGAGTGGGTAGCCTTTCCTTTCTCCAGGAGATCGTCCCAACCCAGGGATCGAACTCAGGTCTCCCACATTGCAGGCGGATTCTTTACTAGCTGAGCCATCAGGGAAGCCCAAGAATACTGGAGTGGTTGGCCTGTCCCTTCTCCATCAGACCCATCACGTGTAGATTCGCGTAACTCACCACCACAATCAGGACACAGAACTGACGCATCAACCCAAGGCTTTCTGCTTGCTACTCCTTCATAGCTGTCCCTCTGCCCACCAGCCCTGGGTAACCACTAATCTCTTGTCCAGCTTTATAATTCTGTCATTTGAGAATATTATATAAATGGAATTATGCAGCACATGACCTTTTGAGATTAGCTTTTTAAAGTCCTCATAATGCCCCTGAGATGCCTTCTCGCTGTTCTGTATATCAGCAGTGTCTTCCGTTCTACTGCCCAGTACTGGTGCACGGTAAGGACGCATCACAGTTTAACCATTTGTCCTTTGGAAGCACATTTGGGTAGTTTGCTGTTCAGTGCTATTACAATAAAGCTGCTAATGAGAATCCACGTGCAGGCGTTTTGTGTGGACCCGAGTTTTCATGTCACAAATGCTTAGGAATACAGTTCCTTGATCAGACCTTTTTGGATGGGCTATTGAAAGCGTCTTTGAAAATACATGCTAATACCATCCACACTTCTATATAAAGACAATTTAAGTAATATACGTTGTCATTGTCCTTTGTTTTAAACTATCTGTATGAATTGTGGCATGCGTCCAAAGTATAGAATCCTGTCTTCTTTGTACTGTAACGTGATGTGTACTAAATAAATATTTCATTTGGCTAACGAATCCCCTTTCATATTTTATTAACATGTTTTCTCGGGTATATTATTGTTCTCAGATACTAAATTTGAGTGGGAGAGATGTTTCATATAATGGTTTCTCTGGTTTTCAATATTCTGTGATGTGGTAAGATGAATTTTTAAAAATACCTCTAGATTAGCACAAAAAATCAGCAAGTCCATCATTGACTAATGTTTGGCAACATTTCAGATAATCGGTAGGTCCATGCTGATGCTTTTTGCTTTCCAACATCATGTTTGGGGTCCTAAGATGTTTCATAAAATCATTGCCTCCAAGGTTTATAATAAATGAGAAGTCATTATTCAGATGAAGCTACAAATACTCTTTCGACATGTGAAGGGCTTCTATTGATGGTAGCCATGGATTTAAGTAACTTTAACACATTTGTTATATTGTCACCCTGATTATTTAACTTATATGCAGAGTACATCATGAGAAACGCTGGACTGGAAGAAGCACAAGCTGGAATCAAGATTGCTAGGAGAAATATCAATCACCTCAGATATGCAGACGACACCACCCTTATGGCAGAAAGTGAAGAGGAACTACAAAGCCTCTTGATGAAAGTGAAAGAGGAGAGTGAAAAAGTTGGCTTAAAGCTCAACATTCAGAAAACTAAGATCATGGCATCTGGTCCCATCACGTCATGGCAAATAGATGGGGAAACAGTGTCAGACTTTTATTTTTTGGGGCTCCAAAATCACTGCAGATGGTGACTGCAGCCATGCAATTAAAAGACACTTCCTCCTTGGAAGGAAAGTTATGACCAACCTAGATAGCAGAGACATTACTTTGCCAACAAAGGTCCATCTAGTCAAGGCTATGGTTTTTCCAGTGGTCATGTATGGATGTGAGAGTTGGACTGTGAAAACAGCTGAGCACCGAAGAATTGATGCTTTTGAAGTGTGGTGTTGGAGAAGACTCTTGAGAGTCCCTTGGACTGCAAGGAGGTCCAACCAGTCCATTGTAAAGATCAGTCCTGGGTGTTCATTGGAGGGACTGATGTTGAAGCTGAATCACTCCAATACTTTGGCCACCTCATGAGAACAGTTGACTCATTGGAAAAGACCCTGATGCTGGGAGGGATTGGGAGCAGGAGGAAAAGGGGACGACAGAGGATGAGATGGCTGGATGGCATCACCAATTTGATGGACGTGAGTCTGAGTGAACTCTGGGAGTTGGTGATGGACGGGGAGGCCTGGCGTGCTGTGATTCATGGGGTCGCAGAGTCAGACATGACTGAGCAACTGAATCGAACTGAATAATTTGGGCCTCAGAAGTCCACATAAGGATGATATGAATTAATAGACATTGGACAGAATCAACTGATTTGATCATTTTTGGCTTTCCCAAATACAACTATCTTCTAGCCTTAAAGTAACTGATAAAAAGTTCTTTGTAAAAAAAAAAAATGGAAGAAAGGAAAGAGAATGAAATGTAGAAAGCAGTGATTTTTAACTCTGTTCGAATTATCTCATTAGCTTTAAGAATGAAACGAGTACCTACAACCAGGCCAATTAAATTAGAATCATTGAAAGTGCCACCCAGGCACTGGTATTTTTAAAACACGCTTCCAGGTAATTCTGATGTTTAGCCAAGGTTGAGAACCCCTGAACCAACAAACAACAGTGTCTCTGCTCTTGTGTCTTTGCTTTAGAATGGGCTAGTGTTTGTGCTTCGTGCATGCATCTCCCACATATTAGACTCGTGGATCCTGCTTTCCTTTTATTTATG
The DNA here is from genome assembly GCA_006410675.1 of Oreotragus oreotragus. NCBI lineage: Eukaryota > Metazoa > Chordata > Mammalia > Artiodactyla > Bovidae > Oreotragus > Oreotragus oreotragus. The sequence continues at coordinate 17,305 of SJYX01011709.1, forward strand.
GCTCTGCCGAGATGGATATTTTCCTAAGGGGGGAAAAAATCACACCTGTGCACTGTGGACACATTTAATCTACACAACACAGCTTTCATAAGTACAACAGAAGAATGCCTGTGACGGTGAATCAAGTACCCAAAACAGTGAGAAACTCAAAATCACTGAAAAGTCAAAAGGAAGTTAGATNGGGGGGAAAAATCACACCTGTGCACTGTGGACACATTTAATCTACACAACACAGCTTTCATAAGTACAACAGAAGAATGCCTGTGACGGTGAATCAAGTACCCAAAACAGTGAGAAACTCAAAATCACTGAAAAGTCAAAAGGAAGTTAGATTTGGTCCAAGGCATCCCGTGGGTGGAAACCTTTTGGGGGCATCAGAATAGGTTTAGAAAACCTGCCTGAAGTGTCGGGGTGAGAGATCCTGTTTATAGATCCTGTGGTCAACTTTATTAGTTTCTTTGCTTTTAAGAATGTATTGCTTTGCAAAATCAGTATTTGCTTGTAACAAATGAGAGTGTGCAGGGATGAACAACAACATCCATTCCTCCCTACCATGTTCACAGATGCGAATTCTTCTATACCTTTTCCTACACTGAAAAAAGTATGTTTAATGACATAAGATTTGTTAGGGTTTTTTTTTTTTTTTTTTTTCTTTTCAAGTAGGATCATCAGTTCAGCTCAGTTGCTCAGTCGTGTCCGACTCTTTGCGACCCCGTGAATTGCAGCACGCCAGGCCTCCCTGTCCATCACCAGCTCCCGGAGTTTACTCAAACTCACGTCCATCGAGTCGGTGATGCCATCCAGCCATCTCATCCTTTGTCGTCCCCTTCTCCTCCTGCCCCCAATCCCTCCCAGCATCAGAGTCTTTTCCAATGAGTCAGCTCTTTGCATCAGGTGGCCAAAGGATTGGAGTTTCAGCTTTAGCATCAGTCCTTCCAATGAACACCCAGGGCTGATCTCCTTCAAAATGGACTGGTTGGATCTCCTTGCAGTCCAAGGGACTCTCAAGAGTCTTCTCCAACACCACAGTTCAAAAGCATCAATTCTTTGGCATTCAGATTTCTTCACAGTCCAACTCTCACATCCATACATAACCACTGGAAAAACCATAGCCTAGACTAGACGGACCTTTGTTAGCAAAGTAACGTCTCTGCTTTTGAATATGCTGTCTAGGTTGGTCATAACTTTCCTTCCAAGGAGTAAGCGTCTTTTAATTTCGTGGCTGCGGTCACCATCTGCAGTGATTTTGGAGCCCCCGAAAATAAAGTCTGTTTCCACTGTTTCCCCATCTGTTTGCCATGATGTGATGGGACCAGATGCCATGATCTTCGTTTTCTGAATGTCGAGCTTTAAGCCAACTTTTTCACTCTCCCCCTTCACTTTCATCAAGAGGCTTTTAATTCCTCTTCACTTTCTGCCATAAGGGTGGTGTCGTCTGCATATCTGAGGTTACTGATATTTCTCCCGGCAATCTTGATTCCAGCCTGTGCTTGATCCAGCCCAGTGTTTCTCATGATGTACTCTGCATATGAGTTAAATAAGCAGGGAGACAATATGTAGTCTTGATGTACTCCTTTTCCTATTTGGAACCATACTCAACACATTATTCTAAAGCTTTGTTTTCCTCCATAATAGGTCATGGCTATTTCTCCAGATCAATAGATCAGATCTAACTCTTGTTTTCAAAAAATGAATAACATTTTCAACATATATAATTCATTCAGCCATTTCCCTGTGGATGGATATTCAAGATGGCCCCTCCTTTTTTCCACCATAAACAGTGTTGCAACATGTATCTTTGTATGTATAACTTTTGTATCTAAAGTATTCTTATAACCTGTGGTTTCCTTTCTGTCAGATTTCTTAGCTTCTGTATGTCTTCTCTGATAGAATTAGTAAATTAAGGTCAGTTGAATTCCAATTAATTGGCTTCATCAGGGCATTGTTGGGCATTAGATAAGAGAATTAGTTATTTTTGAATGGCTCTGAATGGATCCTAATGACCACAGGTATTTTACATAGCTTCTAGAATTCCTAAGGTTTTACCTCAACAGGCCAATGGATGGGCTTCCTGGAGGTCCTGGAATCATCTGATGTTGACTGAAAAACTGTGCATGTGACATCACTTTGCCAACGATGGTCTGTCTAGTCAAAGCTATGGCTTTTCCAGAAGTCGAGTACGGATGTGAAAGTTGGACCATAAAGAAACTGGGCGCCGAAGAATTGATGCTTTCGAACTGTGGTGCTGGAGAAGACTCTTGAGAGTCCCTTGGACAGCAAGGAGATGAAACCAGTCAATCCTAAAGGAAATCAACCCTGAATATTCACTGAAAGGACTGATGCTGAAGCTGAAACTCTAATACTTTGGTCTCCTGTTGTGAAGAGCCAACTCACTGGGAAAGACCCTGATGCTGGGAAAGATTGAAGGCAGGAGGAGAAGGGGACAACAGAGGACAAGATGATTGGGTGGCATCAGCGACTAGATGGACATGAGTTTGAGCAAGTTCTGGGAGATAGCAAAGGACAAGGGAGCCTGGCGTGCTGCAGTCCATGGGGTCGCAAAGAGTCGGACCCAGCTGAGTGGCTGAATGGCAAATCCTTGTGATGGCTTTCATCAGATTTTCAGCAGAGCTGTTCCCTCAAGAAAGACTGAAAACAGATAAAATCAGATTGTAGTTCTGAGCCTCAAGATTCTATAAAGGGATCTTTGGGACCACAGGGAACTTTTGAGTTTCCATTGATAGCACATTTAAATCACAGTGTCCTCTTTCTGTAAAGACTGGATTGAGAAAAGTTTATCTAACTCTCCAGATGACATCAACCTAGGAGAGATGACTAATGCCATACAGAGCAGACTCTCGATTCAGAATCATCTGGATAGCTTGTGGCAGCGTTCTAAATGAAATCAGCAAGAGGAAGCATCTGCAGGAGTCGAGGACTGGCTCACAGAGGCTCCTCCGTCCATGGGATTTTCCAGGCCAGAGTACTGGCGTGGGGTGCCATTGCCTTCTCCACCTGAGAAGATCAGCTAGGGTTTATTTGACCACAGGTTTCTGCAAGCCTCTCTGTGATGCAGCTGCTAAAAACAGGCGCTAGACCACACCTGGTGGTTGTGTTGACGCCTGTGACCCACGCTTCGGTGAGACACTAGCAGAGCAGGGAGATGAGTGATGGGCTGAGAAGTGGAAACACTGAGGATCCCCCAGGAGAGGGGGGCAGTTTGTTATTGGAGCAGAGGGAGAGGGTGTGAGAGAGCAGCCCAGATCAAGGACCGCCAGGACCAGAAGGTGGTTTGCAGAGCTTGTGCTGTGGATCTCAGGGGCTCGGTAAATATCTGATGAATGGAAATTACAAGGCAAAGGATTTTGACTCCATCTAAGCTCTAGTGAGGGCTTCCCTGGTGGCTCAGCCGGTTAAGAATCCTCCTGGAATGCGGGAGACTTGGGTTCAATGCCTGAATTGGGAAGATTCCCCTGGAGGAGGGCATGGCAACCCACTCCAGTATTCTTGCCTGGAGAATCCCCATGGACAGAGGAGCCTGGCGGGCTACACCCCATGGGGTTTCAAAGAGTCGGGCACGACTGAGCGACTAAGCACAGTACCCAGCACAAGCACCTAGGGAGAGGTCTTCAGTGACGGGGTGGGGCCCTGGAAAGTCATGACTTCAAGCCTAGTGATGGGTGACCAGGGCCGGGGCTTTGGAAGGAATCATGCTGTGAGCGAGACGTTGTACTGTAGGACTTCAATACCCTTTTCATTGGATCATGTAGTTCTTCTCTCAGGTACCTGAATTCTAGAACAGGAGAAAGTTCTAGGATAATGTTGCAGGCTCTTTTAAAGTACTTTTTTGATGCTTTTAACTCAAAGGCTACGTGACTGCCAGTACAGGTATTTTTAAAGGTGCTAAAATGTTGAACTGTAACAGGTTTTTATCTGAAACGTGCAGTGCATAAATTATTCCACTGTTAAACCTGAAGTAACTAGTCTAGACTTGTACTGTATGGTTTAAGAGTTTATTTTTGGTTCTTCAGAGAGGAGAAAAGCCACATTCTTTTCATGCTACAGAAAGAGTAAAAAAGGAAATGTCACCGCTTCCTGGCTTCACTGTGGCCTCCGGGAACACAGGACACTTATCTCCATTGGACTAATTGTTCTGAATCCGGACTCGGATGATAATAGCTCTTCGCGGAATTTGTGTCCTGCTTGTTGTCTACACGGGCCTGCACCTGAGTCTGCACACTGCCCTGCGAAGTCTGCGAAAGTGTAGCTCTGATACTTCAGTTGGTTGAGACGCATATATTTCTTATTGTCGCTCAAATAATTGAAACTGTCAGAATCCTTTAGATGGTAGAAATAAATATTTTCAAGTTTTTTAATGTAAAGTTTTGAAAGAAAAAAAAAACAAACCTGTATCTCACCCTAGTAGTTTTAGAACAGGGTGGTGGCTGCTGCCACTTAGGAACAGGGTTTCCACTCCTTTTTCTGGTGCCAGAGATGTTAGGTTAGGGGGTGGGCTGTGCCACCTGCTGGCTTGACGACCCTGCTCTCCCAAGTCTTGTTTGCTCACTTGCAGACAGGGAAGGGTAGCAGTTACACCTGCAGAGCGGCACTTGGCATGTGCTGGGACTTAGCACGTGTTTAGGGAACTCCCTAAACATTCTACGGCTGTGTCTTCCACTGTACCCAGCTTGAGTGCCTTTCTTTTTTTTTTTCCTGATTCAACAGATCATGTCATTGATAAGTCTTGTACCATCTTGAACGTGGCATATCTCAAAATAATGTGTATATTCCCTCCCCTGCCCCTTCCTCCTCTCCTACTGAACCTTCTTCTGCTCTGTCCTCCTGTCTCTTCTGTTTTAATGAATGGGGCCTGCTCACCAGACATGCTGGGGGCTCTGGGGGCTTCCTCTCTGGGATTGAATTCCCGCTCCACCACTTCACACCGCCTGGCCTTGGACAGGCTCCTTAATATCTCTCAGTCTCAGCTTCTTCAGTGGTGAGTAAGATGGCAGTTTATCTTCTAGAATTGGGAAGACTCACTGAGATGAATACACGTTACCGCTTAGTGTCGTTCCTAACATTTAAGTAAGTAAGTTGATCACTTACAACTCTCAGGCCATAAGTAGGGGCGTCAGCCCGAATCCCTGTTCCTTCCCTTCACCTGGGAGTCATCAGTGCTGTTGATTCTACCTCAAGTCTCTCCTCTTTCTGCTGCTGCTGCTAAGTCACTTCAGTCGTGTCCGACTCTGTGCGACCCCACAGACGGCAGCCCACCAGGCTCCCTTGTCCCTGGGATTCTCCAGGCAAGAACACTGGAGTGGGTTGCCATTTCCTTTGCGACCCCACAGACGGCAGCCCACCAGGCTCCCCTGTCCCTGGGATTCTCCAGGCAAGAACACGAGTGGGTTGCCATTTCCTTCTCCAATGCATGAAAGTGAAAAGTCAAAGTGAAGTCTCTCAGTCGTGTCCAACTCCTAGCGACCCCATGGACTGCAGCCCACCAAGCTCCTCTGTCCATGAGATTTTCCAGGCCAGGATACTGGAGTGGGGTGCCATTTCCTCCTCCAGGGGATCTTCCCAACCCAGGGATCGAAGCCGGGTTTCCTGCACTGCAGGCAGATTCTTTACCAGCCGAGCTAGTCACTGCTTTTTGGGTCAGGATTTCCTCACTTGAATCCACTACTCAAAAGAGGTTCATAACCCCTCTAAATTATTTGTACATTTTTTGACATATGTGCATTTTCCCTTAGGAAAAGACTTTTAGCTTTTCTTTTTTTTAAGGCTTTTAACTTTTATCACTCACTTTCACACAGGTTGGTGACCCAGAAAAGGTTAATACTAACTACTGGGGTAGACTCCTCTCTTTGTCTATATTCGGGAACCCGTAAATGGACCTTCCTCCCCTGGTCTCTGTGCCTCTGATTGACTCTTTAATTTTTTAATTTTAGAATGTTATTTACTCATTTATTTTTTCATTTTTGTTTGTTGGACTCACCCCATGGTGTGTGGGATCTAGCTCCTGACCAGGAATTGAAGCCACGCCCTCTCTATTGGAAGTGAGGTGTCTTAAGTGGACCGCCAGGGAAGGGGCTCTGGTCTGCTCTGCGCTCTGTTGCTCAGTTAACTTTTTATTATTATTATTGTTATTATTGCTCTTGCACCCTCATCCTGCTTGCTTGACTGTGTTGACTCCCTGCTGCCTGTAGTGACTGTTCTCACCCCGACCACATGCTAGAATCACGTGAGAAGACTTTTTAAAGCACTGATGCCCAGTCCCCATCTTGACCAATTAATTGATACTAGCAAATACCAGACATCAATTCTGTCTTAAAAGTTTCCCAGAGATTTTGACGTGTAGCCGGAGTTGAGAGCCTCAGGGCGGCAGGATGGTGTGCTGATGAGAGTTTGCATGGCGCGCAGGGACCGCAGTCATTGCCTTTTCCAGCCTAATCTTCCGCCTCTTCCCCCATTCACATCCTGTCACTTAAACTCCGGGCACATAGTTCTTGCTGTTCTTAGAACAGACTCTGAGCTTTTGCCTGTCCTGATCGCTCTGCCTCAAATGCCTTCTGCTTTTTCTCTGCCTGGTCCTCTCCATCACAGACCCTCCCCTCAATGCCAGAGACAGTCGCGAGCCTCCTTGTGCAAATTCCTGTTACATAGGCCTTAACGCTATATTAGTTATTTCTGTGTTGGTCTGCCATACCACACTGAACTCCTAGAAGGTAAGATCCTTATTCATGTCATCTCTCTTGGGCTTGGCACCAGCTTAAGAAGCTCCCTGAGAGTCTAACAAATAAATAAATGAAAGAAGAAAACAGCAGCCCACTCCGGGGATCAGGAAGTTTATGGGGTTGGGAAGTGTAAGTAAATACAGTCTAGCAGATGGAGTGAAGAAGGCTTGGCAGAACTTTTATCCTCTAATATTGCTTTGAATTTGCTACAACACTGCCTCTGTTTTATGCTTTCAGTTTTGTTTTTGTTTTTGTTTTTTTTTGGCTGAGAAGCATGTGGTATCCCAGTTCCCAGACCAGGGATCGAACCCGCATCACACTCGTGGAAGGTGAAGTCTCAACCATTGGAAGGCCAGGGAAATCCCCTCTACTGTTGCCGTTTCATACTTTTGTAAAAAGGAAAGATCCGTGTATATGTTTTTCTCATGTGGGACTGGGAAAGTCGAGACCAGCTTTGAGAATAGCCCCAAACACTCTTGAGCATAAAGTCACGTCATGTTTGTCTCCTGAGATGGTCCAGAGATTTCTGAATGAGAGATGGAGTCAGCCGCTTCGATGATGGCAGCTGTTTATTTTGCCCAGTGGATGGTCCCAGCTTAGTTACTGATTTAAAGATATCCTTATATGGACAGCCCTCCAGACATTATACGTTTCTAATTTTGATCTCACCTCTGGCCTTGTGTTTTAGCTGCTGCCTTCTCTTGGCTATTTTTAACGCTTTTTTCCTCGGTGTGTCTCAGAATTGTCCAACACATTCTAAAGAATCATAACTTAAATTTGATTGATTCCTCCTTTTCTTCAGTGGCCAGAATTAGTTAAATTTTGAAAGAGATTACTTTTCGTAAATAATCTCAGAGAGACTCTCTTGGATATTGTGCGGGAGGATGTTTGAGGTTTTATCCTAATTATTTTACTGAACACTGGCCCACCACTCCACTCTTAGGAGAAGAGATGGCTTGTTTAACACTTACACAAAGAACAGTAAGTACTAGTCTGATGTCATGACTTGCATGTATCTCTGATATGCTGTGTATGAACAGCCAGCGTACTCTTTGTCTAACTGGCTGTTTATTATCCTGTAATCCTGTATCATATTTTAGAGTTGAATAATGAGAACAAAAATTTTCTTATTCAAAATCAAAGTATTGGTTGGAATTTATTAATATACTGCTCTTTTATGCATCCCTCATCTTATTTAAAAAGAGGGTTTATTTTTTACTTTTTAAAATTATAGTTGTACAATGTTTTATAAGTAACAGGTCTACAGTATAGCAATTCACAACTTTTAAAGGCTTTGTTCCCTTTATACTTATTATAAAATATTGGCTGTGTTCCTCATGTTAAGCCTTAAAAATCTGGATTTATCAAGAATTCTTCCTTTCAGTGTAGTTTACAGGAAAAGATCTTAAGTAGTGAAACTGAAAAGATTAATTTTTAGTTAGTTTTTAGGAGCTTTTTTTAAAAAACAGATCTGACTCAAAGAATTGGGTGATGTTCCCTCTCCTGGCAATTGGAGAGACAGGAATAGAATGTCAAGAAAAGAACAGACCAAGTCTTACAATGTGAGCATTAAGGTCTAAAATGGGTAATTGCCTCCTGTTTCACAGTCTGCAATAACCACAGATACCCCATTACTGCTTGTCCACCCTTCCTTGTGTGAACCAGGGTCTCTGTAAAGAAGCTGGTCTCCGTGTTTCAGAGAACAGCCTCTTGGATGATTATAATTACTGGGCTGTTACAGTTCTGAGAGCTGAGTTGTTGGTCCTTCTTTGCTTATTGCTGATATTTTGAAAAATGAGCCTTCACGGAAGCATTTGTTAAAATGAAATATACAGTGCTTGAGACAGAATCACGTACATCTATCTCAAGAGATAGCCTCTGCTCCCCATATAGAAACCTCCTGGATTCTTGTAGCCAAGTGAAGTTAGAATCTCTTACAAATATTTCAGCTCCTGTAATTTGCGGTTGGTTTTGAACCACTTATTGCCAAAGTGACCACTTCTCAGTGTGTCTGGTTGGAAATGGACTGCATCCATGGACAACAAAAATATTAAAAATCAGAAAGTAAATTCTTGATTTCCCAACTCTTTTGGTAAACTGGTACCAAGTGTTGTGTTTCCCCACACACTTGGGCATTTTAGGAGGGCTTGGCGGCTTGAGAATAGAATATAGGAACCCTGAGCACTTGAAATTATTATTTGTAAAACATTGTGACTTTGGACTGCTGTTAATGAGGGTCCTTTCAGCTTTACCCTGCAAATTTCCTCTAAAAACTTAAAAGAGTCCCAAAGTAGGATAGATTCTCTACTAGGTACAGGTGGTTCAAACACAATTTCCCCTTCCTTATTATTTTATGTAGGTAAAATACATATTTTTAAAATCTGTGCCAAGTACCATTCTGAGTGCTGTATGTGCATTAGCTCATTTTTACAACAGTCTGTTAACTTGCCTATTGTGGTTCGGTTAGCAGGCAGTGAAGTTGGGATTCAGATGAACCCAGAAGGGTAACTCTTATTAAAGAACTTGCCTACAACCTATAGTCCTCAGAAAGTCTTAAATTTCAAGTTAGAAAGTAGGGTAAACCTTACTCTAAAAAAAGTTGTAGATGCTTCTGAAACAAATTTAATTGCTTGTGGATTGAAATAACAGAAATAAATATTAACTGATCACGTATCAAAAGATTTTGGAAGTTAATAGCTTGTTGCCCAATTCTTAACAATTTTCCTATCATTGGATGGAATAAACTGAGAAGGGGGCATTTATCATTAGTGGTTCAGCATAACTGGTTAATTCAAATTCTGTTCACCAGTGCAGTTTGATTTGTGGTAGGTGAAGTTTTTACCTATACATTATCTGTGAAAAAGAGGTCTCTAAGCAAATAGTATAAGATTGCAGGAAATGTTTACTTATTTCAATGTAGCAGAATATTTTCAAGGACTTTTAGTATAATCTGTCAACTATCTTTAGTATTTTCATCTTAAAAATGGGAAATTCAGCTTCATATTTACTAGATTCATATAATAAAACTTCAGTTAAAAAATTTTCAGTTTGGATATATAACTACTTGAAGCCAAATTAGACTGGAATTAGGATTTTGTTAACCCACCTTTTTCACGTGGCTTAAAATCTTATTTTTCAGGGCTTTTGTTTACCCCCTGAAATCTTAGATTTAAGGTTTCTTATTTTGCATTAGCTTGAATGCTAATAAATTATAGAGGTTCAGATGATACTTACTAAGCCTATGCTTATTTTTCCATTGAAAGTGTTTTTATTACATGAGACATTAGTACAGATTTGTTTGAATCTGACAGCCATGCTTTGTCTGTCTAGCAGTTTAGTAAGCCTAGTGTCTCCCAGAATTGTTGCCTCAACAGAAAGAGGGAAGGACAGTCTCCAATCTTTTAACTGAGCGGATGCTAATATTGGGGCATATATGACCCTGTACTCTAGTACAGTGTGAACTTCAAAAGGAAAAAAATATATATATATAAATCTAGCATCTAGTACATACCAGGTTCTGTCCTTGATAATATAGCTGTTTCTATATTCATGCACATCTGTCTACCTAGCTTGCTATGTATGCTTAAACGTGTGAGTTTGTTTATTTAACAGAATGTTTGGAGAAGGAAATGGCAACCCACTCCAGTACCCTTGCCTGGAAAATCCCATGGATGGAGGAGCCTGGTAGGCTACAGTCCATGGGGTCACAAAGAGTCAGACACGACTGAGCGACTTCACTTATATATTAAGCAACAGGCACTGTTCTGCATTCTTTACAAATATAAACCCATCTAATCTTCATAGTCACCCTATGGAATGTGTATATTATTATACCCACTTTAAAGATGATGAAACTGAGGCACAGAGAAAGAATTAATTGCCCAGAGTCAACAACTAGAAACTAGAAGTGATGAAACTAGAAGAAGCCTGGGCAGTCTTGCCCTGGACTCCATCCTCTCATTGGACACTTTTCAGCGCTGATTTGGAGAAAGGAAGCAGCTTTATCAGTGGTCTAAACAGCTGTTAATTGACAGAGCTGAAACCCGTTTCCCAGACATACATGGTACAGACATGCATCACAGCGTTCCTTTTTCTCCGACTTGCACATATTGTTGGTTCTGTATAATGTTCTTTCCACTTCTTTTGCTGTTGAAAGCTTATCAGCAGGCAAATTCACATGTTACTTTCTCCAGGGTACCTTTCTTGACTAACTCCACCAGAAGATTCCTGGTGGAATGGATTTTTACCCTTTGGGATGCTTACTGATTACCCTCTTATATGGTAGAAAGTTCATGTATATGCCGTCATGTCTTCTATCAGATTATAAGCCTCTTGAAGGCAGCACTGTCACTAACACCACGTTGTGCTACAATCTTGGGCATCCTGCCGTTCGTTCAAATCTTGTTAATGCTTGGGATTTTTGGAATGGCAGGAAGCAGTTGTTTAGCAAGTGTCTGTTAAATGAATGACTCGTAGGAATGCGTGATGAGGATCAGTTTTCCCCCGTGGACTTCTAAGATACGTAAAAAGATCAACTGTTTAAAATAAGTGTTTAAACAGCAGCAGTAATAATGCTGCCTTTATTTTTTATAGTCCTGATACAATTGTTATAAATTATTGCAGAATTAGCTGTTTATCAAAGTCTTAAAAAAGAACTGTCTTGAAGAACTGGCTACTTACGTGTATATATATATTTTTAGCCTACAGAAGTGCAGAAGAAAAAGCGGTTTATTCTTTGAATCCATTTTCTCTGCTCACTTGAGCGTAAATGGTACTCTTAATCCATTTCTGAAGTATTAAGATGGACTGAACAGCCGTGAACGGGCGTGCTGCAGTCCATGGGGTCGCAAAGAGTCGGACAGCACTGAGCGGCTGGACTGAACAGCCAGGAGCTATACCCATGTAATCAGTCTGAAGGACAGGAGAGAGAATCATCTTTTTTGTTTTGTTTGTGTATTTGTGGCTGTACTGGGCCTTCTCATTGCTGTGGCTTCTCATGTTGCCGAGTGTGGGTTTCAGGAGCTGCGGCGCCCACGCTCTAGGGCACCGGCAGGCTCAGTAGTTGCAGTGTGAGGGCTTAGCTGCACCTTGGCATGTACGATCTTCCCAGACCAGGGATCGAACCCGGGTCTCCTACATTGGCAGGCAGATTCTTTTTTTTTTTACCACGGAGTCCCCAGGGAAGCCTGAGAAGTCATTGCTTTAGCAGAAAGCTGTAGCACTGAAGGCCACATAGATGAGTTTGGCCAAAAAGTTAGTTTGGGTTTCCCTATAAAAGGATACAGAAAAACCTGAATGAACTTTTAAACCAACCTGATATTTGTTTTTAATTATAGGACAAAACAAATAAAGCTTAAACGTAACCATTTTAGCAGTTTCACATTCAGACCATATCACTGTTTCATTTTAGTTTGAGTAACCTGCTGGTGGATATGATAAAGTAATTGCAGTAATCAGAATTGTGGGTTTTTTTTAAAAAGAGAATGTCAATGTATGCCAAAACCAATAGAGTACTGTAAAGTAAAATAAAGTAAAATGGAAGCTCTAAAAAAAAAGAGAGAGAAAAAAAAGAGAATTGTGCGTTTTTAAGACTAAGATAGACACAGATTCGTCTGAGAGGGTTTCATCGGAAAGTAAAGGGATGGACTGTTTACAGACCGTGTGAAGATTGTGTGTCTGTGAGCTTTTGCTGTGTAACACGCCTCCTAATTCTAGCAGCCGGGAAAAGCAAGCCTGAAGTCTCACGGTTCCGTGGGCCTTCGGGGTGACCCTTCTGGTTGGATGGAGCTAGCCAGTGGGTCTCTGAAGTCAGCTGGCAGCCTGGCTGGGGCCGCCTCGCCTGGGGTGGCCTCCGAGCCTGTGGGGGCCATTGTCGGGCTGGCTGTGGCGGGGCTTCAGTGCAGATGGCCAGTCTGTGCCTCGCGTGGTCTTACCCTCAGAAGGTTGGGTGGGCGTCCAGGGGTGGTCTCGGTGCCGTGAAGTGCAGCCGAGCGGGGGCCGGCTCCCCCACCCTGGGCTTGCACTAAACTCTCTGGCTTATGCTTGCTGTTGCCCTGCAGACCAAGCCCAGAGTCGGTGTGGGTCCAGGGAAGTGGGAGCTGATAGGGGGCTATTACCATCCCATTGCCCGGACATGGGAGTTGTGCGAACAGTCACTCAGTGTCCCTCGGCTCTGAGCCAGCCCTCGGCTCCCAGCACGCGCTGCTGGAGTGGAGGAGACCTGAGCCGGCTGCCCAGGGGCAGAGTTTTCAGAACCGTTTACAGGCCCTGGCTTCCCTGCAGCACGTCCCGATTATTTGGAGCCCCTTTCAACCTTTTATTCTTTGAAGCTTTGAACTGTCAAAGCAGGAAGCTTCTTACCCTCCCTCAGTAACATCCCAGTCGGGGGCTGTGGGTGTAAAGGCGGCAGTTTACTGGGAGCGTGTGCCCGGCGGGTGCCAGCGGCTGGAGTCCTTGCTGCCCCTTGATGTCACTTCGCCGCCCCTGTTTTATGGGGCGGGCGGGGAGGTGGACTCATACAGGTCAGCCGAATTGCCCCGGGTCAGAGTGGTGCCCAAGGTCAAGCGGGCGGGTTAGGAACTGCCTTTTGAACTCGGATCTTTCTTTTTTTGAGCATGAAGACATTGAGTACTCTTCATGCCATCCTCTGAAAAACTGGTGATCATGAAATGTGAATTTTTCCCCTTTTCTGCCTCTTTCCTACCCTGTCCCTTCACTAGTTGGACTAAATCACCAGGTTTAATTTGAAGATGATGAATACCTCAGAGAGGAAACTTTACTGCTGGTTCCAGATGTCCTTTTTAAAAATATGTTAGAATAATTAATCTCTCTGTGACTCTTGGAGATTTCAAAATAAAATGCAGAATCCTGAGATGGCCTAAGACATATATTTAAAATTTTAGGGGAGAGGGATAAACCAGAGCTTTGGGAGTAGCATGTACATACCATATAAATATATACATATATACACAAAATAGATAACAGAGACCTACTTTATATTAGCACAGAAGACTATGCCCAGTATCCTCTAATATCCTGTGTGGGAAGAGAATCTGAAAAAGAATATGTTATAACTGAATCACGTTGATGAACACCTGAAACGAACACACATTGTAAACCAACTATACTTGAATTAAAAAGTTAGTTCAAATTCATGAGAAATAACCATCATTTAAGAATGAAGCTGTGCCCCCTGTCTCGTGCGCTCCCCTAGTACACAGCACAGAGCCGCGTCTTCAGGGTCGTAAGAACCGTGTATGTGCCGGGTGGGGAGTGGCAGTCTGTCCGTCTCACTCAGACGTGAGCTCCTGGACAGCGCAGAGGCCTTGCCTGCCTTGTCTTCTGGGTCCGCAGCACCAGGTCCCGGGGTAGGAACGTTCCAGTGTTTGTTACCCGCTTCCATACCTGGACTCTGTGCCCAGGGACAGGCTCTGTTCTGCTTTCCGTTTCTTCTCCGTTTCATCCATTTGCCCTCTTTTTAGTCCTTTCTTTCTCTTTTCTAAGTCATTTTCCTCCCATCTCAGTTTGTCTTGAGTTCCCCAGCTTTCCCTTTCTCCCACCCTCTCATTGGCAGTTTTTCTATTCACTATGTTTTTTTTTTAATGTTTTATATTGGAGTATAATTGATTTACGATATTGTAGGTTAGTTTCAGGTGTGCTGTCTTTGTGACATGTTGAAATGATGGTATCTTACATATATGGAGCTCAATTAAAAATATTAAAATTAATTTCACCTGTTTATTTTTACTTTTTTAACATGACTGGAAATTTTTGAATTATAGAAGTAGCTTGCTCCAAAGGGTCCTTATCCAGGTCAGTTCATTAATGTGAGTTTTTGTTTTGATTTCTTGGATCTGCTGGACTGGAGACCCACAGATCACTTCCCGTCACTGGCGCGGCTCTGCCTCCCTCCCCCTGCCCCACAGTGTGTGACCTCGAACGGGAAGGCTTTCCCTTGCTTTTAAATGATGCACAGAGATTTCTCTCTCCTGTCATAGGTATGCCCAGGACAGAGTACAGTTGACTCCTCCATTCTTCTTGCTAATGAAAAGGAAACAGCAGGGTGACTCATGGACACTGGAAGATACACTATTTACTTTGGAATGTTTGAGTTCTTGGATCTTGGGACAGGTGTGGCCACTATTGAAAGAAAAGTGTAGTCGCACTCAGCATACTTGACATGTGAAGAACTGGAGCACTGCCCAGCGTCCCCTGCCTTCAGCGTCAGGGACGTGGGGTCCACTCCCTGTTTCTCTCTGATGCCAGATTCAACGCATAGGTGCTTATGGTGTATTGCCTTTTTTGTTTGTTGAGGGAAGAAGTACTGTTTGGCTTAGCAACTCTTTGACTGCACTATGACATAGTACGTTAAGGATCACTGTATCGAAAATAGCCTCACGATATCCTCCTTTGGTGTTGAGAATTCCAGAGCAAGTTTGCCGTGGATCACAGACAGTTGATCGTATTCATCCTAGGTCAGCCATCTTTGATAAGTACCAACTTCTTTCCTCTGAGCTCAGGGTGGGATGCCCCACTGCAGGGACTTGGGCTGGGGCGGTTGATGAGCGCAGACAGCTACCATCTCATGCAGGGTGAGCAAGTCCTGGCTTCCGCTGCCTCAAGCTGGGCTCTGGGGGTGGAAACGCCCAGACTGGCAGCCCACAGTTTTTGTAAACAGCCAGGAGGGGGATTGTGCCCATGCCAGTGAAAACCAAGCCGTTTGCTGCCTCGGGTGGCGTGCTGCATGGGCTGGTGCTTCGTAAGGACAGGGTCAACTCTTGCGGTTCCGTCACCTGCCTGTACCACAGTTGACCTGGGATTTGGGGAGCTGAGCAGAATAAATCTCCTGAAATCTAAACTGACATATGACATTTTAAAATTAGAAAAACAAACAGCTCCGACAAGATTTGCAGGATTATAGCTAAATAGTTAATATGGAAGACATGCCATGGAGTGGTTAGGAGGCGGGGTGGAATAATCCCGTGTTGATTTAGCGAAAAGCGTGGAATGAGCCATTGAATTTCCCTGTTTGCCCAAATGTTTAAAAAACAAAATGGGAAAATGACATCTCCCAGAGATGTTCGGAGATGTGATTTATGTTCATGCCTTGATATCTCTCATGAAGTACCCAATAAGAGCAAAATATATTATAAGAACTAAAATATCCACAACAAACTAGTGTGAACCATCCTGAGTAGATATTAAGGAGTTTGGTGTCCTTGACTCAGGTTGTACTTACTGAGGCAGTTTGTATTTTTCAAAGAAAGTTCCGTGTCACTTCTAATTTTCTTTTGAATATCAGCTGTGTACTTGGGGTCTTTAAAGGTCAACTTGAACTTCAACAGGATTTATAGATGGTCTGTCACCTATAAGGGACAGTTGACCAGTTCTAGCCAGCCAGGCAGTTAACTGCCCTTCAAAATGCTTCTTGCTAAGGTGATGCCTTTTGCGAATATTTGAGATGTTTATTCTCAGTTGTAGTCGATTAGCAAAGCCAGAGAGCAAATCAATGAAATTAGTTCATTATGTAGCAAGAAAAAAAGCTTTCGTTTAAGGTTCTTTGTTGATAGATGTACTGGTATGTGCCTTGGATGCCTGTTCAGTTTCACACAGTACCAGATCTGGGCTTCCCTGGTGCCTCAGTGGTCAAGAATCCGCCTGCCAATTCAGGAGACGCAGGCTCCATCTCTGGATAGGGAAGATCCCCTGGAGAAGGAAATGGCAACCCACTCCAGTATGCTTGCCTGGGGAAATCCCACGGACAGAGGAGCCTGGCCGGCTGCAGTCCTCGGGGGTCACAAAAGAGTCAAACACAACTTAAGCAGACCAAAGAACAGTCCCAGGTCTGAGCTGTGTAGATAATCTGACTGAATGTCCCTTGACTTGGTGTTTTTTTTTTCCCCCTTGTGAAGAGCGCACAGCACTGCCACCTTGTTGCTAAAGTTTTGTCTGATTTGAAAGAGCTGAAAAATCCAGTGAGTGCCTGTGCTGAAAAAGAGCTCTCCGTGGGCAGGCACTTGTGGAAACGGCGAGGAAGGAGATAGCGCCGGGGGCCCGCGTTCAGTAATTAGCATAATCACGATGCTCGGTATTGTTCGCAGGGCACGCCCCTTGGCCGGAGCTCCCATTAAGAGGACACCGGTGTTGTCCCAGTGAATAAATCCCGGCGCGTCGGATGCAGATCAGCGAGTTCCTGCGGGCTGCGCCGGTGCGGTTAATTTTAGCCGGGGGTTTGTTCTATGAGTTGTAAAACCGTTTACCCGAGTAGAAGTTAGTAAGCTGAAGCGTGACTTCTCGGCCAGTGCGAGAGAAGCCTGTTTTAGACTCAGACTGTGTTGGCGATCCGGAGAGGGGTCTCTGAAGAAGTGCAGTCCCCATTGCCTTCGAGAGTTCTTGTAAGTACCGGCTGAATCTTTCAGATTTCTCCTTGTTCTTTTCGCCCTAAGGTCTCCCTCACGTTGCTATCCATTGTCATTTTATCTCTTGGGCTGAGTGCTTTAGAGGTTTCTAAGAATGGTGGCCAAAGCTTTTTCCTTAAACATATCTCACTGCAGGAAACCTGCCTCACTTGATTTTCCCAAGAGAAAGTATTTGATTCTTACTATTTTTATCTTTGCAAAAGCAATCTGTGCATTGTTGCATACTTTTATCTGTTAAAATATTTGATTAATGGAATGGTGTGTCATTGAGCTTTATTTTCAGTGGTGACCTAACTCTTAGAGGGGGAAAATGTTGAAATTGGACTCCTGATATACCTACTGTGAGCTACAGGTTTATGTACAGATTTAGTAGGAGTGTCAAATGTAATTCTGTGAAATGTGTAGATAGTTTTTGTTAAAGGAGGATTTGGTGCCTAAAAACAGACCCATGTCTAAAGAGAAGCCCTTAAAGAATAAAATAAATTTAAGAGGAAGCCTTTGGGAAAGTAATTGAAATTATCCTCTAGAAGATTGGGTTAGGGATCAGAATTAACCAAAGGTCAGGAAATTCCCTAGCTCAACTGCTCTTAATTCAACAAGTCATTGCCAACTTAAGTTTGGACTGAGGAAAACTAAAGATTTTAATGCAGAATCATTTTAATTACATCTGAATCACCTGGCTTGGTTCAAAGTGTGTTTTAATTCACAAGATGCTGACTTCATGCCAAACAACTTGCTTATAACACAGAGCCTGGCAGGAATTCCTTGATCAATTAACATGTATATTCCCTCCCCCACTCTGGGAATGTCGATTTTAATGAAACAGTTCTAATGCTCCCAGGCGTCAGGGTTCCATCTTCTGGGCCCAGGGAAGGCATACCCTCAGAAGCCTTTTTCCATTTGGAAAGCTTTATTTAAAGACTTCTTTGTTACTATGTATTGTCCGATTTTAAATCCCAACAACCCAAGGTGCCAACAATGAAAGGAAATGTTTCAGGGTACATTTAGTAGGAAAAGAATGTAAGACGGGAAAATAGGAGTGAGTGCTTGGTCTATTTTTGGAAGGAAACTTTTTTTTTTAAAGCTGCCCATCGCCCCCCTGCACTTGACTCTGCACGTGTGTCCTCCAGCCCTGCTTAAGCTGCTCACCCTGGCCACCTGCCCTCCTGTCCTCAGCCTCCCCCTCTTAAAATAGTCCTAGCCCCGGAGGACTGACAACTCTTGATCACAGGAGATTGCTCTTCCTGGGATTTCATTCCTAGAGAAGAGCCTTCTGCTCTGAAGCTTTGAGGAGTTTTCAGGAACACAGAGAGGCACCTTCTCTCTGGGTCCCCTTTACTGTCAGCGTGGCCAGAAGGAAACTGAAATGATCTAACAGGTTGCCCTTTGGTTGGGAGCCCAATGCAGGTGCTCATTGATTACACTTCTAGAGTGTTCTCTTGCAGAAGGAAACCTTGCAGGAATAGGGCTTGGTCCACTGAGTTTTCCACTGTTTCATCTGGCATGAAAGGAGCAGCGAGCAGAGGGTGTCTTCCGCACTGCAGTTCTCGGGCACAAGAGTATGGTAATAGGATCTGGGCCCCGGCAGAAATGCCAAGAGCTCCTGGACGTGCTGAGAGGCTGTTGTTATTTAGCATGTTTGAGGCACCCCCAGAGCCGTACAATGCACAAAGAAAGCGTAGTTCCTATACTCCAGGAGCCCACGTGCTCATGTTAGGCGGGACGCAGACGCAGAGCATGGGCCCGACTTGACACTGAGTGAACCGGCAGAGCCAGGAAGAGAGGAAGAACACGTGGGGTGGGGCCGGGGGCCCGTGGGCTGCTCTCTCCATCTGGGCTCCTGCCCCGTAGGGGTCGGGCAGCCAGCAGTGCCGCCGGGCCCTGCTCCCCTGTCTCTGCCTGCAGCTAGGGCAGGGATGGGGGTGAGAGGCCCCCAGGGCCCGGTCCACGGCCCAGGGTCACTGTGGCGAGTCCCACGCAGGGAAGGGGATCAGGAGTCTCACCTGCAGCTGGAAAGTGCCTGTTATCCATCTGTAGAGGAGGCAGCTTGGCACATGTGCACGCTCAGTTGCTCAGTTGTGTCCGACTCTTTGTGACCCCAGAGACTGCAGCCCACCAGGCTCCTCTGTCTGTGGGATTTACCAGCAAGAATACTGAGTGGGTTGCCATTTTCTCCTCCAGGGGAGCTTCCCAACTCGGGGATCGAACCTGTATCTCCTGTGTTTTCTGCCTTGGCAGGTGGATTCTTTACCACTGAGCCACCTGGAAGCTCCTATCAGCTCCATTATTACCCCCAGAAACATCCAGAGCACCATCTAGCCTATGCATGAACCACCTACACGTTCAAACATATTATAAATGTAAGGAGCATCTTTCTCCATACAGTGATATTTGGGTAGAAATCTGATATTTGGGTTCCAGACTTTCTCTCCCCCTTAAGAACTGATACACAATTGAGCAGGTTACTTAGCCCAGCTGGGGATGTTGGGTCAACTGTTATGTTAGTTAGAGAAGGGCTTTGAGCTTCTTGGAAGAAAAGCGTTTCCGAAGGTCAGCCCGGTGTTACTGTAGCCCATAAAGGAGTCAGTATGGCATGAATCAGAGGGCACTCATAAGGCAGGAGCGGTGTGAGAGATTAATACCCAGGAGGATGTGGTGTGAGTCATTTTCCCTTTATGTTCAACCTCATCCCTTCTCTGACTAAGCCTCCAGGCCTAGTTCACAGCCCCCACAGCTAAAAAGGCTTCAGAGAGAGCTCGACAGAGTACCTCAGAAATGATTAAATGGTTGAAAAGCGATGCCTATAAACGATGTTAGGAACTTCTATTATTTGGCCAGGAGGGGGAAAAAAATGACCAGGAGGACTCTTGAATTGTTATTCCGGCGTCCGTATTCCAGGGCCAAGGGACAGAGGCCAGCTGGTGTCNAGTACCTCAGAAATGATTAAATGGTTGAAAAGCGATGCCTATAAACGATGTTAGGAACTTCTATTATTTAGCCAGGAGGGGGAAAAAAATGACCAGGAGGACTCTTGAATTGTTATTCCAGCGTCCGTATTCCAGGGCCAAGGGACAGAGGCCAGCTGGTGTCCAGCTCTGCTGAGGATGTAGGGTTTGGCCCAGTGATGGTTGGGGTAGAACCGTGGTTCTCGTGGTGCAGCCAGCCTTAGCCCCACCTGGGAGCTAGTGAAAAATGTACATTCTCAGGCCCCACCCAAGACCCATTGATTCAAAACCTTTGGGGAGCGGGGAGGGCCCAGGAATCTGGGTTTTAACTCACTCCCCAAGTGATTGGGATGAAGCTGGAGGACCCTTGGACAAGGTGCACAGAGAGGAGTGTTATAAAATAGGGAACCGGGTACTGGAAGAGGTAGGCTGTTTTCCTGACGCCGTTGAAACCTGGGTTTGCAGGGTTTTCAGTATTCCGTCCGAAGTCAGGAGTTAAACGACCGGTCCGAGTAAGGCCTAGTT
The DNA here is from genome assembly GCA_006410675.1 of Oreotragus oreotragus. NCBI lineage: Eukaryota > Metazoa > Chordata > Mammalia > Artiodactyla > Bovidae > Oreotragus > Oreotragus oreotragus. Next base: position 37,927 of record SJYX01011709.1, read on the forward strand.
CACAGCCCCCACAGCTAAAAAGGCTTCAGAGAGAGCTCGACAGAGTACCTCAGAAATGATTAAATGGTTGAAAAGCGATGCCTATAAACGATGTTAGGAACTTCTATTATTTGGCCAGGAGGGGGAAAAAAATGACCAGGAGGACTCTTGAATTGTTATTCCGGCGTCCGTATTCCAGGGCCAAGGGACAGAGGCCAGCTGGTGTCCAGCTCTGCTGAGGATGTAAGGGTTTGGCCCAGTGATGGTTGGGGTAGAACCGTGGTTCTCGTGATGCAGCCAGCCTTAGCCCCACCTGGGAGCTAGTGAAAAATGTACATTCTCAGGCCCCACCCAAGACCCGTTGATTCAAAACCTTTGGGGAGCGGGGAGGGCCCAGGAATCTGGGTTTTAACTCCCCAAGTGATTGGGATGAAGCTGGAGGACCCTTGGACAAGGTGCACAGAGAGGAGAGTGTTATAAAATAGGGAACCGGGTACTGGAAGAGGTAAGCTGTTTTCCTGCAGCCGTTGAAACCTGGGTTTGCAGGGTTTTCAGTATTCCGTCCGAAGTCAGGAGTTAAACGACCGGTCCAAGTCCCCGCCAGCCTTCCCTCCTCTCTGCGTCTCCTGTCACTTCGAGAAGACTGATAATTAATTAGCCAGGAGAGTTTTGCAGTTACCTCTGTGAGCTCAGTAGTTAGGACCCTGCCCACGCCAGATGGGGAGCAGATGAGAGGCCGATGCGGTCGCGCTGAGCCGTCAGGTGTCGCCGTCTCTGCTCTGTATGGGGGCCCCGTGTTAGCCCGTGGCCCCTCCATGTCACAGGCTGCTGTGACAGTCCCCGTGAAAGGGGGGACTCATCTCCCTTTCAGAAGCAGGGAGGCTGGGCGGGGAGTGTGGCCCTACCCCACACCCCCATCTGTGTCCCTTGCACTGCGGGAACGCTGACCCATGCTTGCACAGGGCCTTCCATCTGATACCTGGAGGCTGCAGACAGGGGCACCTCGATATATTGTGTTCGTGGGTCTCCCCCGAGCCGGGGCATGGGGGCCTGTTTACCCTGTTGGTTTACATCTGCAGCAAACAGCCAGCCAGACACATAGTAGGTGCTTCACGCAAATAAATAGTGAATCAGTCCATCGTAGCGTCCAAGGCCACAGGTCCCCTGCCTGCATCCACGTGATGAATGATCTAGAGTCGGGCGGCTCGCCGTTCCGGCCTCCCCAGTCCAGATGCTCCCTCCTAAGTGTCCCTCCCTGCCCTCCATCTTGCACGTAATACAGATGCATCTCACCTTCATGGTCTTTGCCCTTTTGTACATTCTTCCTGTGTGATTTGCTTGAAGGAGTGGTCTGGGGTGGAAAGCAGAAACTCCGGAGAGTGTGTCTGTCCGTCTGTTACACCCTGTATGGCGTTTGGGACAGTCAGCGCTCTCTGCGATCTGAGTGGAGGGAGGGTTCCCTGAGGACATGTTCTGACAGTGCTGCCTAGAAAGTGTCACGGCAGGAGTGAGCTGCTGTCCCCAGAGAGGCCGTGTCCAGCCTGGGCCCGGCCCGGAGGCCCGGAGCTCGGCCCTGAGAGCTGGAACGGGGGCACCCTCAGCGCTTGTTCTCAGATACTCATTTGCAGATTCTTCCGCATTCCTGCAGGTGAGGGCAGTGTGGCACAGACCCCAGTGTGCGCTGTCACAGGAGACAGAGGGCGGAGGTGGCAGATGCATTCTGCGAGTTGTCACTGAGTCCTCAGACCTTGTTATGTTGGAACAAACTGACTTCTCAGACGTGAAGGCATGTGCACCGTCATGTACCACATCTGTGTCACGTGTCACGCACACCGTATGTGAGGCCTGGTCCATATTCTGGTTGCACCCAGAAAACACAGGTTTTATCTCAGCAGTTCAGAAGCAGAGACGGCCGACTTTGAACACCTTGGATCTGCCCCTGAATTGAACATACTGTCTTTTAAACTCCTGAACTCTCAGTAACTATATATCCAATAGAGGAAATGCCCAGTGGCTAGCTGATTTGGTTCTTCACGATAGCAGGGAAAGGCTATTTTCATTTCTATACAAAGAAAAGTGACAGAATAGTCTTTCTTTGGGTATTTTCACTCTGGCAACAATAATTTTGTTTCTAAAGTCAGTCGTATCTAGTCCACAGATGTGTCATTAAAAATGAGAATGGTTAGGTCATTTGGGATTAGCTTTATCTCATGGCAGTTGCTGAATCAAAAAATGTTACTACTTTGAAAGGAGAGAAAAGGAAAACTCCTTAGTTTTTAATTAGAAAGAATTAATGACCTAACAATTCAAAGATCCCCAGAAACAACCTAATAAGGGGCCTGGACCGTAGCCTGCCAGGCTTCTCTGTCCATGGGATTCTCCAGGCAAGAATACTGGAGTGCGTAGCCATTCTTTCCCCAAGAGATTTTTCTGACCCAGGGATCAAACCGGGGTCTCCCACATCACAGGCAGGTTCTTTACCATCTGAGCCACCAGGGAAGCCGGATAATTTATGGTCCTGCCCCATAATGCAGCATGCTGCAGCTGTTTGAAATGATGGTATTGGATATATATGGAATAAAACTAGCAGGTTACAAAAAAGCATAGTATCAGCTCATTTTTCGAATGGAAGATATTTTTAAATGGGTATTCATAGCTTTAATTCCTTCTTTAAAAGGAAGGCATTTATATGCACATAAAAAAGCATGCAGTGCCCCCAGTATAACAACAGTTAGCTGTAGGAATGAGCTCATGTTTTCCCCTGGCCTCCTGGTTACCTGTATTTTAGGCGTTTTTCTTCAGTGAGCATATGTGAGTTGTGAAATAATGAAAACCTTTCTTTTCAAAACAGAACTGTTGTAATTCGTTTTTATTTTGACTTTTATATTTTGTCTGATGCATCAGTGGCCTCTCAGTGGCTTACGTAATTAATACCTCCCCCTGTGGGTAAAGCGAGCACACCCAGGTGTACACAGAAACAGTGGTCATCTTGCAGGGGTGCGCTAGGAGCAGTGTTCCTTGTTTTACTTTCTTCTTTTCTGCATGTACCAAAATTTTTAGATGCATGCTGCATGCATATTGGGCTTCCCAGGTCGTGCTGGTGGTAAAGAACCTGCTTACCAATGCAGGGAGACATGGGTTCCATCCCTGGGTCGGGAAGATCCCCTGGAGAAGGCAGTGGCACCCCACTCCAGTATTCTTGCCTGGGGAGTCCCATGGACAGCGGAGCCTGGTGGGCTACGCTCCATGGGGTCACAGAGGGTCAGGCACCACTGGGCACACATGTTCCAGGCACAGGGAAAAGGCATCCGGCAAGGGCCTGCCTTGTGACCTCCGTGCTCCAGAGGTTCTGTGAACTGTCCCACGAATCTCAGTTTGGCCAGGTTCACGGAGAAGGCAATGGCACCCCACTCCAGTACTCTTGCCTGGAGAATCCCATGGACGGAGGAGCCTGGTAGGCTGCAGTCCATGGTGTCGCTAAGAGTTGGACACAACTGAGCGACTTCCCTTTCACTTTTCACTTTCATGCATTGGAGAAGGAGGTGGCAGCCTACTCCAGTATTCTTGCTTGGAGAATCCCGGGGACGGTGGAGCCCGGTGGGCTGCCGTCTCTGGGCTCGCACAGAGTTGGACACGACTAAAGCGAGTTAGCAGCAGCAGCAGCAGCAGCAGCAGCAGTGTTATGTAGAGAGGGAAGGCAGGGAGCTGGCAAATAAAACATATTTTTAAAAGTCATTAAAATAGTACACCTAGCGTTAAGATTATTCCCTTAGGCCCAGAATAGCGGAGGGTGGAACCATGGCTGTGGGCTTTGGATCGTATTTACGCAGCACTTATCTGTGTGGCCTCTGCGTGCATCTTGGCAGCGTTAACCGAGGTGATAACGGCGTAAGAGAGCATCTGCTGCTAGGTTACTTCCGCCAGATGTTCCCGGCGTGTCCTTATGGCCTAATCGGAAGGGTATTTGGGGGAATGTTGTGGTACTGGTGGTACTTGATTTAAGAAATTCTTGAGCCTTAACAGGAGGCCTCCCTTTCTTCCCACTTTGACCAGAATGAATGGATCCATCACCAGGTTCACTTGGGGACAGAGGCCTGGGTGGAGGTTGAGTTGAATCCACTTTCAACAAGACCGATAACCTTAAAGCAGAAGTGCCTCGGGAAGCCAGATGGATCACATTGTGGCCTCACCTTTGGTTCAGAGCCTTTGTTGCTCGTCAGGAGTCTTTCCCAGAGTCCTGGGAGCCCAGAGAGCTGGTTTTTCAGGTTTCCTTCTTACCGTTTTCATCCTTACAGGGAGCGTCCCTCTCCTCATCCTCTCCTTGCTTTCTTCATCATCTTCGCCTCTCTCCTGCAGTGGTATGGTTGGAATAATCTCGTAATCCTTCTCCACGCTCTCGCCTTCCCCAGGAAGTGAAGACACATCCCACGTGGATTTATCATCTTTTTCTCTGGGCAGGGGAGGGGAAAGGAGCCGTGGGTGAACCGTTTAACCCCAATAGTCAGATAGCCAGTGGATGGAGCTCTGTTCCCGGTGAGGATATGTTGATGGCGGCCACATCAGCGTCTCCTCGCTGTCAAGTGGGTCCAACTTCCATTGAGTCACAGATTCCTTCTGCGTTGAGTGGAAGCACAGACTCGCATCAAGATGAGTGAAGTCGGCAGTTACAGTTTGATTGACAGAAGGCTTTGCCAGTTGATTGGCATGAAGGAAGAGAGCACCTTTTTAGAAGAGAGAAAGCAGAAAAAAGTATTTCCTGAGGCTCTAACTCTGTTAGAAAAGGCAGGAAGCTGATGGCTGTCCAGGGAAAGGGTCATTGAATCTTGGCTTAAACACTTGGACCGAGTTCATTTTCTTCCTTTTTGTGTTTTTGTTGTTTGTTTGTTTGTTTCTGTCTTTTCTCTGAAGACTGGAATCGGAAATGAGAAGGTGTGGTTGTACTCAGCATGGCGAGGTGGCTGGGAATTATGAAGGAACTCATCAACAAGTCTGAAGGTTTCTAAAAGAAAGAGGGATTGCTTTCAACCTGACCTGAAACTGAGGCGGCACTGGGGCAGGGATGGGGGCGCGCTGGGATGGCCCGTCACTTTTTGCCTCAGCCTGCCGGGCGGAGCCGAGAATCCCTGGGCACCTGGCAGGCAGCACGCCCACCCTCACGCCTCCTCTGTCAGGCCTGGTTTTTGCCATCTCTACTTTTGTGGACATTCTTCTGATATTCTCCCTATCTTTTAAGTCATAAAGTCTTCAGGCTCTGTGAGCCTTGTCAGTAACAACTAAGGGAATCCAGAATTTTGACTTGAAGAAAAATGACTGGAAGTCTAATCCAGAAGAGACTCCTTTGGCCAGGTAGAAAAGCTTGACATTACCATGCGGTAGTTATCTTGCTAACTGTTAAGGACTAGAAGGGTCTGGTTTTCAGTTTGTATATGTGTTCGGAAATGGAATGATTCCAGTAGGCAGGCGATCGTATAATAAAAAAGATTTGGTTTTTGTTTCCTTTTAAGAACTCAAGTGACCAGTTGGATAGGGCTCCAGGTGTAGAAGTATCTTTTCTTTTTAAGCCAAACCATGAGGATATGTTGATGGCGGCCATAGGATATGTTGATGGATGCCTTTTAGGCAAATCCAGTCACTTAAAAATTTACATACAGCAAAATTCACTTTTTCTGGTGTACAGCTGAATGAGGTTTTACACATGTTCGGGGTATTATGGCCACCAGCACAGCCAGGATGCAGAATAATCCCAGCTCTCCAGCAATTACCCTTGCGCTGCCCCTTTGCTTTCAGACGCTCCCTCCGTCCTTTGCTCTCTGAGCAAAGCAGTCTCTAAGCCCCAAACGCATGGTAGAGCCTGGAAATCTCACTAGCTAAGGGGGCTTAAGCACCGCCTTTCACCAGTAAGTAGCTTATGCTGCCCCATGGGTGATTTCTAGCAAGCCAGACTAAAATGCAAAGACGTGGGGGAATATCTGAGCGGGCACAGCAAGAGCTGTACACTGTAGGGTCAGGAGATGCCCCCGGCATCGTCCAGCCAAGTGAACAGCCAAGTAACAACAGACCTCTGTGGGGTGGGAGCACGTAACCAGAGTTGCCCTTTGTAAAACGTCCACTTTTCAGGAAAAATCATGAGACATGTTAGAGAAACTGAAAAGTGTGATACATACACAGGAGAAGTAAGCAGGCAGGAGAGGCTGCTTTTGAGGGGCCCATTTATTGAACTTAGCAGACTTCAGAGCAGCTATTATTATATTATCTTAGTTCAAAATCTAAGATAAACTATTCGGAAAGAATTCAAGGAAAATTGGTGGCAGTGACTCATCAAATAGAGACTATCCTTAAAAGAGATAGAAGTGATAAAAAAAAAAAAAAGAACCAAGTGTAGTTATGACACCAAAAGCAAAAGTCAGGATAGAGACATTGGACTACAGCAAAATTAAAAGTTTCTGTATATCAAAGGACACAAGAGTGAAAAGCCAACTACAGAATGGGGGAAAATATTTGGAAATCATATATCTGACAAGGGGCTAGTATCCACAGTATAAATATATGAACTTTTACAACTTAAACAACAGAAAAATAAACTGATTCAAAACTGCGCAGAGGACTTAAATAGACATTTCTCCATACAGATAGCCAGCAAGCACGTGAAAAGATGTATCAACAGTAATCATTGGAAAAGTGAAAGGCAGACCCACAGTGAGATATCACCTCATGTCCATTGGGATGACTTCTCCTGAAAAAAACAATAACATAGAAAACAACATGTGGAGAAACTGGAACCTTTGTGCACCGTTGGTGGGAGTGTAAAATGGTGTAGCTGCTATACAAAGTAGTATGGTGGTTCCTAAAAAAATTAACAGATTTATCATCTGACCCAGCAATTCTGCTTCTGATTGTATACCCAGAAGAACTGAAAGCAGGGACTCCAAGAGATATTTGTACACCGTTTTAATAGTATTATTCACAATAGCCAAAAAGTAGAAGCAACCCAGGAGTCCATCAGCAGATGAATGGATAAATAAGATATGGTCCATACACACAATGGACTATTACTCAGCCTAAAAATCAAAGGGAATTCTGATGCGTTGCAACAAGGATGAACTTTGAAGCCATTATGCTAAGTGAAATAAGATACTCACAAAAAGACAAAGGTGTGTGATTTCACTCATGTGATGCACTTGAAGGTAGAACTGTGGTGGCCAGGAAGAATGGAAAATTATTGTCTAATGGGTACAGAGTTTCAGTTTTGTAAGATAAGTTCTATCGGCGGATGGTTGTGATGTTGACACAATGATGTGAAAGTACTTAATGTCACTGAACTATACACTTAAAAATAGTTAAATGGTAAATTCTATGCTTATTTTAATCACAATTAAAACATTTTTTAATGGCAATTTTGGAGTTGAAAAGTACAGTAACCAAAATGAAAAACTCATCAGGAGGCTGCACAGTAGACTTGCATTTTCGGAAGAGAGAAGCAGCGAATTTGAAGAGAGAGTGGTAGACGTTACAGTTTCAGAAGAACTGAAAGAAAAAGGGATGAGGGAAAATGAACAGCCTCAGAAAAACCTGGGCCACTATGAAGAGTCCCAGCAGGAATACCAGAAGCCGAAGAGAGAGAAAGGGCAGAAAAACACCGTCCAGGAAGTCATGGCTGGCAAATCCCCAAAGCTGATGAGAAACACTAATGTGCACACCCAGAGGGCTTAACAAGTGCCAATTAGGATGAACGCAAAGAGATCCACACCCAGACATGTTACAGTCAAAATGCTGAAAGATGAAGAGAAAGTGGGAATGCAGAGAGGCAGACGTGACTCATGGCGTCTGGGGGAAGCCCAGCAGTGGAGGCCAGGCAGCAGTGGGAGGACCCAGGAAAGTGCTAAGGGAATCCTGTATCCCGGAGAGCTGTCTTTCTAAATAGGAGCATCAGCAAGTAAATAAAGACTGGGAGAATGCCCTGCTGACAGGTCCGCCTTACGAGAAATACTAAAAGGAGTTCGGTTCAGTAGGCTGAAAGGAAGCAACACAGGACAGCAATTGGAACACACCCAGGAGCTCCAGTAAAGGTGACAGAGTCGATGATGATGCAAGACAATATAGATTTCTTTCTGTTCTCTTAACTGATTTCAGACATCACGGAAGAGCAGCTTATACCTGATGGCTTTCTGGTTATTATAAGAAAGCTCCTTATGTTCACATACGAGCACCTTCCTAGCTCTAAGCTTTCTAAACGAAACAGACAAAGGGAGCTAGTGGGTTGCCCTGGGAAGTTTCTATCTGATCCGCACACGAGGAGTGAAGCAACAGGAGCACTCTCAGAACGGGGAAATCATTTTCGAAGGAATCTGATAAACGGTCTTTTCTTAAAGCCTTCTGTCTCTGTGGTTTTTTGAAGGTGATGTCAAGCAAGTGCTCGTGGTTTCTTAATTTAGTTGCTGTTTAGTCACCAAGTTGTTTCTGACCCTTTGAACTAGACCCTGCCAGACGCCTCTGTCCGCCGAGTTTCCCAGGCAAGAGTACTGGAGTGGGTAGTTGTTTCGTTTTCCAGGGGATCTTCCCAAGCCAGGGATCGAACCCGTGTGTCCTGCTTTGCTGGGTGGATTCTTTACCACTGAGCCACCAGGAAAGCCCCTCTAAATTTAGTAACGAGACTTTCATTTCATAGTCTCAGGGGTATGAAGAACTGCTAAATTTTCACCTGACTTAATTAATGGACTCACCGCCTTGTTTAGGCTGCTTTACTTACTATTTTGCCCTTACTGGTGGAACTGAATTAAGTTTGTTGCCTTCTGATGAGGTACTTCAGAGACTTGAATGGACTTTGCTCCCTTGCAGAGAGAAAACGTCCAACTAAGTCATTTTAATATTTATTTATTTGTCCTCTCTTGCTTCTGCCTAAGAACTGTTGCTTAAGAACCTCTGGGATGAAAATAAGAAATACAGGGCTGTAAACTGAGCATGGAGAACAGTTAAAATAATAATCTTCACCTGTCAACTCTTCCATTTATATTAATGTTCCAGTAATAGAATATATGTAGTGTTAGCAGGAATCAATGTTTTTATAAGTATCATTCACATTTTTATTGAACTTCCATTATACTCAGAATAAAACTGGCAAATAAATATGTAAGAACCAAGATGTCTATTTATATACATAATTCCATTTTCAACCGTGGCTGAAGGGAAAGTATTTCCCTAATATAGCTCCTGGGACTTGGCCAAGCAGCCCAGCACTTCAGGGCACAGGATAGGAACAAGTGATCCTTAGGTTTGCCAGTTGATAGAAAGGATATTAAGTGATGTGCTCCTGAAAGCAAATCTGTTTTTGGTTACGGGCGAACAAAACCAGATGACCTGGAATATTTGGAGGGAATCTGTGTCTATGGTGCATACAAAAAGGGAAAGATGTTCAGAGGCCGTTTCTGTCTGGGAGTGGGAACAGATAATATAAGGCTCAGTTGTTCTTGTCCTTGGGTTTCAAGTAGTATTGCACCTAAAACACTCTGGCGAGGTGGTCACAACCTGTTTTCCAAATCTCCACTGCAGGTAATTCCACATTTCCAGTGGGAGCTCATTTCACTGTGGGCAACCCATTGAGTTACAAAGTTTTCTCTTATCTGAGTGTAGCTTTCCTTATTAACGATGAAAGACTGGTGTATCTCCAATTAGATAAAGAGGAGCAGATAATATATTTTCTCTTGATAGCCTTTTCATGGCAAATAGATGAGGAAACAATGGAAACAGTGACAGACTTAGTTTTCTTGGACTCCAAAATCACTGCAGTTGGTAACTGCAGCCATGAAATTAAAAGACGCTTGCTCCTTGGAAGAAAAGCTATGACCAACCTAGAAAGCATATTAAAAAGCAGAGACATTACTTTGCCGACAAAGGTTTGTCTAGTCAAAGCTATGGTTTTTCCAGTAGTCATGTATGGATGTGAGAGTTGGACCATAAAGCAAGCTGAGCGCCAAAGAATTGATGCTTTTGAACTGTGGTGTTGGAGAAGACTCTTGAGAGTCCCTTGGACTGCAAGGAGATCCAACCAGTCCATCCTAAAGGAAATCAGTCCTAAATATTCACTGGAAGGACTGATGCTGAAGCCGAAACTCCAATCCTTTGGCCAGCTGATTTGAAGAACAGACTCATTGGAAAAGATCCTGATGCTGGGAAAAATTGAAGGCAGGAGGAGAAGGGGACGACAGAGGATGAGATGGTTGGATGGCATCACCAACTCGATGGACATGAGTTTGAGCAAGCTTGGGGAGTTGGTGATGGACAGGGAAGCATGGCGTGCTGCAGTTCATGGGGTCTCAATGAGTCAGACACGCATGAGTGACTGAACTGAACTGAAATGAGCCTTTACGTGGACTCCACTGAATTATCCATTTAAAGTGGAAACAACAGATAAAAGCTTTCTTACTTTAACCCATCACTCAGTCAAATCCCATTTGAACACCACAAGGCACTCGCACTCATACCTCCCGAGGCGATCTTTCAGTTTTTAAGAAATATTTTTCATGTAAGTCATGTACGACCTCCTAGATCTTTCCTTCTTTAGATCAGCTCATCTCAACTCCTTTAACTCTATCTCATTTGAATGAATTTTGCTTTTATTTCTTTATCCTTTAAAAAAGATATATTCTTATTTACTAGATTTAGCCAGCGCCTTCCCAGAGAGCAGAAGGCTGTGTGGAAAACATCTAAATAACACAAATGCTTTATGAGCCTAGAAGAAATTTAAATGTCAGAATGACAGGAATGCAGAGGGAGACTGACTGTATCAGAAATGAGGGCTGAGCCCACAGGCTCTGCAGTGGAAACTGTTGCTGGGGGACAAGAAGAAGTGGGTTCACATTGCATAAACTCAGGAAGGCCGCTGACTGCACAGCTCAAGAGAGGGTCAGAGCTTTCCACCCGCTCTCCCCACAGGACAATCCTGTGGTTCATGGTTCCAGGCTAAACTGCCTCTTCCCGGCCCTGTGGTCTCTGGATGATGCACAGGACTCGAGATGTCATCGGACCTTGAGAATGTTCCAGGATGCAGGCTCTGTAGCGTTCCTGGTTATCCGCTGTCTTTATCACCCTCTCGTCTTTCCCCATCAACTCTGCCCTCCTGTTCCCTGTGGAGGCCAGGACTTCAAGGCATCCCAGCTCCAGGGCAGGAGCCAGTGTCATTGAGAAGGTCTGATAGATAGCTCCCCAGGGCATCACTTCCGCTGTTTTCCTTGGGGCACCTCCTGTGGAGTGAGTGGGTCATCACAACCTGCACTTCCAGTGAGGACAGTCACATCTTCAAAAGGAACAAAATCAGAACGGACAACTTCTAAAGTCCCTGGCTGTTCATTGGAAGGACTGATGCTGAAGCTGAAACTCCTATACTTTGGCCACCTGATGCGAGGAGCTGACTCACTGGAAAAGGCCTTGATGCTGGGAGGGATTGGGGGCAGGAGGAGAAGGGGATGACAGAGGATGAGATGGTTGGATGGCATCACCGACTCGATGGACATGAGTTGGGCAAACTCCGGGAGTTGATGATGGACAGGAAAGCCTGGCACGCTGCAGTCCATGGGGTCGCAAAGAGTCGGACACGACTGAGCGACTGAACTGNGCAGGAGGAGAAGGGGATGACAGAGGATGAGATGGTTGGATGGCATCACCGACTCGATGGACATGAGTTGGGCAAACTCCGGGAGTTGATGATGGACAGGAAAGCCTGGCACGCTGCAGTCCATGGGGTCGCAAAGAGTCGGACACGACTGAGCGACTGAACTGAACTGAATTAAGTCCCTTCAGACTCGAATGTTCTCTAAGTCTCTGAACCAAGATAGGCTAAAAGAGTTAATCACATAGGTTGTTTCTTGTAAACATTACCCTCAAGTACTGTGAAGTTCTTGGGCCATCAGGACAGTTTCTTATTCTGTGGGTGAAGTTCAGTCCTGGCGGCCAGAACCTCCAGAGACTCATCAGGAAGGTGAGAGAGGAGACCAGAGAGGGAGCAGGTGTGGCCGAGGAGGGGCCTTCAGACTCCCGCACACAGGAGGCCCCAAACCACACAGACACCCATGCCCCCGGGGCTCAGACAGGAATGGAGAGGCAGCCTTGAGAGTGAGAGACAAAGATAAGAGAATTAAGAGAGCAGAACTCTTCAGGACAGCTCAAGTTGTGGGTTGTAAGGAAGAAAGACATCTCTGAGAGGCCGAAAAACAGGCAGATTCATATGAAATTCATTTTGCTTACTAGGAAAAACTAAGCTTATTTTGGTGTTACATTCCTAACCTGGGGTGTAAGGGGGGGGAATGTGCTTTTCTTTGTAGTGTTTTGCAGGCGTTTTTTTGAATAATACAAGTAGTAATTGCTCGTGGTAGAAAGTTTTAGTACATTGTCAAGAACACCCGGAGTCGCTCGGAACTGGGGCCTGTCTCCGGTCCCGTGACTGGCGCGTTCTTCAGCACAGCGGCAGCGTGGCCTAGGCCAGTGTGTGACCGCCCGTGTCCCTCAGCGGTGTTACGACGCTCCGTTGTCCTGCGAAGCTCTCACGTTGCGCCCTTCTAGTGACTGCATGGCACTTCGTTGCAAGAAGCCGCGCCTCCTCAGCCACTCTCCCGTCTGGCTGAGGAGAGTTAGGCAGTCTTCTCTTTTCTCACGGTGGTGATAGGTTTGTTCCCATTTCATTTTTTACCCGTTGAGAGTCGCGTCACGCAGAACACCCGCTCCCCGCCTGCGTCCTCCCTGCTCCAGGTGGAGGACCGCGCTGGCGCTGCCTCCGGCCCAGCCTGGCAAGCGTGTGCGCGCCATTCCGCCTACGAAACTAAACACTGTCACTCGGAGCTCTGTGAGTCACTTCTGACTGTACTTACGGGGGATGACATTACACGGCTGACTTTAGAATTTGGTGTCGGAGTTGCAAACAGGGTGACACTTTTATGATCTCATCCGCTCGTTTACTGGACCTGACCTCCCAGCAACTTTGGTACACGAGATGTCCACAAATTTAGACGTCACACGTCTCCAGCCTGTGGCCCTCCAGGGATGTGATTTTCAGCCGAAATGGCTCGTATTTGCCCTGACCTCAAATGATCATGAAGTGCCCTGACCTCTGTTTGGCTCCTGTGGAAGGGATGGAGACTTGTCTCCACGGGAAGACCTGCGCTCTTTTCCCTGTTGAAGTGCTCGATGCCCATCCTAAAGGGCAGTCAGTGGGCAATCCCGGCAGTGGGCCTTCCTCTCTCATCTCCGACCTCAGAAAAGTTGTGTCTGAGTCCCTCTCTGGAGGACTTCCCTGTGATGCAGCCCCTTCTCGGGTCTCGTTAGCTCTTTGCTTCTCGATGCCACTGCTTGGAGCAAGGGTGATGGCTTGCCCCTGAACCTGGTCGCACTGTGTCTAGCTGGAATGTTCCTTCTTTCCTCACTGCAATTTCTTTTTTTTTTTTTTTAATTGTTTAGCTTTTATACTTCATCTCAGCTGGACACTGTGGCAGAAGGGGAAAATACCAAATCTGACTTGTATTGTTTTCTTTTCATCCCCTTCAGCTCTGTTGAGGTATAATTGATAAAGTGGTAAGATTATCGTTTAAATATTACAATATGAAGTGTATCCTGTGGTGGTTTTATATGTTTTTATACATATACATTGCAAAAGAATTCTTCCCATCTAGTTGATGGATGCATTCATTCCCACACAGTTAATTAATGCATCCATCACCGCACGTGTTTATATATTCCAGTGTTATTTTATAAGCAGCCTTACCGAAGCATAATTTATGTACACGCAAGCCCACCAGTGGTCAGTGTACAGTTGCATAAGTTTTGACACGTGTGCATAGTAACACCAACTACTTGTGAGAGAACATAGAGTCTGCTGTATAGACGTGTGTTTCCATTTCTCGTGGGTCTCTGGCTTGCACAGAGAGCATATGCTTCAGGGTATGAGAAACCTCTGAGTTCTTTTCCAAAATGGCTTTCCCATTTTGTGTGGATTTTTTTCCCTAGCACTTTTTCAGGTTCTTTTCTCTCTACGCCTTCTCCTCCATCCACCCCTCCACAAAGTTCCTGAGCCTTACAGTATGTGTCAGTCTTTAGGCAAAGACAGGGCTAGAGTTTGTACACCAGGAAGAAGAGCAGCCACGAGGGAGCCCTCGTGGGGCCATGTGAGTGCGGAAGACCCTGCTCAGAGGATTTTGGACCCTTACGCTCTTATTCTCCCTGTGACTGCCCCGATAACCAATAACCTCAAGTTGCTTGAAGCCAACCACAAACTCGCAAACACTGAAAAAAATGGATTTAACCCTGAGAATAATTCCAAAAAGTCCATGTGTTGTTACTGTCCCCCCTTTACAGATGGTGAAACAAGACTTCTCTGTAGTCACGTCGTGGGTTAGCAGCAGGGCCCGGCTCAGGCCTCAGCGTTCCTGCCCATCACCCAGGGCTTTCTCTGCCGCTTGTGGACCCCTGTGCTGAGCCGGGACCTCACACACCACTGTGCTGTGTGCCCTTCTTCCCGCTTCTCAGACGGGGCGTGGACGTGACTTGCCCAGGGCAGCTGAAGACTGGGGTGGACCCGGGGTGACCTGTCCGGGGCTCGTCCCCTTCTCCAGGTGGGAGAAACAGGTGCTCCCCTTCAATAGTAGCGAGAGAAGGAGAGGGCACAGGCACTCAGGGCTGGGCCGATGTTCCAGCCTTTCCTGTTCCACTTTGCGCATCAGCGTCGCTGTTACCAGGCTGTGTCCTCCGCCTCCATCCCCTGTTCCAGGTGGTCTCTGATCTTCTGAGTCGTTTGCTTCCCCTGCTCTCTCCCTCCTCCTTCCTCGTCCCCTCTGCCCCTCGCCCCTCCCCACCTCCATCAGGAGAGCACCCATCTGCCTGTCTCCAGGCGCCTCTGCTCCCAGTGTTGCGTGGCCGATCTGCGAACAGGCCCTTTGAAAGGGAGCTGAGACCTGTTTCAGACCCTTCCTACTAATACTTCAATTTTTCATCACTTGTGTGAAAACGTGAAGCTCAGTGTTTTCTATCTTAAATATACTGTTATTTTTGAACTATTTTTTACCGTTTAAGCCTGTGAAGTCAAGAGCTACTCAAGAGAATGTTAACAGACACTCTTCATGGCAAGGTATGCGTCCTAAAAGGTGAAAAAAACGTTTGTGCTTGCTGCGCTGTTTTCTGCAAGATTCCGAAAGTGAAATCTTCAATTCTGTTGAAATACCACCAGGGGAAAAAACTCGTCATCTTTGCATCTTATTGGTCAGGCTCACCCACAGGGAGCAGAATTACTGGATTTTACATCCTGCCCCTGAAGGGATACCTGTCTCCCCCCGCCGTTTTGACCTAAGTGTCAGAACTCCCGATGCAGTGCGGGGTGCCGGGAGAGCAGGTTTTTCATTTTCAGAGAGTTGTGTGTGCGAGGTATCTGGGGCCTCAGGAAAGGAGTTGGGAAATTACTTCAGAGCCCCAGGTTTTCTGCGTGGGGACCTGGCTCCTTCCTGTCGTCTGTTGGCGGGAGGGCCTGGTCTGGGTGCAGCCGTGAGCCTTCGGAAAAGATCCTCACGGACCAGAACGACACAGGGGACCCTCTCCTGGTATCTGCTTCTGAATCGAGCCGGGGGATGGAGGCAACTGTTAATTATGACTCAGCTCATGTCAGTAAATGAGATTAAGCCTCATCAAGTAGGACCTTGCCCTACTTAGGCTGTTTCCAAGCAGACCCAGAAAATAAGACATTTTATAGATTTATTGAATTCCTTCGGCATCACTGGGGCAGAAGAAGGACTTGGGTGAAATGTGACGCTAGCTCAGTCAGTGTCCTTCAGGATCAGAGGTTTTTTTTTTGTTTGTTTTTTGTTTTTTTTTAAAAAGCTGAGTTCGACACTGGCAGGTGAACTGATGGAAATCGGTGTGTAAAAAGCCGGAATTCATCTTTGGGATTCTTTTCTGCGTGAGTCTGGGTCCCTGAAGAGCCCACAGCCCACCGCTGTGGACCTGCTTGTCTGGGGCTGGTAGGTGCCAACTGGGGAGATGGTTAGACCCCAGGCCGGCGGGGGGTGGGGGGCGCTGGAGCAGACCTTTGCTGGGAGGGTCAAGGGTCTCCTGGGGTGTCACCATTGGCACATTTCAGAGCAGGACCCCCCGATCCAGGCTTCTCTGTGCACCGAAGTTTATTAAATGCCACAACTCAGCAACATTCCTGTTCTTAAGCAGTGTACAAACCTGACTAGAAATATTCTGAGAATGTTTGTTTTCACGCTTCTGTAAACATTCCGATTCCCAGGGTGGGGAGGAGGGTGTTGGGGAGAGTTGAGTCAACGCTGACAGAGGAAGAGAGTCTGGAAGCCTCCACGCAGGAGCCCTGGGAGCGCGGCTCAGAGCCGAAGGCCCAGGCGCCAGGCTGCGCGGGGTGCTGAGACGCCGGCTCACCGCGGAAAGGCAGGCTCTTGGGAACATGACCTGTCGGGGGCACAGACCCTACAGACCCTCAGTGCTTCTTGCGGGAGTTCGAACTCTACTCCAGTGCAAGAGGTCGGGGCATCGGAAACCGACGACTGTCTTGTAACCCTAGGTCTGTGAGTCTGGCCGTTTAGGGGTTTTCACACTCGAGCAAGGAGAGGGAAGAGGAATGCTTGGTTCCAGCACCACCCCCCCGGCCCCCCGCCACTGTCACCTCCTGACACTTCTCAGAAGGAGAGGCAGGAAGAACAAGGCGTTTGCTGGAGGTTTTCTGATCGGCGTCGCCCCGGGCTGAGCGTCGCCGCTGAGGAAGAGAGAAGGCATTTTCATTGCTGCTCCCATGCTCAGAGCCTCTGTCTGCAGGACTCCCGTGAACACGTGTGTTTCCATCCACCGCCCCCAGGGTTGCGTCTAGGCGTCCCCGTCCCAGCATCGAGTAAAAATTTACCTGTAGTCTTTATTCCGATTTCAGTTTTTATATTTAAATCTTTCACTTGGGGTGAGGTAGGGAATCTCACTTTTTCCTTCCTTCTAGATAGCAGCTGGCACGTTGGCCCAGTATCACTTATTGAAAAAGTCGAATTTCCGCCCTGATGTGATCAACCACCCCCAACCCCCTTCAAAACTCTACTTTCAGACCCGAGCCTCCTGGTCGGGCCTCGGCCGCTCTGAATTTGGCCATGTTCTTGACAAGCTACCATTCGCACGGCGGTTTTCCAGCCTGCCGAGGGCTCAGTTTCAGCAGCGCGACCCTCTTTTTCAATGCATCCTGTTGTGTAGTTATTTAAGCACTTCATTTTGCCCATGTTGAACAAAAATCCATGAAGAAAATAAAAATGTTAGTACTTGCAATAGGAAGTAGGCTGGGTAAATATCATGCAAGATGGAATAATTTGGTCTCTTAAAAGGGGCAGGCCTTTCTCCTCGGCCAGGTGCTTTGGAACTTCGGGGTTGAGTGTGAAGGAGAAAACAGAATTGTGGAGATAAGCTGTCTAAGGTCATGTGAGTGGGAGAGAGAACCTCTGCCCTGAAGTGGTGCCTGTGAGAACCTTCAGTCCAAGCAGAGGCAGCCCGAGGGCCTCGCCTTACCCGCTGCGTGTGTCTGGTGTCCAGCCGTGAGCTGTGCCCAGACCCCACCCTGCCACCTACCACCGAAACCAAGCACAGCGCGGATGGGAGAACACCCTGCCCGGTGGCTCCTCAGCCCAGCGCTCCTGTCTCCATCCCCACTGACGAGCCAGCACTGCGTCCCAGCGGCATCAGCCACCGGAACCCCTCTTTCCATCCCTCCTCTTCCGCTTGTCAGCACCCTGTCCCTGGCTCAGGACACCCCATCTGCACCTGCGCCGTGCAGGGGCCTCGGAGGCAGCCTCCCCACGTCCCCTCCTGCCTCCATCCTGGCTCCCCTCTGCACTTGGCCAGGGGCCTCCAGGAAGGGGAGCCTGAGCACCCCTCTAACAGAGCCCCCCAGTGTTAGCAGGTGGCCACCGGTAGTGTGGTTCAGCCCAGCCGCCATCTCCCTGGGCTGCCTCTGGTCTCCCCCCTCATGCCACTCCTTCCCAACTGGGAACCGCCTGGAGTGACCCCCCCAGTCCCAGGTTGACACCCCTCATCCTTAGGGGGCAAGGGACCCCCTCCTGCTCACACAGACCAGATGCCCCGTCTGTGCGCTCGTGAGGCTGTGCACGATGTGGGCCTCCCGCTTTAGCGCCTGGCACACCTGATAGTCTGACGTGTGTCTGTCGATGAGCATCCGTCTCCCTTCCTGGACCACATCCCATGTCACTCAGCATCTTCCCGGTGACAGGCCACCAGGGCGCTCAGTAAACAGCATCCCGTGCTGTCCTTGCTGACCTCTGGGCCCCCTGACCTGACCGACGAGGCTTCATCTAGAACTCTTTGTATTTCAAGGTAGATAATGTTGGTCCAGATACTGGTTTGACTTTGTACTTTCATTTATCGACTCAGTGCAGTCTTTTTCCCACGTCTCCAGAGTCACGTGGGCTACAGAGCTTAGAAAGTGAGAAGGTGGTCTGAGCACACTTCCTGCTTCGTCCTGGGCCTGTCACGCTGCCAGCACGTGTGATTGCTGCATTTTTGTTGGTCATTTTTCCTAAAAAGATGGTTCTATATATTTATTGATTTGTTTTTATGTATTATTTTAATTTGGAAAGCACGTCACGACAGTATAGTTTTGGGAGGGAAGAAAAAACTTGATCTCTACTACTGCTTGTCAGCTCAGCCACTGTTACACTGTTAGTGAATTATCTCTGGGTCTTTTATATACCTTTTAACATTGCCACAGTCATAGGTACATAAATTTTCTGTCCTGCTTTTTTCCCTCTAAATAACCTTAATGTTGACTGATAGTTCTATTTTATATAATATAAAATATTATATATTTGTACCTGCTGGTCCCCGGGCCAGAAACAGCCTCTCTGCCAGCTCACTGCCTGCTCCAAGTCCCTTTCTGCCCCGACGTCACCACCAGAGCAGGCCCCGACCTTGCCTAACAGCAGCGCCACCCACCCCAGTGGTATATGAGGCTAACTCAGTTCAATAAGCATTTAGAGGCATATTCTCAATGCTGAGAACCACTCAAGTACACAGATGTGGTACTCTGTCTGATAATAAAACACCACAGCTCTGAAGCTTTTCATGACATTTTTCCTTCACGATGTATTAATTCTGTGACATCACCTCTTCATCCCAGGAAGAGGCCTATGCAAGAGTTTTCTTCCTTTATCTAATAGCTTCTTTCTTCACTTACTGAGCAACTTGACTGGGGCTTATCCCGTGCTGGATGCTAGTCTGTGTGCTGGGGACACAGCTGGGAATCCTCGTGCGTGAAGCCAGACGGGAGTGAGTGAGTGAGCGAATGAATGAGGTGGTCAGTAGAAAAGGCAAACTGTTGGGTGAGAGAGAGGGATAATGGCATGGGGTGGGTGCCGCTGCTGTTGGGCAAGGTCGGGCCCGCTCTGGTGGTGACGTCGGGGCAGAAAGGGACTTGGAGCAGGCAGTGAGCTGGCAGAGAGGCTGTTTCTGGCCCAGGGACCAGCAGGTATGAAGGTCCTGAGCTGAGGGAGCTGGTGGTTTTCACACAAGAGACGGGAGCAAGTAAAGGAAAGAGGTGGGCAAGACCTAAGGCCAGTGAGCCNGGTGGTGACGTCGGGGCAGAAAGGGACTTGGAGCAGGCAGTGAGCTGGCAGAGAGGCTGTTTCTGGCCCAGGGACCAGCAGGTATGAAGGTCCTGAGCTGAGGGAGCTGGTGGTTTTCACACAAGAGACGGGAGCAAGTAAAGGAAAGAGGTGGGCAAGACCTAAGGCCAGTGAGCCCAGGCAGGTTTGGGGGATGAGATCTGGCAGGGGGTGATCTAGGGAGGGAGCCCTGAGGAGATCTAGGGGGAGCCCCGAGCAGATCTCGGAGGGAGCCCTGAGCATATCTGGGGGGAGAACTGGGAGGAGCCCCAAGGAGATCTATGGAGGAAGCCTGGGGATAAGAGCTCCCCCCAAGATATTCTCAAGGGCTCCACCATATCTCCTTGGAGCTGCCCCCAGATTTCCTTGCAACTCCCCCCCAGATCTCCCTGGGGCTCCCCCCAGATCTCCTGGGACTCCCCGCTAGATCTTCCAGGGCTCTGCAGGGGAACCCTAAGGATCTGGGGGGCCCTGGGGAGACCTGGGGGTGATCTCCCAGGCTGTGCTCAGGCCTCTGGCTATCCCCAGGTGAGGTGGGAGGCGGTGCATAGTGACTTGCTCTCCCTCGTGCTCTGACAAGGTGGCTCCACTTCAGTGTCCCCATCCTGCTGGGCACGCTGTCCCCTTCAGCTTCTGTCTCCCCCGTCACCCTGTGGATGGGTCACTTCATGCTCAGACACAGGTTTGGGAAACTCGGTGTGAAGTGTGTATGTGAGCAGGTGGACAAGGAGCCACACCCCACAGTACCACAGCCACGTTGGGGTAACCCTGCTCCAAGAAGTTAGGCATGTTCCGTGTATTTGATGAGCTCTATAACTCTGAGTTTCTCGTTTCTTTTCCTTTTGCTCGTCTGTCAGAATTTTTTCTTTCTAAAATAAAGGCCACATATATTCATCAAATTGTGTAAAAATGTACCCTAGTAGGACTTCCTGTCAGTCTGTAATCATAAAGCATGATTACGCTCTGAAGTTTTAGAATCAGCTCTTTTTTTGGTGGTGGCAGGGATAGAAGTTAGCCTGCTTATAATCTTCTAGCATTGCTTTATGGTCAGATCGGCCACACGCATGTGAAAGGGAGAGCCCATGAGTCGTCTCCAACACTTCTTCCTGAAAGAACAGACCGTTGTTGCCCATTCCTCAGGGTGACTAATTCCTTTTGTTTCCTTTCTGACACAGGCGGAGCCTTCACAGCTTCCCCAGATCAGGAGGGAAAATATGGAATGTGTTCTACCGCTGACTGAACACAACCTAGTGAACTGTCCTGACAGTAGCTTGAAAACCAGCAGTTAGCAGTTTGTGCAGCCCCAACATCACCCGGCACTTTCCAGAGCAGACTCACTGTTTACAGAAACTCTCAGCCTCACGCTCCGTAGAACCTCGAGCTCGGCCGATTTCAGAGATTTCCGCACAAGAAAAGCACGCAGCGCCCCGCGTCCACAGTGGCAATGGACGAGTACCTGTGGATGGTCATCTTGGGCTTTATCATAGCTTTTATCTTGGCGTTTTCTGTGGGTGCCAATGACGTTGCCAATTCGTTTGGTACTGCCGTGGGCTCGGGCGTGGTGACCTTGAGGCAGGCCTGTATCCTGGCTTCCATCTTCGAAACCACCGGCTCGGTGTTGCTTGGGGCCAAGGTCGGAGAGACCATCCGGAAGGGCATCATCGACGTGAACCTATACAACAACACCGTGGAGACGCTCATGGCTGGGGAGGTCAGCGCCATGGTGGGTAAGTAGCCTCGCCTTCCCACCCGTGGGAGTGTGTCCCCCGACGCACTTCTCTGCCTGACTTCTGTCATACCCATAAATGAGACTTTTGCTTTAACTTTTAAAAACTGGTTTGATAGTTGTTGTTGTTGTTTTTAAATGAGAGTATAGCTGATTTACAGTGTTTTGTTATTTTCAGGTGTATAGCAAAGTAATTCAGCAATATATATATATAAAATATATGTGTATGTATATTTTTCAGACTTGTTTCTCATCTATTATATCTTATTTGTGCTTTCTGTATGTTATGATTTTGGTCAGTGTTCAAATGTCAAGCAACCATTTCTTTCTTGAACGTGTTCAAATACATTTTGGCTATTTCGCTAAGTCAGTGCTTTTCAAAAAGTCCAGAAAAAAAGATATTTGTAGCATAGCTCTTTGTCATTTTAAAACTATTTGAAAGTTCTTAAAGAAAGAACACGTTAAAGTGAATGTGTTTCAGAGGTTTAGTTAGGTTTATTTATAAACCTTGATGGTTTATTTCTGTTTTTTCGTATATTTTTCATTAGTTCCAAGGCGATGTTTTAAAAACTTGGATGCCAAAAACCAGTTTTCATTAGCTTAACTTTGGTATTCTCAGTTTAAGTTTTAGAGCAGTTGCCAAATGAATCTTAAGTGCCTGTGTTTCAAGAAACGTTGGTCTTCTCTGTCATTTGTCATCCTTTTGTTGGTTTTTGTTCAGATTTTCTGATTCCGCCCCTGGGAGTTCCATCTGGTATGCTTGTTTTGTTTTCTGGCCAGAAGACCATTTGTACGTCACCTGTTTGCAGTAGGACCTCTTATGGGCAGGGGCAGGGAGCCTGGATGAGAGCATCACTGGCTGGATGAGTGGTTCCTTCTCTGCCCGCGCTGATCCCAGACCTGTGGCAGCAGATGGGTGCTCCCTAACCACAGCAGCATGAGTGCTCCCTCAGCAAGCTGAGAGGTTCGGGCAGCAGGGCCTTACGTGCGGCCGACAAGACCCTCCTCCGCTTGCCTCTAGGTCCAGGTGACAGACAGCAGGCGGCGGGTCTGCATGGGCACGGGGTGGGGGCACCGGGGTGTCCTGCCGCCTTCTGTTTTCAGCAGGGCACATGCTTTTGGGGGGAGAGCCGTGCCGTGGGAGGCTGGATGCTCCGAGAGCACGGCTCCACCCCACGGGTCCTGGGATGAGTCTGCAGCAGCACTTGTGTAGCACCGAGGATGTGCAGGTCGTTTGCCAGGTTTAGGATGGCCCATCATCCTTTTTGTGGCAGCAGGTTAGTCTGAGAAGTAGTTGAGGTCTTTGATTGGAAGCAGACGCAGGTCCTGAGTAAGGAATTAAATACTACGAAGCGACTCAGCAGTGGCCGCAGGACTGGAAAAAGTCAGTTTTCATTCCAATCCCAAAGAAAGGCAATGCCAAAGAATGCTCAAACTACCGCACAGTTGCACTCATCTCACACGCTAGCAAAGTAATGCTCAAAATTCTCCAAGCCAGGCTTCAGCAATACATGAATCGTGAACTTCCACATGTTCAAGCTGGTTTTAGAAAAGGCAGAGGAACCAGAGATCAAATTGCCAACATCCACTGGATCATCGAAAAAGCAAGAGAGTTCCAGAAAAACATCTCTTTTTGCTTTATTGACTATGCCAAAGCCTCTGATTGTGTGGATCACAATAAACTGTGGAAAATTCTGAAAGAGATGGGAATAGCAGACCACCTGACCTGCCTCTTGAGAAACCTATATGCAGGTCAGGAAGCAACAGTTAGAACTGGACATGGAACAACAGACTGGTTCCAAATAGGAAAAGGAGTATGTCAAGGCTGTATATTATTACCCTGCTTATTTAACTTCTATGCAGAGTACATCATGAGAAACGCTGGGCTGGATCAAGCACAGGCTGGAATCAAGATTGCCGGGAGAAATATCAGTAACCTCAGATGTGCAGATGACACCACCCGTATGGCAAAAAGTGAAGAAGTAAAGAGCCTCTTGATGAAAGTGAAAGAGGAGAGTGAAAAAGTTGGCTTAAAGCTCAACATTCAGAAAACGAAGATCATGGCATCCAGTCCCATCACTTCATGGCAAATAGATGGGGAAACAGTAGAAACAGTATCAGACTTTATTTTTTGGGCTCCAAAATCACTGCAGATGGGGACTGCAGCCGTGAAATTAAAAGACAATACTCGTTGGAAGGAAAGCTGTAACCAACCTAGACAGCATATTGAAAAGCAGAGACATTACTTTGCCAACAGAGGTCCATCTAGTCAAGGCTATGGTTTTTCTAGTGGTCATGTATGGATGTGAGAATTGGACTATAAAGAAAGCTGAGAGCCAAAGAATTGATGCTTTTGAACTGTGGTGTTGGAGAAGACTCTTGAGAGTCTCTTGGACTGCAAGGAGATCCAACCAGTCCATCCTAAAGGAGATCAGTCCTGGGTGTTCATTGGAGGAACTGATGCTGAAGCTGAATCTCCAATACTTTGGCCACCTGATGTGAAGAGCTGACTCATTTGGAAAGACCCTGATGCTTGGAAAGAATGAAGGCAGGAGGAGAAGGTGACGACAGAGGATAAGATGGTTGGATGGCATCACCGACTCAATGGACATGAGTTTGGGCAAACTCTGGGAGTTGGTGATGGACGGGAGGCCTGGTGTGCTGCAGCCCATGGGGTCGCAAAGAGTCGGACATGACTGAGCCACTGAACTGAAGCATGGTAGGCTGATCATAGGTGCTCAGAGTTCCTCCTCCTCAGCTGCACATTTTGTGTTTGAAAAATGTAAGGCTCACGATTGATATAACTGATCATTTTTTTTTCTGATCATTATTTTTAAGAATTAAATATTTGCTCTTAGTACACAGACTTTTGGCTCAGAGGCGGCCAAGGTGCAACTTTCTTTGGTTGTCCAAAATCCAGGTTTGTCCGACATCAGCCACCCCCAGCTTGCTGCCTAAGTTCTATGACCCCAACAAGATCAAAGTTGCGTACCTCAAGTGCCCTGGTAGGGGAAGTAGGTCCCTTGTCTGCCCTGGCCCCCAGGTTTGGCCTCCTGGGTCTGTCTCTTAAAAAAAAAGGTTGGTGATGATGTGACCAAGGCAACCGGTGATTGGAAGGGTGCGAGGATGACAATGAAAGTGACCTTCAGCCCAGACAGGCCCACGTTGAGGTGGTACCTTCTGCCTCTGCCCTGATCATCAGAGCCCTCAAGCAGCTGCCAAAAGACAGAAAGAAGCAGAAAACAGTAAGCACAGTGGAAGCACCGCTTTTGATGAGGCTGCCAGTGTTACCCGACAGATGCAGCACTGGTCTTGGCTGGAGAAGGGTCTGCAGCCATTAAAAAGGTCCTGGGACCACCCAGTCTGTGGACTGCCGTGCGGACAGCCGCCACCTCCACCACCTCGTAGGTGATGTCAACAGTGTTGTGATGGCGTGCCCAGCTCGTTAAGAACGCCGAAGAAAAATAATTTAATAGAGGGTGATTTGACAACCAAAGAAAAATTCGTTTACCATAACAGTTATTATAATGATTGAATTTTACTCACCTTCACTGAATATATATTTCTCATCATAGTCAGGTATAATTGACATTTCCCTTAGAAAAATAACAGTTACTTATAAAAATCGCCCTCAGTAGTGGTGATCAATATGTAAGACATAATCATATCAACCATACCAGACTACCTGACCTGCCTCTTGAAAAACCTGTATGCAGGTCAAAGAGCAACAATTAGAACCAGACATGGAACAACAGACTGGTTCCAAATAGGAAAAAGAGTATGTCAAGGCTGTATATTGTCACCCTGCTTATTTAACTTATATGGAAAGTATATCACATGAAATGCCAGGCTGGATGAAGCATAAGCTGGAATCAAGATTGCTGGGAGAAATATCAATAACCTCAGATATGCAGATGACACTACCCTTATGGCAGAAAGTGAAGAGGAACTAAAAAGCCTCTTGATGAAAGTGAAAGAGGAGAGTGAAAAAGTTGGCTTAAAGCTCAACATTCAGAAAACAAAGATCATGGCATCCGGTCCCATCACTTCGTGGCGAATAGATGGGGAAACAGTGGAAACAGTGTCAGACTTTATTTTTTTAGGCTCCAAAATCACTGCAGATGGTGACTGCAGCCATGAAATTAAAAGACGCTTACTCCTTGGAAGGAAAGTTATGACCAACCTAGATAGCATATTCAAAAGCAGAGTACATTACTTTGCCAACAAAGGTCTGTCTAGTCAAAGTATGGGTGTGAGAGATGGACTATAAAGAAAGCTGAGGACTGAAGAATGGATGCTTTTGAACTGTGGTGTTGGAGAAGACTCTTGAGAGTCCCTTGGACTGCAAGGAGATCCAACCAGTCCATTCTAAAGGAGATCAGTCCTGGGTGTTCATTGGAAGGAATGATGCTGAAGTTCAAACTCCAATACTTTGGCCACCTCATGCGAAGAGCTGACTCATTGGAAAAGACCCTGATGCTGGGAAAGATTGAAGGCAGGAGGAGAAGTGGCCAACAGAGGATGAGATGGCTGGATGGCATCACTGACTCGATGGACATGCGTTTGAGTAAACCCAGGGAGTTGGTGATGGACAGGGAGGCCTGGTGTGCTGTAGTCAGTCCATGGGGTCTCAAAGAGTCAGACACGACTGAGTGACTGAACTGAATCAAACCAAGCAGAATTTAAGGTTTTGCCAGTCAGAGTGATGGAGACAAGATATACTGAAAGTAAAGGAGAAGTAAAAACATTGCTCAAGTTCAGTCTTTTTAAATTTTTGTTGGCATATGGTTGATTTACAGTATTGTGTTAGTTTCAGGTATATAGTGAAGTGAGTCAGTTATACATACATCCTTTCTTATATAGGTTCGTTCCCCATATAGGTGGCTACAGAGTATTGAGTAGCGCCCAGTGTGGTCTAGAGTGATGAAGTTCAGCCTTAACAGCAGTTTCTCCCTGTGTTGGGTGGGCCCTGTGGGGAGTGGTGGTACTTGTCGAGGAGATTTGTTGGTGAGGCTGCCCCGGGGCCCCAGGTGGACAGAAGGCCTGCGAGCTGAGCTCCGTGTCACCACTGACTTGCTGTGTGGACAGCATAACTTGCCCAGCTTTGGGGTTTTCCCACCCCTGGCCTAGTCTCTCCACTCAAAGAATGAAGTATACTTACCTCCACTAGAATTTAGGTTAACCAAAGCAGTTTGTGGTTTTGCTTGAATAACTTGATTTTGTTTGCTTTGGTTTCCTTTTTTTTTTTGATGTGTGGTTAGATGAATCTCAAAGCCTATTTTGTTGTGAGCTGGTGAGATGAGAGTTACCTAGACATTTAAAATCGGTTTCCTTGAACATGAGAATTCTGGGTAGTTTTGAGATGGTGATATAATTATGTTTGGCTCAAATGAAGATGATTCTGTTCAAATGCCTGAATTCTCCCAGTCTTTCTTTTTTAAAGCCAACATCCCTTTCTTTTCCCCTTTTCTCCCTTGTCTTTTTTACCTTATTTTTTTTCCTCTTTTTTCTTGATAAACTTTGCCCCAAACCCATGGGTCTTTGTGTTTTCCCGTAGCATGATGGTAGCGTTAAGTTGATTGGGTGGAAGATGTTTCTCATGCCAGCTGGGCTTACCAAACACGGCCTCTCTGGGAACTCTAGCTCAGCCCTAAAGCAGTAGTCAATCCACTCAGTATGAAACCACCCATGGTTCCCAAAATCCACTGAGAATTCAGAATTCTCCGTCTTTTCACAGCAATACCCACAACAGCGTGACCGAACCATCATAGTGAAGCACTCTAGGAAGTGCTGAGTCTCCTCTGCCGCCCTGTAGCCCACACCCGCTCTACCATTCTCTCATCATCCGGGAGCCCATAGCCTCAGAGATGCCAACCAAACCCCCCAGTCTCCCCAGGTTTTGTCTCGCACCCTGTGTTGTTCAGTCGGGTCCAACTCTTTGCAGCCCCATGGACTGCAGCACACCCTGCTTCCCTGTCCTTCACTGTCTCCCAGAGTTTGGTCACATTCATGTACATTAAGTTGGTGATGCCACCCAACCATCTCATCCTCTGCTGCCCTCTTTTCCTTGCACCCCAATCCCACACTTAATCCCTTCCTTGGTGGCAGGTCACCTTTATCTTTAGGTTAGACTATCTCTTTTTCCCGCGGTTTTTCTTTTTTTAAGTATTTATTTCTGTGTGTTTATTTCTGTGTGTTGATTTGGCTGCACAGCTCTTAGTTGCAGCATGCAAGAGCTTTAGTTGTGACGTATGGGCCTCACTTCCCTGACCAGGGATGGAACCTGGGCCCCCTGCATTGGGAGCTCAGAGTCTTAGCCACTGGACCTCTACAGGAGTCCTTTCCACTGTTTTTCTTAATATAATGCCATTCACTTTCAGGATTCCCCAAGGTCGAAGAGGCCTCTCACCCACTCTTGCCTCACAAGACTGCTGCACACAAGGCTTCTGCCTTTCACTCCATCCTCCGGTCATTTCTCCCCTCTTTCTCTCAGGCAGCCCCATCCCCCTACCTCTCCTTACAAACCTTCCTGTTATAAAGTCACCCCAGGGAGAGGAGAGTGGCTTTCAAAACAGAAAGCCGCATGGTCTGAGTTCATGTAGGTCAATTTTTCTCATTCTCATAACATCACTGGGTTACTTTAATTTTTGTAAGACTATCAATCATAAAGGTTGCTTTTTCAGTTCTGGTTCTGTGCTGTGTAACATACTCCCAACTCTGGCTTTATTTTTAAAACAATCCGTCCCCCTAGGAGCCCAGGGCTTAGGTGTCCTGGCTCACAGAACTGTCCGCGGGGGAGCGTGGGCGCCGCCATCCAGCCTGTCACCAGGTTGGCAGCCCCAGGCTGGCCCTTCTGCTCCCAACACACGTTTCAGGGATAGACTTGGGGTCACGGCCCCGCTTCGGCTCAAAGGTCATGGTGCCCAGTGCTCCCAGAGCAGCTGTCCCCTTGCTACACAAACTGGGACCTCTTATGAGCCTCTGTAGCACAGATATTTTTGGAGAAAATGCCAGGGGTCTGTTTGAAGGCACTGCTGCTGCCAAGCAACCAGATTTCCAGAATTAACGTTTGGGATTAATGACGTGCCCTGTTTATCAGCCCGCCCCTTTGTTCCCCTGCAGTCTTTCGTGAGCTTTTCAACAACTGTTTCTGAAAGCGATCTCTCCCCAGCCGATGCTTTTAATACTCCCTGCAAAACCTGATCTGCTTATGAAAATATCTGGAGTGAACTCTGGCCTAGAAAAACACGAAGCCTGGAAGAGGGTGGTGAAGTTGAGGTGAAAGGACACAAAGCCAAAACCCAGGGATCCTCTTGACTCCTGAGAGTTAGCAGGCTTGGAGGGAGCAGACCGAAAAGGCCTGGCGGCCGGGCAGGGGCTGGGGGTAGGTGCCTAGTGTGGGGTTTGGTATCACAGTTGCTTCTCATGGGAGAGGCAAAAATAGGAAAAGATGGGATTACACTCTTTTTTTAATGGACGTAGGTTGACGTGACATATTGGTAATACCAGTTTTAGGCCTACGACACTGCGATTTTTACTTTTTTGGCTGCACTGGGCCTTCACAGCTGCCTGGACTTTTCTCTAACTGCAGTGAGCGGGGACTGCTCACTGATTGTGGCTCGCAGGCTTCTCTTTGCACTGACTTCTTTTGTGGAGCACAGCCTCCAGAGCGCTGGTTCAGTAGTCGTGATTCATGGGCTTAGTTTCCCCTCGATATGGGGGATCTTCCTGGACCAGGGTCAAACCTGTGTCCCCTGCGTTGGCAGGCAGATTCTTAACCACTGGACCACCAGGGCTTTCCTGGTGGGTCAGACAGTGAAGAATCCGCCTGCAATGCGGGAGACCTGGGTTCGATCCCTGGGTTGGGAAGCTACCCTGGAGGAGGGCATGGCAACCCACTCTAGCGTTCTTGCCTGGAGAATCCCATGGACAGAGGAGCCCGGTAGGTTACCGTCCATCGGGTCGCGAAGAGTCGGACACGACTGAGTGACTAAGCACAGCATGGGACCACCGGGGAAGTCCCAATACTGTGATCTGATGTTTGTATTTTGCCCTCTTTTGTATCAATTAGTATACATAGCTTGTCTCTAGTCTCCTTATGATGCAACCAAAAGATGTTAACGACAGCAAAATCTTCCCTGATACACAGCCTTTCCTGTTTCTCCACACTCATTGGTTCACCGTCTCCTGCTTGGTCCTGGCCACACTTCACATCAGAACTCACTCATCACCTGCATCCTTGCTTAAACGTGACAGAGTCAATTTGTAGCTGGCATCAGGCTTTTCTTTTCATACCGTCAGAGACTTTTGCTTGAATAAATCATCATTATCCCTTCCGTGTTGAAGGACGTTCCTTTGCCTAAAGTTATTTGAGTGGTTTGCGTTGGGACTTTGTTAAGAAACAACCCGGAGGCAGTTAACCCCAGGGAGGGGTGAGGAAGGAGGACTGCAATGTCGGTTTCTTCCTTCTGTGGTGATCTGAGACACTGCACCGTATCCCTGACTTGCCTCTGTCTTTGTCTCTTGTCTTCAACCCACAGGCTCAGCTGTCTGGCAGCTCATCGCATCCTTCCTGAGGCTCCCAATCTCGGGGACTCACTGTATCGTCGGGGCCACCATAGGGTTCTCCCTCGTCGCAATTGGTACCCAAGGTGTGCAGTGGATGGAGCTGGTCAAGATTGGTAATTGGCATTTTCTTTTACGTATAAGAAGGAAAGTTTACATTTTCTAGAGTAAGTGTTATTAAAAGTTACCATTATGTTTTTTCCTTTAAATGTTCATGTATGCTGATAATATGTTTTCTCTTAAAATTTCTGTTAGCAAAGATGGTGAACTGTTAGGCGTTTTTGTTTTTTTTTTTAAACTCCGAATGCTCTTATCAAATGCCGCATTGTCATTCAGCTTTGAAAACCAGTGTCTTATCTGCTGTTCACAGGGAGTTAAGAATTTACCTGGTTAAAATCAGTCTGTAGTCAGAGAAAAACTTTGGGCCCTTGTCCAGGAGTCAGCGTTCCTGGTGCTGGGGAAGTGTGGAAGTGAGGTGCTCACCCCCGCTGCGTCCAGGAGTCCTCCCCTCCACCCGCCTTCCAGGTGCTCCTACTGCACTGTGGGCTGCCCGGTGGGGACTGTTTGGAGAGGTCTGACAGCTTGCTTCCTGCCTCTGACTTCTTCAGCGAGAGGAAAATCCATTGAACCCCATAAGTACCCACATGCCCATTGTGAAAAACACTCTCACCCACCTCCGTCGTTTTATGAATCATAGTGGCCTCTGAGGCCTGAACAGACACCTGACCTGCCAGGCAGGATACAAATGGCCAGAGAACTCACCAGATCCCAGGAAGCTCACCTGAGATCCCCGGAAGCTCACCCGAGATCCCCGGAAGCTCACCCGAGATCCCCAGAAGCTCACCTGAGATCCCTGGCTCCTGAAACAGTGGTTTGATTCCAGCCGCACTTTAGAATTACCTGGGAGAGCAATAAAGATAGCAGTGCCCAAACTCCTTTCCAAACCTTTGAAATCAGAATTCTGTAGCTGGAGCCGGAGCATTAACTGGTTTTTGGAAACTCCCGCAGATGTTTCTAGTGCGTGGCCAGAGGCTGCGGAACAGTGCCAGGCTGGCCTTGGAATATGAAAGGGATGGGGCCCGCTTTTCAGCTAGCCCCGCAGCTGGCACAGGAGGGGGCTCAGTAGGAATCAGAGGAATCGTCTGCAGAGGCCAGAGCTGGGGTGGCCGCGTGCATGGGGGGCTGGAGGAGTTCATGCTTGTCAGGGTGGGGCTTGTGTCTGAGGGTGGTGACCCCCGTGTGGAGGTCAGTGGGTTTGTTGAGTTCTGAGTTAAAGGTGAATAATTCTAGGAATGTTTGTTAATGTGTGTGCTGTATGTTAGTTACCGCTTTTTGTGTAAATAGGACCTGAATTGTGCAGAATTTTAACATTCATTAGATTTTCTTTTAATTATTCAGTTGCTTCTTGGTTTATATCTCCACTGTTGTCTGGTTTCATGTCTGGCGTGCTGTTTGTACTGATCAGAATGTTCATCTTAAAAAAGGTAAGCGAGTTTATTATCTTTTTTAGTTAAGTTTTAGAACTAAGTTTGGTTCTGCTCAATAAAAATTAATAGTGAGAGGGCTCAGGGGGATAATTTCTAAGGCACAGCCCCCGGTGTTGGAATCAGACATTATTATAAAGCAGGCTGAGGACTCGGGTGGAGCGCCCAGGGGCCCCCTGGAACCAGGACTGGACACGAGGTGCCCTGCCCTATGACTGAGTTCACTGGTCAGCATTCCTGGGCACTGATGCTCACACCTCAGAAGGGAAAGACAATGAATTTGTGACTGGTAAACAGAATAGAGTGAGAGAGTGTTATGATTTTGAAACTGCCCAGCACTAAAAACAACTGGAGAATTTTTTTACCCAGATGAAAGGTATTTTCTGTTTTCTAATGGAGAAGGGAAGCGTGAGACACTGGATATTTTTTTCTTCTGTCCTTGAGGACAAGATAAAAAGAAGGAACTACACCTATGGGGGTACAGTTTTTTAATCAAAAATAAAATGAGATGAAAATGGGAACTTACTGAGATCAGTGTTCCAGGGGAATGTCAGGGGTTATTGCAGTGCTTTATAAGCCCTGCCGCTTGCCCTTGGTCACTCGGCACAGCCAAGCCCATCGGACCTGCCTGCCTGGAGCTGTGTCCTTACACGGCTCTTCGAGTCAGGCTGAGGTCTCTTGGGTAAGCGCACACTGACCATCCCTTCTCCCGGGCTCCTGCTGTGCCGGGGCCTGTTGGCATCTTGGCAGGTGCCCGGTCAGCCTCCCCCTCTTATTTCTGCTGCCCCGGGCATCCCTGCCAGGCGGGCTCCTGCCCCTCCTCCACCCCCAGGTGTCCCTCCCCAGGAAGCCCCGCCTCCCACCCCAGCTTCCACTGGGCTCCTCCCCTCGTGTCCCCGCAAGCGCCTGCCTTCTCATCACTGCACTCTCGTGCAGGGGTTTATTTCCTGCTTGGCTCCCGGTTCACTCTTTGTGAGGTCTGTTGGGAGTGGACACCATGACTCCCTGTTCACATGTGTAGGCAGTGCCCAGCTCTGCTCAGCCCTTCCGAGCTGCCAGCTGAGTGTCTATTGAGAGAGAACAAAGGCTGCTTGGATGGGTGGCTGGTGATGGGTGGATGGAAGGAAGGAAGGAAAGAGGAGGAAAGGAGACGGGGCTCGGTGAGACAGCTGTCATCGTGTGTTAAGAATAGGTTATCTGGGGACTTCTCTGTGGCCAGTGGTTAGGAGTCCATACTCCCAATGCAGGGGTTGAGGCTTTGACCCCTGGTCAGGGCACTGGGTCCCTGCATGCCTTGTGGCGAGGCAAAAAATAAAAAGAGTAGGTTATTTAAGAAAACATAGGGTGATTCAGTTACAGCACACAAGCAGAAGACTTTACACCTTCACGAGTTACCAGCTGGGAGTCTGTCTTTAGCAGCTGTTGGCCCCAGAAAAGAACAGTTTGGAAGCAGAGGTGGTAGGCATGTGAGCATGTGGGCGTTCTGTTTTTGGTTCAGCCCGGGTTCCTGTCCCGGGCTCATGGCAGATCAGGGGACGGCGTGCTCCTCCCAGGCCCTGCCCGCCCCTTCACACCTGCACTTCACCTGCCAGCCTCTGAGCCTGGCCGGGACTCCCATGCGGCTGCGTCACCTCCCACCCCTCATCTCAGTGCTCCTTACACCTCACTTCCATTCACTCCAGCCTCCTGACGAGTGCTGGGGGCCGCTAGAGACCTTCTAGGTGGGCTCTTGATGCTCTTAGGTTCTGCAGAGGGCTTAATTTCTACACGTCTGCATTTGACAGTAGGAATCTTTCAGATAGTCTCTCCTGATCCTGACTCCCTTAGCTCACATCAAGAGGAGGGCATGGCAGCCCGCTCCAGTATTCTAACCTGGAGAATCGTGTGGACACAGGAGCCTGGTGGGCTACTCCATAGAGTCACAAAGAGTTGGACACGACTGAAATGACTTAGCATGCACACGTGCTACTGATCCTGACTTCTGTAGCTCTCATCAATGTTTAGACCTTAAAAAAAAAAAAAAAGAAATGTTTAGACTTGATTTTCCTTGTAATAGGGTAGGTAATAGATTCATATCAATGTACAAGAGTGTTTTACACGGTCATTAGAAACTAGCCCCTTTTTGACTTATTTAAGCAACACTTACGTGCGAATGGTACGTTGAGCTCCCAGTTCATATTTTTGCTTCAGAATTCTCTGTGGATCCAAACCCTCAAACTACATTTTTCCTCTGTAAACTCTAAATTTCTACTATCCTCCCAGGTGATATTTTGCCTTAAACACATGCAGTACTGTTCTTCTTGAAACATTAGATTTAGGAAATGTTGTACCAGAAGCTTAAGGTTGTTAAAAAAAACCCACAGTTCTTTTCAGTGTGACAGTTGAAGGTGATATGCTCTACCTTGTGAAAAGATTTGGAAACTCATAGCACATAGTTGGAGAAGGCAGTGGCACCCCACTCCAGTACTCTTGCCTGGGAAATCCCATGGGCGGAAGAGCCTGGTGGGCTGCAGTCCATGGGGTCGCGAAGAGTCGGACACGACTGAGCGACTCCCCCTTCTCTTTTCCCTTTCATGCTCTGGAGAAGGAAATGGCAGCCCACTCCAGTGTTCTTGCCTGGAGAGTCCCAGGGACGGCGGAGCCTGGTGGGCTGCCGGCTCTGGGGTCGCACAGCGTCAGACACGACTGAAGTGACTCAGCAGCAGCAGTAGCAGCAGATAGTTCAATAGCACACGTGTCACAGAGTCACATAAAATCTAGTGGTAACGCCGTGGTGTTGAAGTCACTTGACTTTCTCAGGGCGTCCTCGGAGGGTCAGGCCTGAAAATATTTGTGGAAGGTGGATTTAGGGGGCCAGTGTGCATGTCATTAGAATAGCGAGCGCCCAGGGTTCTAGAGGGCAGGCCAGCTCGGGGCTTGGGTCCTGGGAGCTGGCCTCGCCAGCAGCCCTGCTCTGTCCCCAAGTGTCCTGCCGGCCCACACGGTCCCTGGGCTTTGATGTTTCTGCGGGTCCCCGTGGTGGCCCTTTGACACAGTGCTCGTGTGGGAGGGACAGCCCGGGCCAGCACTGGGTCTGGGGGTGCACACAGCCCAGGAGGGGCTTCCCCGAGGAGCACTGCATGCCATCTTGCCCACCTGCCGACGCCCCTGGCATCCTGACCTGCCCTCTCATCTCCTTACCCCGCAGGAGGACCCCGTTCCCAACGGCCTCCGGGCGCTTCCCGTGTTCTACGCGGCCACCATCGCCATCAATGTCTTCTCCATCATGTACACCGGAGCCCCAGGTAAGCGCCCTCGGCCGGCGGGCGTGGGAGAGTCCAGCCTGGGTGGTGGACTTGGGCCTGGCGCTGTGCTGGCGCCAGGCAGAAACGCTGCTCCACTCGTAGTCATTTCGGAGCAGAGGAGAGCAGGAGGCGGAGTTACTTGTTTTACACAGTCAAGAGGTGTGAACTAGAAAAGGCAGAGACTTGGGTTAAAAGAGACAGTTAACATCCCCTTCCTGTGCTGAGTCACAGGACGTGATGTGCCAGCCCAAACCTCCCTGAGCTGGGGACCCGGGGGCGGGCGAGGAGGGGGCACGTGTAAACAGTAGGTCCTCGGCCCCAGACAGGGTTGGGGAGCTGTCAGGTGTCCACACCACAGGTGTCCCCCCACCTCCAGAGCTCATCAGACCAGTAAGTCCAGTCACTAGAGCCACGCTTGTTTTTGTCTCCCGGGTCCTCTTGTCTTCAGAATTACTCATTTTCTTCCCGTTCTGATGGCCTGTGTTCTTTTTCCCCAAGGGCTTGGGGTGGGGCCTGGTTCAAAGTCCCTTTCTTTAACATTTTTAGTAGGTAAAGCACTTTCTCGCAGTATTGGTATTTGCACACATCTCTGTGTGGATGAGCTCGTAGAGGCCTCACTCAGCATCTCCATCTGAGTCTCTGTGGAGAGGACGGTGGAGAGGGGTGCCCATTTCTCTCTGGAATGGGCCTCATACGGCCAGATCCTGACACACCCGTCATCGTGGGGGCGTCTGGTCGGCGGAGAGGCTCGCGGTGGTGTTTTCCTTCTCACTGATGTCCGTTAAGGATTCATGTTCAGTTATGAGCCATATCTGACAGAAGTCTCCTTGTCTCTGTTGAAAAGATAAAGCTTCTGCTAAATGGTGCA
The DNA here is from genome assembly GCA_006410675.1 of Oreotragus oreotragus. Classification (NCBI taxonomy): domain Eukaryota; kingdom Metazoa; phylum Chordata; class Mammalia; order Artiodactyla; family Bovidae; genus Oreotragus; species Oreotragus oreotragus. Next base: position 73,467 of record SJYX01011709.1, read on the forward strand.
TCCTTAGTTGAAAGCACCCTCTTCTGAAATGGGGGAAATCCTTCTTAATTTTGCCAGCGGGGTTTTCTCAAGGCAGTTTCTCTCGGGCTTTAATAGCCGTTTCTAGCTGTATGTTTGTGTACTTCACTCTTTCTGAATGGTTCTTTTTAACTCTATGTCTTTTTTACTTGTGGCTGCCCTGGGTCTTCCGTGCCGCGCGTGGGCTTTCTCTGGCTGCAGCGAGCCAGGGCTACCCTCTAGCGTGGTGCCCGGGTTTGTCGCGGTGCGGGCTTCTCTTGTTGCGGAGAACGGGCTCTAGGTGCACAGGCTTAGCTGCCCCGAGGCACACGGGAGCTTCCCAGCCCAGACCCATTACACCCTGCATGCAGGCGGATTCTTTACCACTGAGCCACAGGGATGTGCCGCACCCCGCCGTGATTCATAGCACTGCGTAACCTTCTAATTTGGCGTCTTCACAGCATTCAGAACATGGCTCTTACAGCTTTGAAGAGTTGAGGTCAGGGCTTTCAGATTTCAGGGGCAGGGGTTGGGGGAGCGGTGAAGCATCACAGCTGGTTTAAGTTACATGGAAAGTGCGAGGTGAGCGTCACGGTGAGCTGGAGCGAGGTGGGACCCTTGCCTCAAACAACAGCAGCCTGATGGCCCTGGAAGCTTGATCATTCAGAGCATGAAGTGTGTTTGTCAAAGGCTGTCTCCATGATCCATTAAAAAAACAAAAAGCGGAGGCAGAGAAAAAGCAGTTCTGCAGCGTGAAGGCCCCCACCCCACGTCTGTGCATCGCGTGAAGCTTCCGCGTGGTGCCGGGCGGGCCCCGGGGCGCCAGGTGGGAGGTCACCGGGGGCAGAGAGAGGCCCTGGCCGCCCGAGTACTTGTTCTTGGTCCTGCTCGGCTCCCAGAGCCCAGGCGAGCTGAGCAGAAAGACGAGCAGCCGTTGGCGACCAGGCGCCTCCTGCGCTGCTGATGACACAGATTGAACAAAGGGGCGAGGGGGCCTCTGTCCCATAGAGTCCTAGAAGTAGGAACTGCTGGAAATGAGAATCATTTCTTTCTAAGTTCTGCATTTTTTTTCCTAGCCTCTATTTCTCTCTCCCTGGTTCTTGATCTGAATGTCAGAAGACCACAAGTGTGTGATTTCTATTAAACTTTGACTTTTTCTAGACTTACCTATTTTTTCCGTCACTTCTTTTTCTCATATTTTAAAAGAATATTTTAATTTTTTTAAAATATTTTGGCCATCACTTAGATCCCCGCCCAGGGAATGAAGCCTGCATCCCTTACTTGGAAGTGTGTAGACGTAACCTCTGGACTACCAAGGAAGCCCCCCTTTTTCTCATCGTTTGCTGCAGTTTCATTGCAGATTTGCTAGAAGAATCAGATTACTAGGAGATTAAATTAGGCTAGAGAAATGAAGCTATAAAATGAGGGAGGCAACCGAGGATAATATAAATACTTCATCGAGAAGTTTTGAAGAATAATAAAAAATAAATGCTTTTATTGAGCTGAGTTTTAAATGAGTTAACTCTTCTAGGAAGTCAGTAATATTGCCAATATCTCCTGACAGGTGGGAAGTAGGCACAGTGAAGCTGGCTGAGTGCCGAGGCCGTGTAACTGGTGAGGTACAGAGCAGACCTGAAAGTGGGCAGCCTAGTTCCAAGCCCCCGTCAGGGTATTCCGTTGGCACACGACGGGGCAGGGGTCAGACACCCAGCGTCTAGTCCCTGGTCCCCAGTGTCACTGTAAATGGCGATCAGAATACCTCAGCCTCATACATCCTGTCCTTTCTCCTCACTCTCTTTAAAGATGGCTTCCAGGGAGTTCCCTGGCTGTGCAGTGGTTGGGACGGTGCTTTTACTGCCAGGGCCAGGGTTCAATCCCTGGTTGGGGAACTAAGATCCCATGAGTCATGAAGCTCAGCACCCCCCACCAAAGAAAAAGGCTTCTAAAAATTTGGAAATGATGTGGCTTAGTATCTATTTAATGTCCAAGTAGTGTGAAGAGGGTGGCTGCCCCTTTGTTTGGGAATACCGGGAAGTCGGTACGAGGACCTTGGTGATGGACACTCGCCTGGGAACACAGGAGACGCTGCCGGTGCTGGGAGAGCCCATCGCTCCCTCTCCCCGAGCCTCTGCGCCTCATAAAGGAGAGACGGGTGGGCAGGAACCGCTGTGAGAGGGAGGCCACGAGACAGGAGGTGACGCGGGCAGGGCGCTGAGCTCGGGGACCGCTCCCGGCGGCGCTTTCTGTGCTCGGGGCTCGGGGCTGCGGTTTCCTTCACTGCCTTCGGTCATCCCTTCGGCCTTTCGTCTCCGGCGTGTCCTGAGTCAGCTCGTCTCTGTCTCCCCACACACGCTGCTGTGGGAGCTCTTCCTTACTTGAAGTTTGGGGGTGAGGGGTTTTGCATAGGGAAGGAAGGAGGTCAGGACAGAGGGTCCAGCCAGAGTCAGAAAAGCACTTTGCCGAGGTCTTGGCTCTGGAGAGCGCTTCTAAACATCCAGTAGGTGAGTCCAAATCCTATTTTTATTTAAACATTGAAGGTTAACTTTGCCCTTGAAACTAAGACGTTAATTCCATCCTGTCTCCTCATGCCGGCTTCTCCGCCGTCCAGCTGGGTCGTCTGTAGCCCTGGTGTCACATCTGGGGACAAGTGAGCCGGGAAGACCCAGTCCTCTGCCTCTCTCACAGCTGGCCGGCCTTTCTGCCGATTTTGAGATTTGATCTTCCTAGTCCTTTTCTTCCTTAAAACGTTTCCATTCAGTGTAAGGGCCTTAGAGATAAGAGGAAAGAATGAAATGTTCTAACAAAGAGTGGCGGCATCAGCCTACCCCTGTTGCAACTTTCAGAGACTCTGGTAAGTGGCACTTTTCCGCGTAGAGTTGAACCTGGTGGGTCCCTGTGGGCTGAGTCACAGAGCTCTGGTTTGACTTCCTCCCTTCCTCCTCCCTAAATTATTTTGAAGTTGTTTATATCTTGGGCTTAGTTTGATTTGTTTTACTTTGCGTTTGACGTGACTTGTCTCAAATGTCATCCTTATACTTCAGAGACCGAGTTAGCACTCTTCAGAAATTGTCTTTGCCTTTTTGTCCTCAAAAAAATAGTTCACAAGAAGCAAAAATAACTTGAGGAAATAAAGTGGGTTGGGTTGGATAAATCACTTGGGTTGGGCTGGATACAAGCCTGAAGTTTGTTTTTGATGAAGGGTTTCAGCTGGTGGGACCTGGTTTTTGTTCTGCCTTTCTAGAACGAATGCTGAGTGAGGCTCATGGCACACGACTGTGGAGGCGGAGCAGATTAGCTAATGATGCTTCCCAAGGCCACGTGTGGTCCCTGCACCAGGAGCATTGGCATCACGTGGTCGCTTGTCAGCAATGCAGATTCTCAGGCTTAGCCCCACTGAACCAGAAACACAGCCCAGCAGTGCAGGTTTATGGGACGGGGCGCTCGGGCTGGCCTGATGCTTGTGCCTCAGGAGGGTCCCTGCTCTGACCATCTCTTTACCTACTGTTGCTCTTCAGCTGCTAAGCTGTGTCTGACTCCTTGCAGCCCCATGGACTGCAGCACGCTGGCTTCCCTGCCCTCCGCTATCTCCTGGAGTCTGCTCAGATCCATGTCCATTGAGTCGGTGGTGCCATCCAACCATCTCATCCTCTTCTGCCCTCTTCTCTTGCCCTCAATCAGGGTCTTTTCTAGCATCAGAGTCTTTTCTAGTGAGTTGGCTCTTTGCATCAGGTGGCCAAAGTTGGAGCTCCAGCTTCAGCATCCGTCCCTCCTGTGAATATTCAGGGTTGATTTCCTTTAGGATGGACTGGTGTGATCTCCTTGCAGTCTAAGGGACTCTCAAAACTCTTCTCCAGCACCACAGTTCAAAGGCATCAGCTCTTTGGAGGTCAGCCTTCTTTATGGTCCAAGTCTCACATCCATAAAGGACTACTGGAAAAACCATAGCTTTGACTAGACAGACCATTTTATCTAATAATCCGAACCCTAGTAATATGATCCTTTCACCATAAATACTGCTATCTCATCACGGTCCTTACGTAAAGAGGTGCTCTTCAAAAGCCCTAACTCCTCACCAGCAGTTGAATTCTCAGACTCCACCAGGCCTGGTGTCTGGCTTCCCTAGAGTGATCTGTGCCTGAGATGGGCTGCCTCCCACTCCTCTTCCTCCTTCTCCCCTCCTACCCCTCCTCACTCTCCTCTCCCTCTTCCCCTCTCCCCTTCCCCCGTCTCCCCTCCCCCTTCTCCCCT
>SJYX01011709.1:79408-125331 GCA_006410675.1 Oreotragus oreotragus
GAGGGATGGAGCAGTTCAAGCCCAAGCCGTGTCCTACTTTGCCTTCCCCGGGGTGCGGGCGGGTGCGGGCGGGTGCGGGCGGGTGCGGGCCGAGCCTCAGCGCCCTCTTGAGCACCTTATCCGAGGATAATTTGAGACCCTAACAGGAAGGCCATTCAGTACCAAGTATTTTTGTCAAAAATTTTGTTGTAAAAAGTCTACCTTGAATTTTCAGAAGGAAAAAAATTTTCCCTTGAAAGTACATTGATTTAGGGCTTTTCTGTGCTGAATTTTTGCATTTCATGGATTTTTTTGTCCATGAAACTTGCTTCTGTATATTTAGTACAATTTAGAGCTGGGTCCCCTAACTATTAGTTGGCATCTCTCGCATGAGGCTTTAAAAGTAAGTCCGGCTGCCTTTTTTTTTTTTTTTAATTGGAATATAGTTGATTTTTTTTCTTGGAGAAGGAAATGGCAACCCACTCCAGTACTCTCGCCTGGAAAATCCCATGGACAGAGGAGCCTGGTAGGCTACAGTCCATGGGGTCTCGAAGAATTGGACACGATTGAGTGACTTGACTTTCACTTTTCACTTTCATGCGTTGGAGAAGGAAATGGCAACCCACTCCAGTGTTCTTGCCTGGAGAATCCCAGGGACAGTGGAGCCTGGTGGGCTGCCGTCTATGGGGTCACACAGAGTCGGACACAACTGAAGCGACTTAGCAGCAGCATAGTTGATTTACAATGTTGTGTTCATTTCAGGTGTACAGCAAAGTTAATCAGTATTATATACTTAACACATGTAATACATAATATGTATAATATATAAATACATAACTATATAAGTACACAATTTATAATATACAAGTCATATATAATATAAATTATGTAACTTATAAGCAACGTGTAATTATATAATTCTATATTAAGCATATAATATTATATAATATACTATTAATGTATAATATCGTGTATTATATACCATAAGTATTCTTTTCTGGGTTCTTTTCCCTTTAAGATTTAACCTTATAGGTTTTACCTAATGTTGAGTATAGTTTCCTATGCTATATAAAAGGTCCTTGTTTATCTATTTTATAGATAGTAATGTGTATCTGTTGGGCTTCCCAGGTGGCTCTAGTGGTAAAGAATCCACCTGCCGATGCAGGAGATGTAAGAGATGCAGGTTTGATCCCTGGATCAGGATGATCCCCTGGAGAAGGGCGTGGCCACCCACTCCAGTATTCTTGCCTGGAGAACCCCAGGGACAGAGAGCCTGGTGAGCTGTAGTCCATGGGGTCGACTGAAGCGACTGAGTATGCACAGTGTGTATCTGTTAATTCCAGGCTCCTGGCTTATCCCTCCCTCCTTTCCCATTTGTAAGCAGAAGTTTATTTCCTGTCTGTGGCTCTGTCTCTGTTTTGTATATAAGTTCATGCTGGTGTGTGCTCTTGACACTCTGTTAATTTGCTCCATTGCTGGACTAGTTCGGTAAGATCCGATCCCCATTCTGTTCCTCTCTCTCTTTCTCACCATCAGCAACTCGCCCATCTTCCTGGTTCCTTTGCTCTTTGCCATCTTGCCCCCACCCCTGGCTTTTTTCCCCTGTGTCTCCCGCCCTCTCACCCTCTGATCTTCCATCCAGTCCTGTGACTCAGAGGGTGGCTCCAGAGCTTCCTGGCCACTTTCCAGGCCAAACCAATGGTGAAGGCGGTTGTGATGGTAAAGACTCAGGAGCAGGTGACCCTGTGGCTCATCATCCCCGCGAAGCATCATGAGCCTTGCGTATAGCCGGCCTCAGCCTGTCCCTTTCGGGTGTGGGTCCTGATGCCCTCTGGGGCCCGTGTAACCTCAGCACAGAGATGGGCCTGGGAGGAGCACGTGGAGCGGCCCTGCTCTGCCCTGCTGAGGGCTCTGCTCAGAGGGGATGGAGGGGACGGGGGCCAGGGAGCAACCGTGCCCACTTGTTCGGACACTCATCTCTCCAGCTCCTGGGCTTCGTCCCCTCCCCCGTCCCCAGAGCGCGCCTGTCTCAGATCAGGTTACGGTAGCGAGGCCAAAGTACCCCAAGTGTCAGCTTTATCATCAGCTCAACCAGAAGCCGCAAAGGAGACGGGAGGACTCTCCAAAGCCAGGTAGTTTTAAGCCACAGTTGGTTTGATGTTGGTAATTAACAGTTACCATTCAGTCCAGCAAGAAGCCACATCAGAGTGGTCCTGCCCCGTGTCCGGACAGTGACATGCAGACACAGAGCAGAAGCAGGGAGCCCCGGCCGCAGGCACGGCCGAATGAGGTCAGCCTGAGTGGTTTTATAAGCAGCTCCAAGCCTGGATCCGGAGACAGAGCCAGGGCTGGGGCAGGGCTGCCGGCCACCCGGGCACAGCCCCACGTGGGGCCTTGCTTGCTGGTGTGTCCGGGCACTGGAGGGTGAAGCCGCCTGGCTACTGAGTGTCTGCTCCCACCAGTGACACTTCCACAGTGCCAAGGCTGGGTGATTCTGGTTTTTACTTTCCATCCCTGGAGAAGGCAATGGCAACCCACTCCAGTACTCTTGCCTGGAAAATCCCATGGATGGAGGAGCCTGATAGGGTACAGTCCAAGGGGTCGCAAAGAGTCGGACACGACTGAGTGACTTCACTTGATACTTAAATATATGAAAATCCTGACTCCTCATTTAGAGTATTAACTACCCATTCTCCCTCTTACCATTACCAAAATGTCTAATAATACCTTACGTGAATAATTTTGAGTTGGTTCATATATATATATATAAAATGATTCTTGTCCAACTCTTTGCAACCCTATGGACTGTAGCCCTCCAGGCTCCTCTGTCCATGGGATTCTCCAGGCAAGAATACTGGAGAGGGTTGCCATTCCCTTCTCCAGGGGATCTTCCCGACTAAGGGATCAAACGCAGGTCTCCTGCATTGCAGGTGGATTCTTTACTGTCTGAGGACCCTTACTTTTTATAGAATGGTCAACAGTGAGCAGTTATATGCCAATGAAAAAAATAATGGAAAAAAAGAAAGTTTTATATTTAAAAAAAGAACAGTTAATAGTAACAAAGCCTGCAGCATTAGAGGTTTATTTAAGAGCAGTTTTAAACAGTTCACTTATTTCAAACTGTAAAAAAAAAGTTTAACAATTTACAAAAGTGTGTGCTTATTATAAATTTTCAAAGTTAGCAGTATGAAAGCACAAAGTAAGTGCTATAGGAGGCTTTAGCAAGCAAACAAGCAGATAAATAAATAGGCCTGATTTTGCTTCCCAAATGACTGAGTTTCTGCTTTTCAAGTTATTGAAGTTTTTTTACAGTTTTGTTTTTTTTTTCCTTTGCCTTGTCTGTTTTTGTCACTATCCATGGGCTTGTGACTAAGAGCCCTTCTCTCCTTCTATTTGGAAAGAATGTGGTATAATGTTGAGGGCTTTGGGCTTGGGAGTGAGATGCTGGGGTGGGTAGCCCTGTGCTTAAGACAGTGTATAGCACAGGGAGAGACCCCTCCTGTTTTCCATCCCTCCACAGGAGTGGCCACTGATTCTTCCCAGAACTTTTACGATCTGTTCAGGAGTGTACACTTGGCCATGGAGGGGGGCGGGGGAACGGCAGTGTTTCCCTTCTAGACGTAAGTTGGGGGGTGCTGCACACACGGTGATCTCGCTGGCCTTTCTCACTTAACTAGACAAGAGCGTCACTTCCTATCAGTCCATTTATCCCAACCCTGTTTTATGCCGCACACCACGCTGACTTCATGCTCCATGGTGACGCCTGTGTCGGCTGTCTTGCAGACTCCTACTGTTACAGTGATGCTCCAGTGAGTACTCTAGTGCCTGTCTCCTTGTGCCTGTGCACGGGTGCACCTGTGAGTGTCTGAATCACCCCCGTGTCACCAGGGGAGCTGGGCTCGGGGCCCTGCAGGGAAGGGAAGCCTGATGTCTCTCCACCTTCCACCTTTTTATTGACTGAGGGAATGGCAACTTTGTGTGCTGGACCAGATAGTAATGAAAAGCTTTTCTGGGTTGTAATTCCATGAGCTGGCCCTTCAAAGAAGAATTGAGCTTGAAAGTCAGTGTCCTTTGACAACACTTTTCTATCTAAGCTGACTTTTTTTTTTTTTTTTAAACAATAAAAGGGTTTGTTTATGCACATGGAAGCCTTCACGGAAAAGAAATGCACACTCAGAGAAGCAGTCAGACTTCAGGACTTCTGGGCCCTGGAAAGAGACTAGGAAACGTACGGAGGAAACTAACAGGAGGGAAGAGTTAGTGTGGCAGGGTCTGTTTGTGCGGACCCACCTGGGCGGTGGTGCCTGGTCTCCAGTGATGGGAGTCACTCTCCTCTTCCTGGAACAAGGAAGGCACATTTCTCCCAAGAAATTTATGCCCTGTTGTCGGGCAGTTACAAAGCGGGCAGCAGGCTCTTCCTGCGTCTGCTGTTTCTCAATTTAAGCTGACTTTAAAAAAGGTTTGTGTGTGTGGTCCAAGCGTCATGTCCAGTTAAAGCCGGGCTGCTGACTATTGAGAAACCAGAGGTGGCCGTCAGCCTTGCTGTGGCCGCTGCAGCCCTGGGCCTTGGGCTGCCCAGGGAAGGCGGGGGCAGGCATCGGGAGGGGAGACAGACCCCTTCTTACCCTCGTTTGTCCACTCAGGAATTAAGGTATTGAGATAATACTGTAAATAGGTTTATTCCCAACTTAGTATGTTGTTTGTGCCAAGTTGGTCGCTTTTTAGTGATTAGCTTATTTACTGAGTTAACAACAGAGTCACAAGGTAAGCAGTCTGTCTCAATTACTTTTCAGTTTCATAATCTACGTATGTGGCTGCACCGGGCCCTCGCTGCAGGCTTTCTCCCCTTGGGGAGGGGCTGCTCCTCACCGTGGTGCGTGGGCTTCTCACAGCAGTGTCTTCTCTTGCTGCGGAGCTCTAGCTCCCTGAGCAGCAGGGCTGCAGGATGCTTGTGGTCAGTCGTTGCGGCGCACAGGCTTAGTTGCTTCGAGGCATGTGGAGTCTTCCTGGACCAGGGGCCCGTGTCCCCTACACTGAGAGGTGGATTCTTATCCACCACATCACCCGGGAAGTCCCGGTCGTGTGTCTTAAACACAAGACTTTGTTCCCCAGAAAAAGTCTAGCATGGTGTTGTGGCTGAGAGTTTTGTTAATCACAGAATCCAGATGATGCACTTCAGGGTCGGGGAATGGCAGGAGTGGGGATGTCACACCTGACGTTGGAGGCGTGTCCAGTGACATCTGTGTCCCCTCTGTCCCCAGTGATGGGCCTGGTCCTCCCCATGTGGGCGATCGCCCTCATCTCCTTCGGGGTCGCGCTGCTGTTTGCTCTCTTCGTGTGGCTCTTTGTGTGTCCATGGATGCGGAGGAAGATAACAGGTAAGTGCTTTTCTGTTCTTCTGATTGCAAAAAGGCTCTGATTCCTAAGCCTGCAGGCATCATGCACCGTGATCCTGAGTGACAGAGGGAACACAACCACGGTCAGGCCGGTCCCTGTCTCAGGGCGCCTGCCTGCTTTCTGGCTCAGAATTTCCTGGGTAACTTGGGATCTTGGTGAGAATGAGGCCCTCGTTGCCGTGGGTAACAGCAGGTAGCAAATCAGCAGCATCACTGCCCGGCCTCAAGAATGGCAAAAAGTAAAAAGACCAGATTCCGAGTGTGATAACTGGAATTCCCACGCGTCTATGGTGAAATAAAAACTGGTACAACGATGGGAAAATTTCGTTTAGCAGTTTCCTATGAAGTTAAGCAAACATTCACCATATGACTTAAGTAATTCCACCCCTAGGTGTTTATCCAAGAGAAGAAGTGAGACTCGTACACAAATTAAGTCATACTAGCCATGAAATGGAGACAAGCCACAGGCTCATTAACAAGTGAGTGGATGACCCAAGTCTTCATACAGCAGAAGGCGGATGAGCAATGAAGAAGGCGAACTCCCAGGAGGGGCCACGCACAAACAGACTCATCCTGTAGGGCTCCAGAGGACAGCCATCCCCAGCCACCGAAATCAGGGGCTGCTGGAGACAACTGCAGAAGGGAATGTGAGGGGACTTCGCAGGGACGAGGGAGCTTTAGAGACAGAAGGGCACTCTGGGGACAGGACAGAGCTTTGCAGGCACAGGAGGGAACCTGGCAGGACTCTGTCTTAATTGGGGGGTAGTTATAGTCTGTACTCGTTTGTCACAGGTCATCTACCTGCACATTTTAAAAGGTATAAATTTCATTGTACAGAAATTATACCTCTGTGAATGCAATTTTTTAAAAAAGAAGACCCTGGCTTAGAAAACCGCAGGAGCTATTTTCCTGTCACTGGCAACATGATTGAATTCTAAGCCTTACGGCCACACGCTTTTACAGGGCTCTCAAAAGAAAATAAGTATTTCCTTTTGGCCTCAGAGTGTACCTTACAATCATGGTTTGATCCGGACATATCTGACTTTGAAACCCACATTTCAAAGAAAAACTGAACAACCGAGGAGACGTTACCATGCTTATGAATGGGAAGGCTCAATACCGGAAAGATGTCCGTTCTCAAATCGATCTGTACATTTAATGCAATTTAAATAAAAATCCCAGCAGGATATTTTGTAGGTTTATACAAGTCACTTTAAAAATGTATATGGAGGACTTCTCTGCCGGTCCGCTTGCCATTGCAGGGGACAGGACCCCAGGAGGATCCCTCATGCCGAGAGCAGCAGAGCCTGTGAGCCATAATGAAGGGATGTACCCCGTCACTGCACCTAGAGGAAGCCCTCACTCAGCAACGAAGACCCAACACAGCCAAAAAGAAACAATTCATTAATTTAAAAAATTTTATACGGAAAGGGACTGGAATGGCCAAAACAAATTTGGAGAAGAATAAAGTTGAAGGACCCATGCCACAAAAAGCTACAGGAGAGTGTGGAAATGGCGAAGAGATAAACACCTAGGTTAACAGAACAGGATAAAGTCCAGAAACAGACCCGCAAATACAGCCAATTGATTTTCAGTTGAAAATCACTGATAAACAATCAATGATACTGGAATAACTGGGCATCGAATGCCAAAAAAAGAACTTTGACCTAAAGGCTTATACCATGGAAAAAAAAAATTAACTCGAGATCCATCATAAGTATAAATGTAAAATAGGAAACTATGAAACTTTGGGAGCAAAAAGAGGAAAACTTTTGGGACCTTGGGTAGAGCAAAGAGTGTTTAGGTTTGATACCAAAAACACAATTCATAAAAGAAGTTGATAAATTGCACTTCATCAAAATTGGAAACTGTTGCCCTGTAAGGAACACTATTAAGAGAAAAAACAAGCTGCAGACTGAGAAAGTGTTTGCAAATCCTCTAACAAAGGACTTGTATTCAGAACATATGAAGAAAGCTCAGAAAACAACCCGATTTGAAACAAAAAATTTAAATAGCTGATTCACCAAAAAAAGATACATGAATGGCAAATGAGTCCATGAAAAGCTGCTCGACATCAGAAATACAGATTAAAATCACAATGAGGTATTCCCACACATCTATTTTAATGGCTTTAAGAAAAAAAAAAAAAAGGATAGTGCCAAATGCTGACAAGGATGAGGCGTGGCTGGAATGTTCATTCATGTGCTCCTGGTGGGAACGCGAAATGGCACAGCCGCTCAGAAACGGAGTTTGATGGTTTCTTATAAGGTTAATCACTTACCCACTCCGAGGTGTTTACCCTAGAGAAATGCACATTTAAATTCACAGAGAAGCCTGGAGATGAATATTTATAGCAGCTGTATTACTAGCACCAAAAACTAAAAGCCTGGATTATCCATAGAACACACACACTCGTATTTCTGGAAATAAATACATCCACATATTAGACTGCTACTTGGCAGTGAAGACGAGTGGGCTGCTTAGCCTGCACCAGCATGGATGAACCTCGGGCACGTTCATTGTGCCACGTCGGAGGAGCCAGCCTCAGAAGCACATGTCTTATGGTTCCATTTACATGACATCTGGAAAAGACAAAACGGTAGGGACGGAGACCAGACAGGTGGTTGTCAAGGGCTAGGGCAGAGGGGCTGACTATAGGGATAGGCGGTATAGGAATCTAGACTATTAAGAATTTTTTTTAATGTGGAGTATTTTTAAAGTCTATTCAATTTGTTACAACATTCCTTCTGTTTTATGTTTCGGTTTTTTGGCCACGAGGCACATGGGATCTTGTGGGGATCTTAGCTCCCTGACCCAGGATTGAACCTGTGTACCCTGCATAGGGAGGTGAAGTCCCAGCCACTGGCCCGCCAGTGAGATCCCTAGACATTTTTTAGAATCAGAATTCTACACGCACAAAGCCAGTTTACCACGTGCAAGTTTTAAAAACTAGTAATTAAAACACTACATTAGTACGTACAACTTCAAACTAAGTAGTGATTTCACTCTATGACGGATTCATATCCAGCTGCTGCTTCCTCTCCTGTATAGCCGCTCACTGCTCTTGGTTGAGAAGGGACCCCCTCCCCCTTAAACATCCTGCTTGTCTGGTTTAAGCCCAGCGGGAGTGATAAACTAAACTTGAATGCTCTTGACGTTTAAAGCTTTTTCTGATTGCTGTTCAGTGGCTAAGTCTTGTCTGACTCTGTGACCCCATGAACTGCAGCAGGCCAAGGCTTCCCTGTCCTGCACTAATTCCCTGAGTATGGACCATAAAATCTTTGCTCCCACCTTTAGGCTGTAATGTTACAGTAGGAAACTGACATTACTACCCATTCTGGCTTGCCAAGGGATTTTTGTTGGCCAATGACATGTACTTAGACATTTCAACATATAGGTACCTGTTCTGTTAAGTACAGACTATGGTTAAGGGCTGTAAACAGAGAGTAAACTGACTGCATGTTACTACCTGGGTGACCTTCAGCAAGTCAGTCAGTCTCTGCGGGCCTCAGTTTGCTCATGTATAAAACAGAGAAAATGGTAATACCTGTTTCATACGTTAACACGTTTTGGGGGACTTCCTGATGGTTCAGTGGCTAAGACTCCATGCTTCCACTGCAGAAGCCCAGGTGTGACCCTTGGTTGGGGGGCTAAGATCCGACAAACTGCACAGTGTGGCCAGAAACAAGAAAAAACAAAGCAAAAAACACAGTTTAAAAAGTTTGTTATCATAGTCTTTACAGATACCAACTTTCCTCATCTACATTGGAAGCAGTTTGAGGTCAGAAACCTGTGTGTACCTTTATTTGTTCCTTGTAGTAAACAAACTTAGTTTTTAAAAAAAAATCTGTCTTTTAGATTTAGATAAATATAGAGATAGAGGTATAAAGATTGAGGGCAGGAAGAGAAGGGGACGGCAGAGGCCGAGATGGTTGGACGGCATCATCCACTCAATGGACGTGAGTTTCAGCAAGCTCTGGGAGATGGCGAAAGACAGGGAAGCGTGGCGTGCTGCAGTCCATGGGGTCGCAAAGAGTCGGGACACAACTGAGCGGCTGAACAGCAGCATCAGAGCTAGAAGTGATCTGTCGGGTAAATAGAGAAATGAGGGTGATGCATGAGTGTGTCCGGCAGAGGAACCGAGAGGACTGTCCCTGTCAGTTGGGTAGGTTAGAGCTTAGACGTTTCCTCAGGGACATGTGAGGCAGCAAGACCATGAATCCACATACCAGATCCGATTACAAGAATGCGCTCCAGCTTCAAAACCACTTTTTGAAAATCCCTGGTTTCTTTTGGAAGTAGAGGATTTTTTAAAGTAAGCAGAATCTCTCCGTTCCTTTTGAGGAAAATGATTTACTTGTTTCCTAAGACTTGGTGACCTGAGGAAATCTGAGCGCAGTCTCTTACTGAACAGAAGAAAGCAGACAGATCCTAACAGTATCTATGAAGACAAAAAGGATAAACATTTCAGTGATTCTGAGGTCAGTTTAAGAAAACAGAAGGCCGGGCTAGATGGTTGTAGAATTTACAGAATGTTTACCTTGGGAACCAGATCTAATCCTGTCTTTTTTGTTGCTTTTGGATGAGATAACTCAGGGCTGAGCCCCCATCTTTCCCTCCGTAGCTGAATTTTCTAGCCTGTTTCTCAGACTGAATTGTCCACTTTATTTTCCCTTTTTTTTTTGTTCCCAAAGTATGAAAGTATCACGATAAATATTTATTTTTATATTCATTTGTCAAAAATAAGAATTCTCTTCCCAAATTTTCAATTATGACTCTTCTTCAGGCAAATTACAAAAAGAAGGTGCTTTATCGAGAACCTCTGATGAAAGTCTCAATAAAATTCAGGAAGTGGAGTCCCCAGTATTTAAAGAGCTGCCAGGTGCCAAGGCTCATGACGACAGCACCGTCCCCCTCACGGGCTCAGCTGCGGAGCCCTCAGGGACCTCAGAAAGCATGTCGGGGGGTCACCACCCCCGGGCCCCATATGGTAAGTCCCTGGGGGCTGGGGTGGCACGGGGCAGAGGCAGTTTTGGGGGGCCAATTGGCCTGCATGTGGCAATGGGGCTCCAGTGCACACAAGTGTCCCCAGAGAAAACTCGGGGGCTGAAGGACCCAGGGTTTGGTCAGTCCTAGAGTGGGCCTCTTCCTGTCCCGTGACTTTCCTCCAAGAGCCATTTACCTGCAGTCTCCCAGCAGCACCTCTGGGCCCCTCACCTGTGTCTTCCACATGCAGTCAGCTAAGTGCCAGAGATCGGATTATCAGTTTATCCAGCTTTGTGTACAAACAGCTTCCTCCTGGGAGATGCGGAGAGAAAGCTGGCGTTGGAACCGGGGCGGTGGTCTCACTAGAGAAGCGCAGAAACCATCAGGGCCATCGGGAGGGTCCTCTGTCCCATGATGGGTTTGTGGACAGTGATGGGCCGGCTCCTGCCTCTGCCAGGCCCACCTCCCTGCAGGGCTGCTGGCACTGAGGTCCAGGGTGGATCTGCAACTTGGCCAAGAAAGAGAATGGGCTCTGCCCACTGATCTTACAGACCGCCTTTGACTGTGTCCACCAGGCTTTTTTTTTTAATTGAAGTATACGGTTAAACAGCATGTTAACTTCTGCTGTACAGCAAAGTGGTATATGTGTGTGTATATATATATATATTACATCCTTTTTAAAATATTCTTTTCCATTATGGGTTTATTACAGGGTGTTGAATATAGTTCCCTGAGCTGTACAGTAGGACCTTGCTTACCCCTCCTGTGAGCTTGCATCTGCTGCCCCAGCCACTCCCTCCCTTCCTCCTCCCTTCCTCCTCCCTTCCTCCTCCCTTCCTCCTCCCTTCCTCCTCCCTTCCTCCTCCCTTCCTCCTCCCTTCCTCCTCCCTTCCTCCTCCCTTCCTCCTGTCCCAGGAGCCGCTCTGTCCTCTCTCTCTCTGACTGTTTCTCTTTCATAGGCGGTCATTTGTGTCAGGTTTTTAAGCAGCACCTGGAGTGTGTATCTCACAGGGAAATGGTTTGAGTCCTTCTTGTATCGAGTTTTCTGTAAAACAAGCTCCCTATACGGATCCTCCTCCTAACCGGTTCCTGGAAAAGGAAAGCGTGCTTCCGCATTTTAGGAGAGTGCAGCATCGTTTTTTTAACTGCCGTACTGTTAGTTTTACCCTTTGCTGTATGTTTCCAAGTTTCCCTTTTTATTTTTACCATACGGCATGGCCTGCGTTGTCAGGTTGGACAACAAGGAGTACGGCAGAAAAATGCAAAACCCCTCACTGTCCAGCCTCCTGAGCTGACACGGTGGCCCCACAGCATCCCAGGCGTGGACTCAGCCTGTCCCTTGTCCCCGCAGGCCGGGCTCACTTTATCCTTTGTCCCCTTCAGGCCGGGCTCAGCCTATCCTTTGTCCCCGCAGGCCGGGCGCTGTCCATGACGCACGGCACCACCAAGTCGCCCGTGTCCAACGGGACCTTCGGCTTCGACGGCACGGCGCGGGCCGACGGCCACGTGTACCACACGGTGCACAAGGACTCGGGGCTCTACAAGGACCTGCTGCACCGCATCCGTGACGAGCGGCCGCCCGACGGGGCCCCGCGGCAGCTGCGGCGCAACAACAGCTACACGTGCTACACGGCCACCATCTGCGGGCTGCCCGGCCTGGCCACACGCCGCGGCGACACGCCCGCGCCCGAGGACAGCGAGAAGCTGGTGGCCGACGCCGTGGCCTACTCGCGCCGCCGGCTGCGCTACGACAGCTACTCCAGCTACTGCAACGCCGTGGCCGAGGCGGAGATCGAGGCCGAGGAGGGCGGCGTGGAGGTCCGGCTGGCGCCCCCGCTGGCCGAGCCCGAGCCGCCGCGCGAAGACCCGGCGGACGAGGAGAAGGAGGAGAAGGACTCCGCCGAGGTGCACCTGCTCTTCCACTTCCTGCAGGTCCTCACCGCCTGCTTCGGCTCCTTCGCGCACGGAGGAAATGACGTGAGGTCAGAACCTGGGCGGGGCGGGGCCGGAGAGGGCCTGGGTGGTGGGCGTGGCCTTGTGAAGGGGCGGGGTAGTGTATAAGAGACAGGGGTCAGGCTGAGGGGGCGGGGAGGGCACGGCAGCTACCCTGGAACCACGCGGGTTGCAACCGCCTGGGGTCGGCCAACGCCAGGTTTTGTCCACAAGTGCAGCACCTGCATCTCCATGGCGCAGGTCTTTGAGTGAACCAGATGCAGGGAGAGTTGGCCTGGGGTCAGAAATCACAACAGGTGGAATCAGTAGAGCTGGGCTTGGAGCCCTGATTCTGCCCAAGCTGTCCCGGCTTCCTACCCTGGCCTGCGTTCAGTGCCATTTGGCATCAGTGCCTTTTGGTTTCGAAGCAGAGAGAGAAGTACAGGTTTCCCCAAGTTGTATAAGGGTCATGTGTACGCAAGTAGCTCCTGTAGTGACCCGCATCGCGGGTCAGAAAAGGGACGTGGGAGACCCCGGGGCTGCCGTGTTGGATGGCCGCTCCAGTCAGGAGGGTCCCCTAGGGACACCTGCAGGGACTGAGGGCACAGCTATGACGGCATCTATAGGAGAACCTTCTGGAAGAGGGAAAAGCACTGCGAGGCCGAGGCAGGAGTGTCCCTGGTGGGTCTTCCGGAAGGAATCACTAGCAAGAGCATGGAGAGCTCAGGTCAGCTGGGCATGCAGGCCAGAATGTGCAGGAGTGTATAGAGTCTGGCCAGGCATCCGGATCAGTCACTGAATTTTCCAAAGGCTTGGTGTCCCAATCTGTGAAATGGGGGTAAAACTAGTACCAATGCAGAAGATTTCTATGAGGATTAAGGGGAGGTGCTTATATAAGGACAGTCGTTTCCCATAATCAATGTCCAGACATTTCACTATTATAGTTATTACGCAGCCTGTTTCTGTCCAAATGAGGGAAATGTGCCATCATTATATTTTTTTGGCCCAGTTATATGACTCCGTTTTACACCATGTGCAGCTGCGTTTCTGTTCTTTTTAAAAGACTTCTTCCAGCCAGCCAAAGAGGCCTGGACAGCTTATGTTCTGCTCAGGGTCACCTAGGCATTGCCATCTTATTTTATTTTACTGGGGGCACCATGTTCTGTCCTCTCTTAAAAATTTTTTACTCCCCTCCCCTACCAGCCCACTTCCTCCTCCTTATCACAAATTCTTTATGAAAAGCCTGGTACCAGCAACATGTTATGAATTGGATCCCTTTCCTTTAGAACTAAGTTCCAGTTAAGGAGACAAGAAAGGCATACTCCTGGGAAAGTAACAGAACACCCCAAAACAGCATTTCAAGGCCAAGGAAGAGTCTAGGTGGTAGCTGCTTCAGGTGGCCAGAGTGTAGAGCAGCTGTTTGCAGTTTGGAGACTGATTCCCAGGCTTTTGAGCAAGGATGTAGTTGGATGAAAGCAAGGTTTAGAAATAACAGTGCAGCAGTGAGGAGGGGGCTTCTGTTTACTCAACAAGTGGGTGTTAAGTTTGTACCAGTTCTCAGAGCTGAAGCACTTGTAACTTACTCCAGGCCTACTCAGAACAGTCCTTTGTAGTCCTAAGTGAAAGAAAGTGAAAGTGTTAGTTACTCAGTCATGTGGGATGCTTTGTGACCCTAGGGACTGTAGCCTGCCAGGCTCCTCTATCCAAAGAATTCTCCAGGCCAGAATACTGGAATGGGTAGCCACTCTTTTTCCTAGGGATCTTCCCTACCCAGGGATCGAACCTGGGTCTCCCACATTGCAGGCAGATTCTTTACTGTCTGAGCCACAAGGAAGCCTGCAGTTCTAAGTGATACCTCTCAGAGACCGGGAATCTGAAGCTCAGAAATGTGACTTTTGCCCAGGGCCACACAGTTAGAGAGAAGCCAACGTGGGAAACCAGCTCTTTGTGACTCGGTCTCCAGAGTGTGGAGGGTGGGCTGGGAACCACAGGCGTCATTCAAAGCCTATAGGGAGCTTGGGAATTATCACTACATCCTAACAGCAAGCAAAAACCAAACAGACTAAGTCAGCAACTCTTCTTGGATCTCAAAGGGAGAGGAGAACACAGGACAAACCAGTCCCCAGGGTTGGAGAGGCAGAGATGCAGGGGGTCCTGGAGGAGGGACCCAGGAGCGGGTGCTGTGGCGAGAACCATGCAATCCTGGACTGGAGCAATGGGCCCTGGAGGCTCAGGGGGGACAAGTAGAGTTAAGGCTCTGGGGGACCCAGGGTAAGGGGGACCCCCACTATCCAGGAGCCCTTCCAGATTCTAACAGTGAGTATCAGGGAAGAGGAATCCCTCCTGCTCGGAGGGAAGGAAAGCAGCCAGTAGACAGAACAGAGACCGTGTGCGTAGCCAGGCTGTGCCCAGGAGAAACCGGGTCACCAGAGCCCAGCCTGCCAGGCTGTGCCCAGGAGAAACTGGTCACCAGAGCCCAGCCTGCGGGGGGTTGCTGCAGGCTGACTGACCCGGAAGGGGAAACTCACTCCAGGCTGCCCTGGCCTTCCCCTAGGGAGAAGGGAAACTCCCCAGCTCCAGCCATCCTGGCTCACATAAGGAAGGAGGCGATGCTGAGAAACATACAAGGGATGGAAGGGTGGAATTAGGATTATTTTTTTATTTTAAGTTATCTACATTTAACTCACATAGTTTATATTGTAAAGAATCTGCCTGCAATGTGGGAGACCTGGGTTTGATCCCTGGGTCAGGAAGATCCCCTGGAGAAGGGAATGGCAACCTACTCCAGTATTCTTGCCTGGAGAATCCCATGGACAGAGGAGCCTGGAAGGCTAAGTCCATGGGGTGGCAAAGAGTCAGACACAACTGAATGACTTGCACACTTTCGCACTATCAGCAAAGTAGTATAATGTTATTGCAAAGGGGATATGGATTAACCCTAGGTCTATATGGCAAGCTCTAGGGCAACCACTTTAGAAAGTTAGGGGGAAAAAGTACAGCCAATATGCTAAGAAGGGAGAGAAAATGGAATCATATGGAATTCTCAGTTAAAACAACAGAAGAGGGGAACAAAGGCAGATGACAAAAATAGGAACAAAGAACAAGGACAACAGATAGAAAGCACTGACAGATTAGCATGGTGGATGCTCATCCAGCTGTGCCAGCAATCAGCTTGAACTTCAGTGATGCAGATGCACCAATTAAAAGACAAGATTATCAGAATGGATCCAAAAACACAACTCGCTGTTGTCTACCAGAAACCCATGTGAAATGTAAAAACACTTAGGTTAAAAGTAAATGGGATTAACTTTTCATGTGTTTGTTAGCCATCCGTATGTCTTCTTTGGAGAAACGTCTGTTTAGTTCTTTGGCCCATTTTTTGATTGGATCGTTTATTTTTCTGGAATTGAGCTGCAGGAGTTGCTTGTATATTTTTGAGATTAGTTGTTTGTCAGTTACTTCATTTGCTATTATTTTCTCCCATTCTGAAGGCTGTCTTTTCACCTTGCTTATAGTTTCCTTTGTTGTGCAGAAGCTTTTAATTTTAATTAGGTCCCATTTGTTTATTTTTGCTTTTATTTCCAATATTCTGGGAGGTGGGTCAGAGAGGATCCTGCTGTGATTTATGTCGGAGAGTGTTTTGCCTATGTTCTCCTCTGGGAGTTTAATAGTTTCTGATCTTATGTTTAGATCTTTAATCTATTTTGAGTTTATTTTTGTGTATGGTGTTAGAAAGTGATCTAGTTTCATTCTTTTACAAGTGGTTGACCAGTTTTCCCAGCACCACTTGTTAAAGAGATTGTCTTTTCTCCATTGTATATTCTTGCATCTTTTGTCAAAGATAAGGTGTCCATAGGTGCGTAAATCTTTAAATGTTAAAGATGCCCAGGAATCCTCAGTCTAGAGCAATGTTCTCCATGGTGAGTTACCTGTGAACCCACCCCAGGGATGGACAAGATGATTCATGGAGATGTGAGAAGAAAGTATTAGAATTTCTGAATTTTTGCTTTGTTTTATTTTGATGTCTATTTTCTGTATATTTTCTAAAGTGAATATGTAAAAACCATAGTGCATTTGCAATTCTGCCTGAGCTGTCTCAAATCCTAAAAGATGATGCTGTTAAAGTGCTGAACTCAATATGTCAGCAAAATTGGGAAACTGAGCAGTGGCGACAGGACTGGAAAATGTCAGTTTTCATTTCAACCCTGAAGAAGGGTAATGCCAAAGAATGTCCACGCTCCCACACAATTGTGCTCATTTCACATGCTAGCAAGGTAATGCTCAAAATCTTTCAGGCTAGGCTTCAGCAGTATGTGAACTTCCAGATGTATCAGCTGGATTTAGAAAAGGCAGAGGAACCAAAAATCAAATTGCCAACATCCATTGGATCACAGAAAAAGCAAGGGAATTCCAAAAAAAAAAAGCATTTACTTCTGCTTCATGGACTATACTAAAGTCTTTGACTATGTGAATCACAACAAACTGGAAAATTCTTAAAGAGATACGAATACCAGACCATCTTACTTATCTCCTGAGAAATCTGGTTGCAGATCAAGAAGCAGCAGTTAGAACCTTATGTGGAACAAAAGACTGGTTCAAAATTGGGAAAGCAGTACAACAAGGCAGAATATTGTCACCTTATTTATTTAACATATGCAAAATACATCATGAGAAACGCCAGGCTGGATGAATCACAGACTGGAATCACGATTGCTGGGAGAAATATCAACAACCTCAGATACACAGATGATGCTACTCTTTTGGCAGAAAGTGAGGAGGAACTAAAGAGCCTCTTGATGAAGGTGAAAGAGGAGAATGAAAAAGCTTGGTTTGGACTCAACATTCAAAAAAACTAAGACCATGGGATACGGTTCCATCACTTCATGGCAAATAGAAGGGGAAGAAATGTAAACAGTGACAGAGTTTTTTTTTTCCCTTGGGCTCCAAAATCACTGTGGATGGTGACTGCAACCATGAAATTAAAAGACGCTTGCTCCTTGGAAGAAAAGCTATGACAAACCTAGACAGGATATTAAAAAGTAGAGACATCACTTTGCTGACAAAGTCTGTATAGTCAAAGCTATGGTTTCTCCAGCAGTCACGTATGAATGTGAGAGCTGGATAATAAAGAAGTGTCGAAGAATTGATGCCTTTGAANTGGTGACTGCAACCATGAAATTAAAAGACGCTTGCTCCTTGGAAGAAAAGCTATGACAAACCTAGACAGGATATTAAAAAGTAGAGACATCACTTTGCTGACAAAGTCTGTATAGTCAAAGCTATGGTTTCTCCAGCAGTCACGTATGAATGTGAGAGCTGGATAATAAAGAAGTGTCGAAGAATTGATGCCTTTGAATTGTGGTGCTGGAGAGGACTCTTGAGAGTCCCTTGGACAGCAAGGGGATCAAACTAGTCAATCCTAAAGGAAATCAACCCTAAATTTTCATTGGAAAGACTGATGCTGAAGCTGAAGCTCTAATACTTTGGCCACCTGATAGGAAGAGTTGACTCAGTGGGAAAAACCCTGATGCTGGGAAAGGTTAAAGGCAAAATGAGAAGAGAGTGGCAGAGGATGAGATGGTTAGATAGCATCACCAACTCAGTGGGCATGAATCTGAGCAAACTCTGGGAAACAGTGAAAGACAGGGAAGCCTGGCATGCTGCAGTCCATGTGATTGCAAGCAGTCAAGCACAACTTAGCCAATGAATAACAACAACTAGTGCATTTCCACAACTTATTACTAGTAACTCCCATATTGGGTGTGTGCTCTTTTTTAATTTTCTCTTGCTTGATGTGTTCAAACAACAATTTGGAGGTTTCTGCCCTTGGTATTCTCTTATGGAACATAATTTATCTGGGTCAGACTGTCTCCAGCAGCAAATGAGTCAGGTTTCCATTCCTTTGCACTCATTTTCTGCCTTCTGTTCTGAAGTTCTGTCTGTAACAAATATGAAAATAAAGGAGAAGTGAAGTCCTCTCCTCTTCTTGTTTCCCATTAATACAGTCCCTTCAGTCCAAATCAGGACCTTTACCCCTTCTTCCTCTCGCTGAATTGACGGTCAGCACAAGTACACACCTCCTGGTATCCCTAGCATTTTCCCCTCTTATACTATCACAACCTTAGCCTTCCAAGCACTCTTTCTTAAGATGGTATACAAGTTGTAAGTGTCCTGAAATTTGAGAAAACTCCATGTATCCTGCTCATGCAAATACCACTTATCTCCCCCTCTGTCTCTTTGTCATTTGCACATATTAATTAATTACATCCACCTTACTCTTCCTTTCCTGACTGTAGAAATTTTCTTGTTTTTATTAATAGTGTTGGTTTATTACTATTAATAATAATGCATAAATACATCTTCCATGTCATTGTTAAATAAATTACTGTTAAGTATAATGATCCCTTTGACTATTTCCCTACAGTTCTAAAAATTCCAGAGGTGACTTCCATTATGAATTTTGAATGTACATTTCCAGTAGCATTTGTTGTACTTTTATATGCATTTTGACTTTGAGCTAGTCAATATAAGATACATAAATTGGGTATTTTCATTTAATAGACTGCAATAAAATAGAGATCTCGCTCATTAATTTTGTGTTCTGGCATGGAACAGTCTCTAAGATACATCGTTGAGTAAAATTAACAAGTTGCTAAAAATACATAGGGTATGCTACCACTGTAGTTTCAAAAGATAAGAAGAAACCCGCCTTAAAAATGCTGTGTGCTCCTCTTTTACCTCCATCCCACATGCTTTGATAATTTAAAGTATTTTTCTCTGTATCTCACTGACACTGTCGTTTCTGTTTCAGGATCAGACTCGTGATCTGGTCATGTTCCCTGGTGTCTCTCTAGACTTTCTCATTTGCATTCAGAAACAACAAAGACAAAGATGGGGAGGCACCATAAAAGTGGGAAATAAGAAGGAGAGAGGAAATTCAACCAATGCAGTAAGAAGTGAAGTCATTACATTAGAAGATGGGAAAGTGAGAAAGAGGAGGGAAACTGTAGAAGAATGGTTTCTCCCAACCAGTTTAGAAGACCGGTTGATGTCTGCAGAGACCCGTGCTTACTTCTAAGCCCTTTCATTTCCCTTTCAACTTTCCGCTTTCTTTCTGCTGAGCACTTTGTGTAACAAAACCTCACCTCCCTCGACCCTCCTGAGCTTTATGTATTCCCTCATTCTGAGTCAGACATCCTGTTCTTCACTTTGCTCTCCTCTTTGTCTGTCTGTCTCTCTCCCCTGCATTTTGTTATAAATGTCATATAACTTAATGGTCAGACTTCTCATTTGGAGAGTAGGAATGACAAAATGCAGACTGTAATGAGCTTAAGGGTGTTGGCCATGCTGATCCTTTGTAGCCATTATGCGTTTAACAAACTAAGCAGCATTTTTATTTGTCTGCCTCCATTTATTTGTTATTTGTAGTAGCTACCATTGTTTCAGTAACTCTGGGAGTTGGTGATGGACAGGAAGGCCTGGCATGCTGCGATTCATGGGGTCACAAAGAGTCGGACACGACTGAGCAACTAAACTGACTGACTGACCATTGTTTCTGGAAAACCAGTGTAACCATGTGGAGATCAGAAAAAAGCAAACAAGCATGTTTCTCAGGCTTACAGGAGAGGTTAAAATGCCACNTGATGGACAGGAAGGCCTGGCATGCTGCGATTCATGGGGTCACAAAGAGTCGGACACGACTGAGCAACTAAACTGACTGACTGACCATTGTTTCTGGAAAACCAGTGTAACCATGTGGAGATCAGAAAAAAGCAAACAAGCATGTTTCTCAGGCTTACAGGAGAGGTTAAAATGCCACTTTTAAGATACTTTTTATTTTTTTCCAGCTCATTTCTCCCATAAGATGAGACCTCAGGCCCCGCTGCTTTGTTTAAGAGTGAAAACTGTAGCTTTAACTAGGACTTTCCTGATGGCGTTTATCTCTGAGAGCCTAACTGTAGTGTTATGTGAAGAGGAAACCCTTGACTACAGAAGAGGAGACCAGGGGGTCCAGCCGCCAATACAGGCCAGCACTTTGCTGCTGCTCCCAGTGGTAGATGGGGCCACTCGCTTTGTTTATGGGAAGCCTGTGGGAACATGAATGCTTCTTCTAAAACAAAAAGGAGGGCAGGTGTCTCTAACTCTCAAGCCTCTGTCTCTCTGCAGATCCCTCCCGACTCCTCCCTTGGCCATTAGCTGCAAATCTGACTCTGAATAAATAGGCGCTCTCCCATCATAGTGTTTATTTTTTAATACTTGCTCCGTGGTTGTCTCCATCAGTACATTTTGTGGATCTACAACATTTATTGAGTAGTATATTAAGCTGGTATAAACTCAGACAAAATGCCAGGAGAATGATAAACTAGTGACATTTTTGAGTTTCTCTGTAGAAAATGTCTACAAAGGCTGCATTTGGCTGATTGTATTTCAGAAGGCTGATGTTTCACTGCTAACTTCACAGCGCACTATATCAGAGTGAGTGCTTTATTTGCATTCTTGACTATGATAATCCTTAGGTTTTATTCCAAAACAGCTCCTAAATGTGAGCACTGACTTAAGATACTGGAAGCATAGATGCAGGAATCTGGCTTGATCTTGTTTGTATCAATACAGCTGAGTCTACTATGTCCTGAGGGCTTTCACCTTCCTTGGGCAGAGAGAGCTACACATGGATAGATGGGGACACAAGTTATTTGGAGCCATTTATAAACTTATGTGCATAACTTTCTTCAGTGCCATCCTGTGGCTTTTAGGATCAAATACAAAACCTTGACGTGATGTTGTTGCTGTTTAGTTGCAAAGTCATGTCCATCTCTTTGCAACCCCGTTGACTGTAACCCACCAATCGCCCCTGTCCATGGGATTCCCAGGCAAGAATACTGGAGTGGATTGCCGTTTCTTTCTCCAGGGGATCTTCCCCACCCAGGGACCAAATCCATGTCTCCTGTATCAGCAGTGGGTTCTTTACCAGTGAGCCACTAAGGAAGTCCTAACATGATGTACACAGTGCCTAAATTTTCATTTTATCTTCTGCTGATCTGTTGTGAAAACTTAGCCATGTTTACTGTTTACATGCTAGCAGATACCTCTGTGGATCAACTTCTATCTGACCTATGGCCTTTTTCAGTTCAGTTCAGTTGCTCAGTCATGTCTGACTCTTTGCAACCCCATGAATCGCAGCACGCCAGGCATCTCCCGGCAATCTTGATTCCAGCTTGTGTTTCTTCCAGTCTAGCGTTTCTCCTGATGTACTCTGCATATGGCCTTTTTACTTGATATTTATCTCTAAAGAGAATGCTCTGCCACTCCCTCTAGCCATTGATCATATTATTACATATCCATGAAAATTCAATCTATTTTCCTCTAAAGGCTTATGGAACATTCTCCTGCAGACATTTCTCCTATGTCTTCAAATACCAACTTGAATATTAGAACTCTTGTCTAACTGGATTACTGTCTCTGCCATAGCTGTATGTAAAGCTAGGGAATCTGTAGCCCTTGTTCTACCACATAAGAGGACATTGGAATATTTCAGTAAATAAATAAGAGAATTCATTCATTCATATGGTTGATCTCTGGGCTACTGACTCTTTCATTTTGTCTGTTGATTCATGATGAGAAATCATTTCTGTTAGTGAGGTACCCATGATAACCTAAGAAGCTTTTATTACCACCATGAATTTTAATTTTCATGTGAGGATTAATATCCTCCATCTATCTACACATACTTGCTGTGAGCCAGGAATCTCTTAAGTGCTTTAGATGTATATTCTAGGAAAACTTATTTTAGTGTCATTTTGTTCTTAAAAAATAAAAGCACAGAGATGTTAAGTAACTGAATGTCAAACATGCAGATAAACTGAGAAATGCTGATATGGCTTGCTGTGTACTTCATTATTCAAAAGCATTTGGTAAACATTTATTGAATATCTATGTATGGCATGCATGGTACCTAGCACAGTTTGTGCTTTTCTGTCAATAAGAGCAAATGAGTCACCACTTGAAACATGGCCTAATCTGTGCTATGCAAAAGAATGTGCAAAGTTCTGGGTGTCTCAGAAGGGATAACCAACTTAGTTTAAGTGACACCCCCACTGGGGAGATAGTTTTCAACTTCATTCATGTGCAGCAGAGCCACAAACCATGAGTTAAGAAGGCAGAAGAAGGGTAAGAGGTTATTCCAGGCAGAGGTGCCGATATGTGCAAAGCACGCATGAAGATATTCCTTAACTTCATTGAAATTCAGCTCTAGAAGGGAATTCATTTTCCCAATTAGACATAAAGACAATATAAAAATATACAAGATATAGCCACCTACTGTCTTTTTATTTAATTAAAGGACCCTGCACCAATATTTTTCATCTCATTTTTATGAGAGATTCAGAGTCCCAGAATTGAACAACCCAATATAATATTGGATATTATAGTAAATATTGACCAGTGTAAACATGTCTATATATTTGTTGAGGAAACATTCTTCTCTATGCTCTGGTAAGCACAGAGAAAGTAGTGATAAAAACAGAGCACCTGCCTTTTGGGAGCTCAGTGAAGTAAGAGAAGCAGTTATGCAAAGAGATCCAGCAAATCATTATGAACCATGATGGGGATGGTACAGGGCAATCTGGAAGCATAAAGCAAAGCTGCCCAAACCTTTGTGCTTAATACCTGAAATCAGAGTTACTAACATGATTGGGTAGAGAGTCTTAATGCCATTTTTGAGATCTCACTTCAAATATGAGATCATCAAGAGAATATTTTGAATTAAAATTTCTGTTTATGCTGGTTTTCTTTGACTTCTTATTTTTTTAGTTTTTTTTTTTTAGAGAAGTTCTGTTTATTCTGGTCTCTGATGGAGACCTGTTTTTTCAGGTCCAGCTCTTAAATCTGGACTAATTCCAAGCAGCTCAGATGGTAAAGAATCTGCCTGCAATGCACGAGATCTGGGTTTGATTCCTAGGTTATAAAGATGCCCTGGAGAAGGAAATGGTTACCCACTCCAGTATTACTGCCTGGAGAGTTCTGTGGATGGAGGAGCCTGGCAGGCTACAGTCCATGGGGTCGCAGAGTCGGACACTACAAGTTAGTTGGATCCAACTCTTTGAGAGGTTCAAGTAATTTAACCAAATCTTTAAATATACATAATATGAATAAAACATGTTGAGACCTAGTATTTCAGTTTTATTGAGATATAGTTGACATTAAATTATGAGACATTGAAAATGTACATCATGGTGATTTAATGTACATAGACATTGTAAAAGGATTACACCCATCTTGTTAATTAACACATTCATCACCTCATGTATTTATCCTTGGGGGGGAGGCAGTGAGAACATTTAAGTTTTACTCTTTTAGCAAATTTCGTTACACAGCACAGTGTTATCACCACAGTCACCATGTTTTCATTAGATCCTCAGACCCTTTTGATCTTATAATTGAAACTTTGTACTCTGTTACCAACATCTCATTTCTCCTAACCCTGGCAACCACTTTTCTCCTCTGTTTCTATCCTTTGACTTTTTTTAGATTTCACATATAAGTGATACTATGCAGTATTTGTCTTTCTCTGTCTGGCTTATTTTAGATTTATTACATTTAAAGTATTCCAACCCATGTCCTCACTGCTGCTAAGTCACTTCAGTCGTGTCCGACTCTGTGCGACCCCATAGACGGTAGCCCACCAGGCTCCAGCATCCCTGGGATTCTCCAGGCAAGAACACTGGAGTGGGTTGCCATTTCCTTCTCCAATGCATGAAAGTGAAAAGTGAAAGGAAGCCACTCAGTCGTGTCTGACTCTTCACGACCCCATGGACTACAGCCTACCAGGCTCCTCCATCCATGGGATTTTCCAGGCAAGAGTACTGGAGTGGGGTGCCATTGCCTTCTCTGAAACAAGAGTCAGAAAGGGGAAAATGATAACTTAAGAAAAAAGTGACATTCACAGATGAATGTCACATATTTAGAGTATGTTGAGTATTACCTGTGTGAGGCAAAGAGCACACACTAACTCAAGGAGAGACTAAACTAACTCAAGGGGAGACCAGTCTCCAAGCAGAGAGAATCCTTTAAAAATTTTGGGGACAGTCTATGAAAACTGGAAATTGATGTCTACAGTAATTAGCAAACATTTTTACTTATAACACATAGAGGTTTTAATGCATTGAAACAAATGCAAATGAGATTCTTTTTACAAGTAAAGCACTCAAAGAGGTGTTTATAAAAAATGTACTTTTACTTATGTCCAGTCAAACATCATGCATTTGTAGTAAAGTGTCCCAAAGAGTCCAAGCACCGTTGTGTGTATGCGCACTCAGTTGCTCAGTCATACCCAACTCTTTACGACCCTCTAGACTATAGCACGCCAGGCTCCTCTGTCTGTGGGATTTCCCAGAGAAGAACACTGGAGTGGGTTGCCATTTCCTTCTCTAGGAGATCTTTCTGACCCAGGACGGAACCCTCGTCTCCAGCATCTCTTGCATTGGCAGGCAGATTCTTTACCACTGAGCCACCTAGGATCCCCAAGCACAGTTAGAATTCTCTGATTCATAGATATGTGTGTATATAAAAATAAGCATGGGCCATAAATCCAGAAATGTGTTTTCAAACATTACAAAGAAAATTCAGTGTATATTTTCAGTTGAAATTGATTGATGCCCATGTCAGACACTTAGTCCCTCAAGTAATAAATTTGTTTCATAAGTGGTGATGGGTGTTCAAATAAACACACCAAAAAGGATTTGCTCTAGCTAATTTGAATTATATGACTCTTTTCTGTTTTAAAATTCAATTTAATTCAGCAGCATTAATTGAACACGGAAAATGTGCAAGTGTCAAAATCCAATCTAACACAGGCATTTGATTTGACATGGGATTTCTGGGATAAGAGCTCAAGGCATACAACCCTGACAGCAACTGATTCCAAAGTTTAATCACTATTACAGCTCCACATTCAGCCTAACTCACTCCATTACACACACCCTTGGATGACATAAATGTAATAGGTGACTGAACTAATCTGAGTTAAAGCAGAAGTTTGCGAAATGTGTTTACATAATTGTGTTCTCTTCATTAAGAAGGACGTGCCTTTTTATATATTAATACTATCTTTTCCAATGCAGGGGCCCTTAAGCTTCCCAGATATTCCATGTGCCCTCTTTATGATGACAGCAAAGTCGCTCAGTCATGTCTGACTTTTTGCGACCCTATGGACTGTAGCCCACCAGGCTCCTCCGTCCATAGGAGTTTCCAGGCAAGAGTACTGGAGTGGGGTGCCAGTGCCTTCTCCTATAAATGAGCTAGAAAATGATATTTTGAAGGTCATCTGCAGTGATGTGTTTCCACAAGGGTCAATGACAGCACCATTAAAACCAGCACCTCTGTGAACATTTAACATTGTTTGGCTTCAGCTCTTGAGAACTCACCAGTGCCACAAAGTAAAAGCAACAATAATTCTTTATACTCTGTGACTGCAGATCTAAGAGGCACCCTTAGGCCTCCAGGGAAAAGGACGAGCACATCAGCAAATAAAAACTGTGGTCTGAATTTAAAGTTTTATTTTCTTACTGCAGTTTTACTATACCTGGGAAAATCTTAGGCGAGGTAAGGAAGTTGGTAGCCACGGTAGATTTTGGAGAGACAAAGGACTCTGTTTTGTCCCTGTGTTTTTTCACTAGTTAATAAGAGGAACATGTCACTTGAAACAACAGCTCCTGCCTTTAGAGATAATAAAAGATCGTAAGAGATTTTGATTTGAGGTCATGAGCACATGGAAAGATGAAACTAGATACAGAATAATCAGTTTGCCTCCTGTTGACACTAACCACAAGCCAAGCAGGTTATTTAGTTTGCAGGGGAGTGCACCACTGTTTATGGGATGCCAGCATCATAGATGTTGGTCATTTCAAGGAAGAAATTTGCAACAATTAAGGAGGGAAATGACCAACATGTTACTACCTAGTAATCATTTACAAAAACCAGTTAACTGCTGAGCTTTCTGGTTTGAGGGTTGTTGGGAGCTTGTCTTTATTTTTAGTGTTCATGACTGTGGTCTCATCAGTAGAGGTTGATTGAACCTGATCAATGCTTCACTTTGGGCAGTGGGGTGCTACCAACCATAGACAAGCAGTCACTACAGTGGATGACTGAAATGATGGTGAAAGTGTCACATCTTCCCATGTTCAGATTCTAACCAGGCGAAATGACCAAGTGTATGTCCTCTGTGTCTTTGGGGGGAATTATAAAACCCTTGCTGGGACCGTTCTGCCTCCTGGGAGAAGAAAAATATAGAGTTTAATTTTTCAGCCATAGGCTCTGAGGTTTAGGCCATGTGTCAATCAAAGAAAAGTTACTGACAGTGATAATAGGGCCTTAGGAGACTTCTTAAGATGAACAGAGACTAATCAGGCTAAGCCTCAGACTCGGAGTTGGAAGATAAGGTCAAATGAGAAGTGTTCTGGGGATGCCCATAGGATAGTGATTAATTTACTTACTTCGAAGAGCTCACAGACCATCATACCCTCTCCCTATCTTTCTCCCCCCTTACCTTCCCCCCGTTCCTTCTTTCAGTGTTTGAATATCTATTATGTTAGAGCTCAGGCATTATTTTATTCATTTATACATATGAATATAAAGTGTTTAAAGCAAAACTCCTCCATGGCTCTCAGTTTGATGTGGGGGCGGGGAGGGGTGGCTTATTTTATACAGGCAAAGACAAAAATAACTCTAGCACACTGTTATAAAGTTTATATTTTTAAAAAGAAATATTTGTGGTAGGAAGAGAAAAATTTTCCTGGTGTAACTGGGAACTAGGTAATGGAGGAAGTGACTTTTCAGATGTGCCTTAGAATAAGAGTCAAGGAAGACAAGGTGAACCAGGAAAACAGCCTTTCATGCTGGAGAGAAAAGCACACAGAGGCTCACAGAGGCTAAGGAAGGGCAAGAGACGCTTCAGAAGTGGCACGTCTTCCCCTGTAGCAGGAGGTGACAGCAGAAGTGAGATGCACCTAGGGTACCACGCTGAGGCCTGAGTGTTTTCACCATTTACATTTTCTCACATGGATTTGATGGTGCAGCTGAGGGGCTCAAAGGAGGAAAAAGGAGACCAGTTTTAAGACATATTACCATCTTCCACTTGGAAATGAAACAAACAAATGAAAGTTGTGCAAGTCCTGATAAAATTATAGACAATCACAAGTTTAATTAATCTTGTTGAATGAAAGTCTTACGAGATGGAGTATGATGGCCTGTATTACTTAATGTACCAGGATAATTATTTTCTATTTAATATGGCTCACTGTAAGATAAGACTAAGTAATATGTGCCTCCAAGGCATTTTAAATAGACTTGTCTTTTACTTACATTTGTGGCTTCCAGCACACGTCAGAAAGCAAATGCAACTGCATTTCCCCCTCAAACTGGTTCAAAAACACAGAGAATAGTCACCCTGCACTGTTCTGTCCACTGCATTTGTTGGGTCACATGGTCTGTTCATAGGATAGTAGTAGATAGTTCTGCACATTTCAAATAAAAATGTTAATTAGATCCGTTTGCTATGTAGATCACTGTTCAAGTCATCCAGCTAAAGCAGCTTGCCTGGCATCTGCCCGCTAAGTCTTGAAAGTTTAATATACTGTCAGTGAGACTGTTGCATATGACATGTGTGGGACTTATTTGCAAATCTGAGGTAATAACACACAATATCCTTGCCAGAGTTAAGCCTGGCCTCCATCAAATAAAGGTTTCATTATCAGCTTTATTTGAAGTGGAAATTTTACTGTCAGGCTATATCTATAAATACAGTAGATGTATCCCAAGGATCGTGGCTTTAAAGTCCTGTGGATGTTAGTATAATAGTTTGTGGGGTTCAGCTGAGTTTCTCTGGGGCATGTAGGGTTTCATTAATGTTGATATTTCTCCATCATTTAGGTCTGTGATGGGGTCGAACAAGGAACCGGACCTTGTGCATCTAGAGGCCAGAACTGTGGATGGTCGTAAGTAAAGCCACTTTTCCATGACGCTCATAGTAATAATTTGTTTTCTGGATCTGCCATGAATTACATCTGTGTTAAGGGAAATCACAGTGGCACTAATCTAAATCATTTGGACCTGAGGACTTTTTTTGTTTAGTAATCTAGAGTTGTCTTGATAATTGTCTACAACTCTCATCTAATCAGGGGGTTTTTCTTTGCAGGTGATGAGAAAATTCCAAAATCCCTTATTGCTAAAGTAAACATGTATTATTATTGTGTTCAGTTCAGTTCAGTCACTCAGTTGTGCCTGACTCTGCGACCCCATGGACTGCAGCACATCAGGCTTCCCTGTCCATCACCAACTCCCAGAGCTTACTCAAACTCATGTCCATAGAGTCAGTGATACCATCCAACCATCTCATCTTCTGTCATCCCCTTGTTACTGCTGCTCTTTTGATGTGATTTTTTCACCAGTTTCCTTGNTGCAGCACATCAGGCTTCCCTGTCCATCACCAACTCCCAGAGCTTACTCAAACTCATGTCCATAGAGTCAGTGATACCATCCAACCATCTCATCTTCTGTCATCCCCTTGTTACTGCTGCTCTTTTGATGTGATTTTTTCACCAGTTTCCTTGTTTTATCAGATATCATCCAGGCAATACCTCACGGTCTAGTGGGAGATTCACGGAATACTTTGAAAGGGCTTGTAGGAGAGAATCAAGCAGCAGAATGGAAAAGTCAGTTGGTAGCTCTGAACGCCCCTGGTTAGATTGGCTGAGTGAAGGATTGTGTTTCCTATGGACATTGTGACTTTAGCACTCTATGTGGAGGGAGTTGAAGAGTCACAATCCAAACACATGTCTGTATGACTCACAAGTTCACTCTCTTGTGTGACCTTGAATGTCTTTATGCCTCGTTTCTTCACTGTAAATTGAAAAAGGTAATAACAGTGATTCCTTTGGTAGCTAATATTTATTGAGCACTTGCCCTATACTAAGAATTATGCTAAGGGATTTCTATACTTTATCACAACTATCTTCACAACTTATAGGTGGTTCCTATTTTAGGGATGAAGCAATCAAGGCATAGAAAGTTTAAGTAATATGGTTAAATGACGTGGATTTCCTTCCCCTTCTTTGGTCCTGAGGATCTCCAGAAGGGCTGAGCATTTGACAGGGTACTACTAGGCCCAAGATGGGTGCTGCAGGTGAAAGAGTAAAGGGGGAACTATAGAGAAGAAAAAAAAAGGATGAGAAAGAAAAGGCAAGTGAAAAGGAAGAGATTTCCAGTGTAGAGAAGAGGAAGAGAATGGACTCTCCAGTCACCACGGAGCCAGGAGGCTGGTGGAGGTTGTCCAGCACTGAGTAGAGGGCTATAATCCAATTTCAGAGACCTTCCCTCCTTCAAAACTACCCCTCACAGTTCACAGACTTTACCATCACTGACGTTGAGCCTGTCTACATGTCCTCCACTCTTTTGATGCAAAGGCAGATGATACCCGTGGTTTATCAGCTCATAACTGAAAGCAGCTGGTCACTGCACCATCCACACTCTCCAGAAACCACACCTCCTCCGTCACTGTGCACTCACAGGGAGATACTTTCATCTCCAGAGGTTTCTTTCCCTGTGTAGGGGATGAATATATATCCTTTGGCTGAATCAGTTGGGGGACAGATCAGGGTCCAAGCTGACCATCTCCTTTCTCATAAACTCAAGAAGGGCTGTGATATGCAATGTGCCCAGATTGTACCTGACACAGAATAACCTCAGCAATTTAGAGCCACTTCCTCCCCTCTTTTAAAGTGGGCTCTCTCTGGTGGTGACCAGAGCTGGCAATGTTACCTTGGATTCCAAGGTTCAGTTTTCAGTACACAATAGCCAGAGCTGTCTTTTCTGAGGTCAGAAGTTGCAATGTCATCTGTCCATTTTCTCAGTCTCATTTCACTCTGGGCCCTCCTCATTCCTAACCTGGGGGTCTTTGGGTTTGCTTTTAATTCTTAGACCTGCAAGGTCTATCTCCCTATAAGGCTCCAATAGCTGGAGCCTTGAAATTTTCCTCTCCTTGAAATTCATTTCTTCCCTCTTCCCTGACCAATTCAGTATAACTCATCACTGGGGATCATCCAGGTATCTGGTTAAACATCCATTTTTTTAAAATAACTTTTAATTCTGAAATAACTTTAAACTCACATGAAGTGAAAGTTCGTCAGTCATGTCTGACTCTTTGCAACCGCATAGACTGTATCCCTCCAGGCTCCTCTGTCCATGGAATTCTCCAGGCAAGAATACCGGAGTGGTAATACCGAAGGCTTTCCTTTCTCCAGGGGATCTTCTTGACCCAGGGATTGAACCTAGGTCTCCTGAATTGCAGGCAGATTCTTTACCATCTGAGCCACAAGGGAAGCCCCTTAGACTCACATAGAAGTTGCACACACACACACACACACACACACACACACAAATAGTAGAGTTCCCTCAAATCCTCCACCCAGCTTCCTCCAATGATAACATCTAATATAACCACAGAATTATATCAAACCAGAGAAAGCACCCCTGGTTTCTTAAGACTTCTTAAGGAAGTCTTTCTTGAACTTCCAATCTAAATTTATTTATTTTGTGTTGCTTTCATCCAACTCCATTATTTATCTTTATGGTGCTCATCTTAGCTTGAAATTACACATTCCATTTACATGGTTATTTGATCATAACTTTTCCCCTCCACCAGCCTATAAGTAAGTTCTGTGAATGCAGGAGTCAAGTAGACCTTTGCTTGACAGTGCATCTCCAGCACATTCCACAGTGGCTCCATGTAGAGAGAGCTTACTGAATGAACAAATACA
Source organism: Oreotragus oreotragus (assembly GCA_006410675.1). Lineage (NCBI taxonomy): Eukaryota > Metazoa > Chordata > Mammalia > Artiodactyla > Bovidae > Oreotragus > Oreotragus oreotragus. The sequence goes on from SJYX01011709.1 coordinate 110,511, forward strand.
TAGTTGACCAATTTTCAGTCAACTGGCTACCTAAACTCACTTACAGGTTTTATGAAAAAGCTAGAGCACTGCGTCTCAAACTTGAACATGCATACAACCCACCTAGGGATCTTGTTAAAATGTGGATTCTGATTCAGTAAGGGCCCAACAGTCTGCAGGTGAAGCTGCTGCCACTGGTCTGTGGAACACGCTTAAAGTAACAAAGTCTCACAATGAAAAGCTAATAAAAGAGCTTTAGGGTCTGTCTCTCATGATCATACTTTTTGTTTAGAAAGCTCTGGATGAAATTGGTAGCATCCCAGTTTGCTTCTATTTTCCAGCTTTGGGGGATTAGGCTGCTTTCTGGCTTGTGGCATCTAATGCTCTCACCCTGTATCCTGAAAGCAACAAGACCATCACTTTCCCCGATCGGCATGTTTTTTCTCACCCAGCAACATTCCTGGGCTCCTTGCAGGCATGGAGGCTGATAATGCCAAACTGTCATCTCAGGCTCAGCTTTCACAAGGCATGAAATACATCAGTTCTAATTTTATTTATTTATTTTACTTTTTTTTTTTTTTTTTGCAAAGACAGCATCTTCAGAAACTATCCAAGAGTGAAAATTAAATATAGGGATTTAATTTGAAACGTTATGCCTATCAGAACAAAACAGGAGAAAAAACACAAAACCTACCATTGAAATAAAGGATATGAGCATAACACCTGACCTAACTCAGTGTAAAAAAGAGATTTTTTTTTTTTTTTTGGTATCATCTTCCCTCTGTCTGTGTCTCTCCGAGAGAGTCAGTAACCATGGCTTCAGATCAAAGAAATAGAGAGGAGTAGGAAAGAAAGAGAGAAAACAGAGAGGTCCAAGTAGCAAATTGTTAGCAAATATAACTGAGCATATATTTATCAGAATCAGACTCCAGGCTAGTCGGTTGCTCCCAGAAATCCAGTATCTATGTTATCTCTCTCTCCACATTCTGTGATTGGGTTTCCTCTCTTGTTTCTCCATCCTGTCTTACTGTTTAGTATATGAAACCAGTCATTTGTATTCAAGGTCATACATCTGGTAGAGCATATGCCCAAGTAATACAATTTTTTAAAAGTATGTAGCAAGTTTTTTTTTTTTCTTCTGATTTTAATGGGTTTAGGAATTTTGTCACCAATTCACTGAAACATGTGACACACACCAAAATCCCTCCTTATTTTGTTCATCACCATGGGATGGATGGCAAATGCTTATCTGAGCTTGCTGTTGGAAGTTTAGTTTTAGTCTCATTTCAGATCTCCCTAGATTACATTTTATAATTAATTTCTGTTTCAATGGAAATCTCCATATTTGAGGGGAGATGAGCTCTGGAAAACTTTTGCTCTATGAGTGTCTGTGACTGACAGATGTTTCTTACTGACTATGCTCTGAAATCTGGATGTTTTGTAGTTTACACCCGTGACAAGGATGTTATTCTTTCTTGTACTACCTCTCTGCCTTGGGAGGCAAGCTGAAGAGAGCAACCTCAATTACAGTCAATCATGGGTTGTATTATTGGAAAATTCTGAACGTATTTATTGTACTTGGCATTTGTTATTGGCCCCTGCATTCAACTGTGGACAAATTGATATATTGTCATCCTGGAAACAAAGATTTTACTGTTTAAATACTGTGTGTGTGAGGGAGAGAGAGTGAGAGAGAGAGAGAGAGAGAATGTGCACACACATATGTATGGCATGTACCTAATACATTAAAACTGCTACCCAGTATATGAAAATTGTAAAAAGGAAACCTATATTCTATTGATTTACCTAATACAGATATGTGTGTGTGTGTGAATGTAATGTATATAATGAGAAAATGTTGACCAAACTATTAGAGTGAAATCTTCTTGAAAGGTCACATCATATTTAATCTTGGTTCTGTGTATAAAGCATAGCTCAGAGCCTGGTACATTTAACGTATATTTACTTAATGAATATCTCCTTGTCACTGTATGGGCAGGTCTTCATAAAGAAGGGGCTGTAACCATAGGGTGTCTAGTCCCATAGGTCTAACGGATGAGATGAGCATGAGAAACTCACAACTCCCTGAAATCCTGTGCCACGCTGTACGTATGCATAATCTGGGGGAAAAGAGCAAAACTTTTATCAGAATTCTTTGCATGATAATTATCCATGGGTCTATAGTCGTATATTTGTGCTTGTCTATAGACATTATCTTGTAAGAGAACCTGCAATACCAAGTTTGAGCTTTATTGCTTCTCCATTTTATTTCTGGAATGAAAGACCTGGCCAGTGACCTGAATGTTTTCTGTACCCGTGATGATCCATGCCAGCAGGGACGGGGGACGGGGGACAATTATTGGTCTCCTTGTCTATTTACATGAGTCACTAACCTTGTAACAGCTTGCCGTAGGACTAATCTCTTTCACTGAGGAACAACAATCTTGGCCCTTTAATGAACTGTGAAAATGACTACCCCCAAACTCTGAAATGAAACTCAAACCAGTATCTTATAAGCTGAGATAAAAATCAAAGGAAACTCACAACTTTGCATAACCACTATCCCACTAATTCCGGCTATAGGTGAGAACTGGATATCTCATTTCAACGTTTTTGTTTTTCACCCCTCCAATCAAATTTCCATATTGAACATCTTGCATGTCAACACCTGGATCAGGGACCCCTGCTGAGACACTGTGGGAAGTTGACAGAGACCTCAGTTCTCCTCAGTCCCCAGTGTATTAGCGATGAAGTGGTTTGAGGTTATACTCTAAGTGTCAGTCACTTTTATACCAACAGAAGTAGCAACACTGACAATAACAAGGAGAAGCAGTACTCCACTGTATCAAGTGAAAGTAGGTCCACTTTCTGACCATCATTCCCATTCCCTAAAGCTGGTATTTTTGAAAAAATATGTCTTCTATTGTTGTTGGAAGTTTAGTTTTAGTCTCATTTCAGATCTTCCTAGGTTATATTTTATAATTAATTTCTGTTATAATTGAAATCTCCATATTTGAGGGGAGATGAGCGCTGGAAAACTTTTGCTCTATGAGGGTCTGTGACTGACATAGACGTTTCTTGCTGACTGTGCTCTGAAATCTGGATTTCATAATTTTTTTGACTTATACAGATAAATGTGTGTGTATACATACATACACACAAATATTCATTTTATAAAACTCTTATGCCAAATTTGGTCTGGGTGAATTCAATAGCAAATTAAAAATCTTTCCATATACTATACGTATGTTTAGCAGTTCTGAATATTCACTGGAAGGACTGATGCTGAAGCTGAAACTCCAATACTTTGGCCACCTGATGCAAAGAACTGACTCATTTGAAAAGACCCTGATGCTGGGAAAGATTGAGGGCAGGAGGAGAAGCGGACGACAGAGGATAAGATGGTTGGATGGCATCACCGACTCAATGGACATGAGTTTGAGTAAACTCTGGGAGTTGGCAATGGACAGGGAGGCCTGGAGTGCTGCAGTCCATGGGATTGGAGAGTCGGACACGACTGAGCTACTGAACTGAACTGACGGAGCCACTAAATGACTAATCACTACATAGGAACTCCATTATGCAATCAAGTATAATTTTGTTAATCACTATCCCTGATGACTCAGATGGTTAGGAATCTGCCTGCAGTGCAGGAGACCTGAATTCCGTCCCTGGGTCAGGAAGATCCCATGGAGAAGGGAATGGCTAGCCATTCTAGTATTCTTGCCTGGATAATTCCAGGAACAGTGGCGCCTCAAAGGCTACAGTCCATGGGGTCTCAAAGAGTCAGTCACGACTGAGTGACTAACACTTCCCCACATCTCTAATAGACATATAGATGTTGGCTATTTCAAACAATGTTGGTACATACATGTACACACATGCTACTTATTTGGTTGGTAAGCATTCAGACAAGTATAGGGAGCAAGAACTGCTCGAAGAAAAATTACCAAAGGGAAATTCTTAGGTCTGAGAGTGTATAGATTTTTTAAATTTTCATAGACATTGTCACAATACCCTCTGAAATAGTTGCATCATGCATATGAAATGAATATGGAATATGAAAATGAATATGAAAATGCCTATGTTTACAAGCCCTCAGTAGTCCAGGATATTATGAAAGATGTTTTAAACATAGCCCATCTGATGAGCCAAAATGTGGCATATCCTTATTGTTTCTGTTTGCATTTATTTAATTAAGAGTGAGGTATTGTATTTAATTATTTGCATTTCCTTTTCATTGACCCTTCCCAAGGTATCAGATCTTTTTAATGTTCTTTCTAGAGAAGATAAAAATTTTTTGCATTTTATTCAAATCTAAAAAATATCAAACTTGCTGCTAGAGTCCCAACACTAGTACACCAATTGGCATTAATAGACCCCATTTTTCATAGCCTTCTTTTACCTTCTTAAAAAGTTAATGTATTAATCACTTTTAGGCTTTTAGGGTAGGGCTGGGGAGTAGGCTAGAACTTTCCACTAATGGTCAGCTTTATATACTGATAGCTCTCCATCACTGGAGCCGAATCTGGCCTCTATACCCTGACACTGAATTAAATCTTAGAGACAAGAGTTTGGGGCCTAGTAGAAAAGAATAGATAGCTGTGTTGCTTTGCAAGCAAAAGGGGCCACAGCAAGCTAATGCCCTCAAAATTGTATGTCCTCACCTGCAGGCGGGTAGTGAATAGTTTTATAGTAATGCTTCCAAGAGGATGTGGCCATGATCAGAAGGTGGACATTCTTCTGATTGGTTTGGTGGTAAGGTAAGTGGGAGTCAGCATCATCAACCGTCTAGTTCCAATGGGTCTGGGGTCTTTGTGCTTGTGGGCAGCATACAGTTAGCTTCTCCCACCTGGTGAGGGTTTCAGTATCTGCAAGACAGATATTGTTTTACATATCAGTTGAGGAACCTTCCATCAGGAACCTTCCCTGAGGCTGCACTATTGTTTCTAGACTGTTCATCTCCAGTCTCAGCGTCCCCCTCCCTTCCCTAATTAGCAACTGTTTGAACCTCCTGTTGGAACTCAGTGGAGGTCTTAGAGGCTGAAAGAAACCTGTTTCCTGTAATCCAGAGTTGGGGAACAAAGAAGGCTTTTGTGCCAAGTAGCCCCACAGGGTCCTTCTTGGTTTCCTCACTTCCCAATATATTTAAACCAAATGCTTCCTTACCTCTCCTTCCCTATCCTCAAATCAAGCTTCCAGGCTTAGCGAGTCCAATGGTACCTACCACTTTTGACCCCATTTTTCGTATTGCAAAAGTCTCTTGATTTCAAAGACTATTGATGTCAACTTGGCCTCTCTGATTTGTCAGCCTAAAGACAGCCCTGAAAACCAACCAGAAAAGCATGAAATAAGATAACACGGGCCTCCCCACACAGCAGTGAAAAGCCTGGCAGTGACAGTGCAGTCACAGGCTCAGCTGGGCAGCTTTCAGACTGGGTCCTTTGTATCCATTATGTGCCACTTCCTTGCCTCCTGGGTGCCCACCCAAGTGTGAGGAGGTCTGTGCCCTCTACTCCCAGCCTGAGGAGGAGAACACAGAGGTACATGAGAGCAATTTGTCATCTCCAGATGGGGTGTGTGTGTGTGTGTGTGTGTGTGTGTGTGTGTGTGTGTATGTTCCAAGAAAATGTTACTAATGTGAATTTCGCATCATTTTCACAGGTCATGAAATGTTATCCTTCTTAGGATTTTTTTCAACCATTTAAAAATGTGACACTTGGTTCAAGCATCACACCAAAATAGATGACAAGCTGTATTTGGATGGACCAGAGTTGTGTCAGCCTCTGAACTACATTGTTGCAAACACAGTTAAAGCCCAAAGTGCCTCTTCCCAAGATGTATCCTCTGATAACCCCAACTAACCATTCTCCTTAAATGGGTATCTATCACTTCTATATCCATACTCAGCCTCATCCACCTTAGTCACTCAGCTGTGTCCAACTCTGCGACATTATGGACTATAGCCCACCAGACTCACATACTATTATTATGTGTAATATTGATTTGTATATTTTGCACTTCATAGAAGTGGTATCATGGCTTGTATACCCTTCTACCTTACTGCCCGGTACTTTGATTGGTGCTCTGTCCATGGTGCTGAATGGAGTTCCTGTGCAATTTTTTTCACTGCTGTATTTCTTTACACTGTGCGATGATTCTGCTTATGTTATTCATTCCTATGATAGTGAATAGGAATTTAGGTTGCTGCCTGCTAATTCCTTTCTTTGCATGTCTCATCTCTTTTCACCTTCATCATGACCTTGTTAGATCTCCAAATCTTAACTCTAGGACAAAGGACTGGATTTCTACTGGGTCTTCAGGCTCCTCTGGGACTCAGCAACACCAGTTCCTAAACCATACAATTTCTAAGAGTTTGAGAAATTTCTCCTGTTTCTGATTCCCAATTTAAAGCAAAACCAAAAGATGCATTGTAAAGATCTTGCCATTTTTTCATACCACCACTGTTCCTTTGCCCCATATGTTCTTAAGCAGCCAGGATGCCAGGATTGTGCATTATATTCCTGTTATTTGTCTGTTGCTGCTGCACTAGATACTTTTTAGCTACACTGCTTACAGCAACTGTTGGAAATAGGCCCTTCCTCCTTTCTTTCCCTTGCTCCTTTTTCCCACTTTTATTCTTATTCTCTTTCTTTCCTTTAATTATTTTCCTCATTGTAACTATGAGGAAAATGAGGTTTGCAGTGATTACATATTTTTGATTAATTATTTTTGCCAATGCTGCAGGGCCAAAATTTGAAGCCAGGTCTGGTTTATTCCAGACCTGTTTATTATTCATTTGAAAGGCATTGTTGGACATTGGTGGTATGCCAGGTGCCCTTCTAGGCATGAATGAGGGATGATAAGGGATGTTGCAAAGGCCCCACTCTCATCAAGCTTACCTTCCAGTTAGGGGAGACAGGTTATGAGCATATGCATAATGCTAGGTGGTGATAAGTTCTAGGAAGCGAAAAGCAAAGTCTCTAAAGAGGGGCTGGTTGGAGAGGGGGAGCTGTCAAAGAAAATCTTTGATAAGGTGGCATTTGATATTTCAGCTAAGTCTTTATGTAAGTAAGGGAGAGGGGTGGGTCTAGCACATGGAATAGCATTGCAGACAGTGGAACAGCATGTGTGAAGGATTTGGCCTATGGACATCCAGGAATAGCAGGGAGGCGGGATGGCTGGAATACAGAAATGACAAAAAACGTGCCATATCTTTCTATTTATTCCACTGTGGAAGGCAGGGATTGTACCTATTGATCTTTCAGTTCAGTTCAGTCACTCAGTTGAGTCCAACTCTTTGTAATCCCGTGGACTGCAGAACACCAGGCTTCCCTGTCCTTCACCAGTTCCTGGAGCTTGCTCAAACTTATGTCCATCAAGTCAGTGATGCCGTCGAACCGTCTCATCCTCTGTCATCCCCTTCTCCTGCCTTCAGTCTTTCCCAGCATCAGGGTCTTTTTTAATGAGTCAGTTCACATCAAGTAGCCAAAGTATTGAAACTTAAGCTTCAGCATCAGTCCTTCCAATGAATATTCAGGACTGTTTTCCTTTAGGATTGATTGGTTTGATCTCCTTGCAGTCCAAGGGACTCAGGAGTCTTCTCCAACACCACAGTTCAAAATCATCAGTTCTTTGGCACTCAGCTTTTTTATGGTCCAACTCTCACATCCATGCATGACTACGGGGGAAAACTATAGCTTTAAGCAGATGGACCTTTTGTTGGTAATGTCTCTGCTTCTTCAATACTGTCTAGGCTTGTCATAGCTTTTCTTCCAAGGAGCAAATGTCTTTTAATTTCATGGCTGCAGTCACCATCTGCAGTAATTTTGGAGCCCAAGAAAATAAAATCTGTCACTGTTTCCATTGTTTCCTCATCTCTTTGCCATGAAGTGATGGGCCTGGATGCCATGGTGTTAGTTTTTTTGCATGTTGAGTTTTAAGCCAGTTTTGTAAACCTCCTCTTTCACTTTCATCAAGAGGCTCTTTAGTTCATCTTTGCTTTCTGCCATAAGGGTGGTGCCATGTGCATATTTGAGGTTACTGATTTTTCTCACAGCAGTCTTAATTCCAACTTGTGCTTCATCCAGTCTGGCATTTTGCATGATGCACTCTGCCTACAAGTTAAATCATCAAGGTGACAGTATACAGCCTTGACATACTCCTTGCTCAATTTGGAAGCAGTCCGTTGTTCCATCTCCAGTTCTTTCTGTTGCTTCTTGACCTGCAGCTTTCTCATGAGGCAGGGTAAGGTGGTCTGGTATTTCCATCTCTTGAAGAATTTTCCATAGTCTGTTGTGATCCACATAGTCAAAGGCTTTAACATAGTCAATGAAACAGAACTAGATGTTTTTCTATCGATCTTTATTAAACATTTATCATGTACCAAGCATGATATTCAGTATTGAGTATGATGAAAATAGCAAGTTAGTATAGAAATGGTGGATTGAATATACCCACATGTTTCAGAGGCCATTCCTTGAACCTACCTTCTGTGCTGTCATTCATCATATAACAGGTGAACACACGTAATGAATAGTACACACCCATCCCCCAGAAACTCTGGAGAAGCCATGCTGTGTATTTGCTCCCCCATGTGCAAAGATGCTTTCATTTCCTTCTCCCTGCCACCCCTCCTTCCCTCCACTTCCCACTTTCATTCCTGTTTTCTTTCTTTCTTAGTATTTGTCCATTTTGCTGTTTCTGCCTCCCTCTCTCCCACGCCACCCCCTTCTTTGTAAATTCAGTTTGGAAAATTACTGGAATGAGCTTGCCCCTGGGTTTTTCATGGCTGGGTGAACCTTACGGATAGCTTGATTTCTTTTCTTTGCTTAAACTGGACTTCTCGTGTGATGTTCTCACAGAACAGACAGCTCGCCCTCCCTGAGCCTGCCCCCAGTTCTTTCTCATGCCTCTGTGCTCTGGCCATTGCTCCTGCTTTCTGGAGTGATGTCCCCCCTCACTCCTCATCACCATCCTAAGCAGCCTTCTAGGCTTTTCTCAGCTTTTCCATGAAGTGTTCCATGGGTATGCCCATCATCTCTACACCAGTAGTTGTCCCTCTGTGAGTCAGTCATTAGTAAAATAGTCTCTATTCTACAGCCCAGGAGGGCACAGCAGGTCTATGGCTTTGTATGACTCAAAGTAAAATAAAAGCAGAGTCACCGAAGAAATCCCCACACAGAGTAAATCCTCTGTGGAGAGGTTTGAAGATTAGATACTCCTCACCTGGGGTCCCACACACCTGCCCCTGAACTCCTCATAATGCACTCCCCAACTGCATTATCCTTGGTGAGGGGCTTTCTGTATTTCTACAAAATTATTCTGCCCTCTTGTTTTCTCTCATGTCCCCAGTTCCTAGCCCCATGCTTGACAAAAATAGTGTATGATTCCAGAACTTTCTGTGTAGTAAGCATGGACTCCTGAATGTCCAAAGACTAACAATACAAGCCAGCATTTAGAAGTCACACTGGGCTGAAATCAGGAGATTGCCTAGAAGAAAGCAATGCCACAAGCTCATCATGCCAGAGGATATTTGATCCATGTTTGTAATTTTCACAGAAATTTCTTGTCCTCGGTATAGTCTTTCAGGGGTCAATGCTGGAGTCTCACTTTTGAAGATCTCAGTTTCTAACTGGTATGTGCCACAGAGGGCTCTAGACCCAGTTGGGAATGAAGTTTCTATGAGCACAAGATTGTTGAAACATGTGTATGTTTGTGTGTGTGTGTGTGTGTGTGTGTTGTGGTTGGAAACTTTGATAGGAACATTCTAAAACAAACAACAGGACGGCAGAAAGAACGAAATAAAAATTTACAAACAGATTATGGGCTTTAAAAACTATTCTGCTTTAAGGTGAAAATTAATGGGGGATGGGAGAGAGTTTTAAAGTGTTTATGCTTACCAGCTTGGTTTATGGTTTTATTTAAGACTAAAGTTTTGCAATAGTAAACTGTTGTCCCTAAGCTTTGAGTTCTTTACCTGTAAAAGGTACCTTCCTCTGGATTATTTCCAACCTTTAAAAGAGAAAAAGCACGTGATGCACTCAGCACAGTTCCTGACCCGGAGGAGAGGTGGCTCTGGTGGTTTTGGAGGTTAATGCTGCTCTGGCTATCAATGGAGCCATTCTTGGAAGGAGAGATCTGACTGAGCCTCAGGAAAAGCTCCGCAGAAAGCAGCTCAGGAAGTGTTAGGAGAAGATCACAGGAAAGGAAGAGGCAGTTCAAGCCCCAGGAGGGAGCTCTCCGAATGAACACGGAGTGTCAGTCAGCAATGCAAATGCTGTTTAGAAAAGGCAGAAACCCGGGAGACACAGACTTGCCAGCGGCATCACAGAGTTTTGATTGCTTGGGCAAGAGTGAGAAGGAAACAGGTCCCAGTGGGTAAAGGATGGTAAAGACCTTCAGATCTTAAAGTCAATAGTCTGATTTTTACCATCCTCCTTTGATTCTAAAATTCTAAGAACCTTCATCTTATAGAGAAAAACTCTGAAGCCTCGTCTGGTAAATGACCTTCTCGGAGTCACACAGCATGTGAAAGAGAGAGAGAGAGAGCTCAGACCTAGCCCTTCACTCCAAGGGGAGAGAGGCCCTGCACAGCAACCGGGCTGCAGGCCGGCCACCCCACATGCCAGGTGGCAGGATGACTTCTGGGTCATCTCAGATCCAAGTTGCCTTCCAGTTCTGCCTGACCACTACCTACACAGAATATTTCTTTAGTTACACTGGGAGAATGCTTCTTCACGGTGTTTTAAAATTTCACATAAATAAATTAACCCAAATCAAAGCATGAATATAAAAGAAAGCTATTGGGAGAATGGCATTGAAACATGTAAAATACCATATAAGAAATGAATCCCCAGTCCAGGTTCAGTGCAGGATACAGGATGCCTGGGGCTGGTGCACTGGGATGACCCAGAGGGATGGTATGGGGAGGGAGGTGGGAGGGGGGTTCAGGATTGAGAACACGTGTACAGCCGTGGTGGATACATGTTGATGTATGGCAAAACCAATACAATATTGTAAAGTTAAAAAAAATAATAATAATAATAAAATTTTAAGAAAATAAATAAAGAAAGCTATTGTCTCAGGTAGAAATGTCTATAGTACTTTGCAGTCGGTTCCCTTGAGACACAGTGAGCATACTGGTGATGAAAGCTGGGGATGGGGGACTTGGATCACAACCCCAGCTTCCACTGTGTGAGCACAGTCCAGCCTGACCCCGGACTGAATGTGTTTCCCGACTGTGGTTTTAAGCTTTAAAACCACTAGCAAGAAGGCTCCTGTTTATACCCATCTTATAGACTTGAGCTGTAAAATGATTGGCTTAGGTTTACCAAGCTAAGCCTGCATTTAAGCCACTCTACCCCTGCTCCAAGCCTGGCCTTTAAAAAGCAGCTTCACTTCTTTAGAGCAGCACCGATGTGGGGGCATGGAAATTGCATTATGCCAGGCAGCAGCTGTTGCAGAGAGTGAGGGAGCTTAGAAAGAGCAGCACAGTGTCCTAATTACCTGCGGCAAGGAAAACATCTGTGTGGGAAAAGTAATGAAATTAATTCTAAAGTCTAGCAGTTGCCTACATTAATTGACGTTAATTAATGCCAAATTACAAGACACCTCCTATGGAATCGCATCATACACTCACCAGAATTGAATATGGAAAGAGTTCATCACACTTAATGCTATTACAGCAAGCCCCAAGGGGAATAAGAGCGATCAGTCCCTCATTATGAAGTGCAGCCAATTTCTTTTTGTTTCCATTAGGAGAGGAAGGAGAACAAACCAGGAGCACTTTACCATGGGCAGGTGGTTGGAATTGATCAGTTCCCCTTTAGCTTGTAGATTTCACTTTGAGCCACTCCGAGCAAGACATGGTTTCAAGACCTCTTGCTGGAGCATTTCTTGGGTGCTTTGGTTGTACATTTTAAAATTCTCAGCACAAGAACAGCTCATTGAACAGGTCTGCCTCACTGTGTGGCATGGGGAGTGGAGAGAGATGGAACAAGCAAAGGAGTTAGAGACGGTTCTCTAATTCTTAAGAGTAGAATCCCACAAGCCCACTGTGACCCTTGGGTCACCTTCCCTGGCTGTGAAGTGCTGGCCAGATATTTGCATGCTGTCTAGTTGTCTGCCTCTCTCATGTAACTGCCTCTGTACTAGCGTTGACGTCTCGTATATATCTATTATTCATTTTCCCCATGCAAACATACATATGTAGATATCTATATATACCACTTGCACAAAATCGTGTCCATATGCACATATTTTGGTAACCTACTTTTAAAAAACTTTTATTTTGGAATAATTTTAGATAAACAGAAAAGTTACCACGATAGTGCAGCTTTACCCAGCATCCTTTAACGCCAACATCTTATACAACCATGATCTATTTTTCAAAGCGAGTAAATTAACATTGATACAACACTATTAGTTGACAACTATTTTATTTTATAAAATGTATTAAGAATTTCTATAAATCCTCATAGAAGGATTCATAACAAGCTATGCATGTTCTGTGATCTATTTAGCTGTGCCTCAACTGTTGGCCATTTTGTTTTTAAATTATAAACAACACTATGATGAATATCAAAGGAACTAAATCTTTGCATGGTTCATTAATTGTTTCTTCAAATGCTCAGAGATGAACTCACAATCAAAAGAGATTTTAATAAATGTTGATCCTTATTGACAAATTTCCTCATGAAAACATAAACATACAGTTGTTCTTTCTTTCTTCTTTCTCCTTTTTTTTTTTTTTTTTTAGTATCTAGGTTTGTCCATTGATAATTTGAAGCCAAAGCATACTTAACAAAAATTGTCCCCAAACTTGCTGGGGTTTTTCATGCCATGTAGTGGGAATAAACCAAACTTGGAGTCTGGCCAACCCAGTGTGAAAACCCATACTGCCCTTTCTATAATCTCCAGGAGCTTCATTCTCTTTACCTGAAAAATAAGTTGATAAATTATATGCCAGAGTATTGTGACGATTAAGTGTACCAAATGAATGTGAACATGTTTTAGAGTACTTGGCACATAAATGCACAGCAAATATTAGTTTCCCCATTCTTTTAATTTCTCCCCAAATCCCTCAGATTCATAATTTCCATATAGTTAAGTTTTAAATATAAAGTGTTTATTTTTATATTTTCCATCTTATGTTTGTTCAGGGACCTTTGAAGAGAAAGTTGAAATCTTAAGAAAGAAATTATTAGACAACACTACACATAAAACAAGCACGGTGTACTCATCAAGAAATCCTCATGAGTGGCAGTCTTACGAATTCTAATTGGAAAGTTGTATTTGTAATTTGAAGCCCGAGACTTCCTCAGTCAGAACCTTTGATTCAGATTGTTTTCATTCATTATCTCATGTAACAGGAAGCATGAGAAAGGGCAGCTCCGAGTTCAGTACAGTCAGATGCTCAGTGATGTCATCAGGGATTGGGCCCTTTCCATTTCTTTGTCATATTCATTGTGGAAGCTCAACTGTAAGACTCCTCCATGCACAGAAAGGCTAGAGCACTTCCAGATATCATATTGACACAGTGTTGTATGGGGGCAGAAGAAGGTTTTTTGCTGTGCCTCCTTGTAGCCCCTTATAACTTATTTACTAGAACTGGATTTAAAAGGCCTCTCCTAAAGCAAATGATAGTAGGTGGAGTAGGAAGACTTGGAGTAAACACAGACCCAAGAGAATTATTCCCTGCATATCAGAGCTTCTGAGTGACATGGGAGAAAGATGAACCACCAGATCCATACTGGCTTTTCTGGCACAGAGGTAGGGAGGAATGAGTATTGGACCAGTCACCAACAGTAATCAATAGTGAAATATAACTGGAATACTCAAACTCAGTTTTTTAAAGGACCTACAATGTGCCCCAACACGATCTAATCATTGTGAAAGGTTGCAGAAGAGAAAATAGAAACATTATAGTTTTTGTACAACTTCTGAGTTTCAAAACATTTAGCATATATATTATTTCAGTTAATTCTTAGAACCAAACTATGAGATAGTTGACATTGGCATCCTCATTTGAGAAATGACAGTGATGAGACTCAGGGAGGTGAAGCGGTGTTCTTTGAGTGATGCAGCTAGGAAGTGACCATGGCAGAACTCACACCCAGGTCTCACAGATGCCAGTCTCCATTTCTATACCCCGAGCTGCCTTCTGAAAGGCAGAAGTCAACTGAAAGGTCTGCAAGGGTCTGATGGGGTATGAAATGGTGAGGTAAAGATTTTGTGTCCCACAAAGAGAAGTGTTCTGGGAAGAGATGAGTCCCAGAAATTATCTTCAGAGATGAAGATCATGAATTATGTCCTAAAATGAAACTTTATTAAAGTTACTATAATTAATTAATATAAATAATAATTAAAATTGCATACATTTATATATTAAATTTATAATTATAATTAGTGATGTATGGAAGAACTGTACAAAAAAGATCTTGATGACCCAGATAATCATGATGATGTGATCACTAATCTAGAGCCAGACATCTTGGAATGTGAAGTCAAGTGGGCCTTAGAAAGCATCACTACGAACAAAGCTAGTGGAGGTGATGAAATTCCAGTTTAGCTATTTCAAATCCTGAAAGATGATGCTGTGAAAGTGCTGCACTCAATATGCCAGCAAATTTGGAAAACTCAGCAGTGGCCGCAGGACGGGAAAAGGTCAATTTTCATTCCAATTCCAAAGAAAGGCAATGCCAAAGAATGCTCAAACTACTGCACAATTGCACTCATCTCACACGCTAGTAAAGTAATGCTCAAAATTCTCCAAGCCAGGCTTCAGCAATATGTGAACCATGAACTCCCTGATGTTCAAGCTGGTTTTAGAACAGGCAGA
>SJYX01011709.1:126351-217740 GCA_006410675.1 Oreotragus oreotragus
TCTATTTCTGTTTTATTGACTATGCCAAAGCCTTTGACTGTGTGGATCACAATAAACTGTGGACAATTCTGAAAGAGATGGGAATACCAGACCACCTAACCAGCCTCTTGAGCAGAATAAAGGAAGACTGTATAAAGCTCTCCTCCTTCCCTCTCAGAGCTTACCAGCAACTGTCAGCCATTGGTCAGTTGGAGCAAATGTGCATGTCTCCCCCTAGTGGCACTGCTTGTAGAGTACAGGTTTGCCCAGGTTCTTTAAATAAAAGCAGTGCTAGAAATTTCCTTCAGGGAAGTCGTTGAAGGGAAGGTGAAGTGAAGTCACTCAGTTGTGTCCGATTCTTTGCGACCCCACGGACTGTAGCCTACCAGGCTCCTCCCTCCATGGGATTCTCCAGGCAAGAGTACTGGAGTGGGTTGTCATTGCCTTCTCCAGGGGATCTTCTTGATCCAGGGATCGAACCCGGGACTCCCACATTGCAGGAGGATGCTTTAACCTCTAAGCCACCAGGGAAGCCCCAGGGAAGCCCCAGGGAAGCCCCAGGGAATCCCCAGGGAAGCCCCAGGGAAGTCGTTAGTGAATCCTTATATACAACTCAGCATACAGTTGCCTACCCCCATTTCATGTAAATAATCATGTCCTTATTTCTCCATTTGGAAGCGTGTATTTCTTCATACATCTTTGTATGTCCCCAAATCAAACTCACCCGTTCATTAAACATCAAAAAAAAGGTAAAATAATTTCCTTTTTCGTTCAAAAAGATTTATTCCAGTAAAGTGGCATGTTCCAAAGAATATTTATTTATTATGTACTATGTGCTGATTTGTTTCATACTTAGATTGTGATAAGTTCCATAAAGGGAATTAACAGGATGGAGTATTGTTGAAAAGCAATCATAGGAGACCCCCAGAAATAGCAGTAAGCTGAAATCTAGACCTTTTTTAGAGAACAACCTGGGGAGAAGCCTTTAGAACAGAGGGAATACAAATGTAAAGCCTCTTACGTGGTAGAAAATGTGGCCAAATTTCTAAACATATTTTAGGTCAGATTAAAAGAATCACTCGGAGAGAAGAGATTAGCATGAGGGGAGGTTGAAGCAGCACTGACGGAAGGTTTGAATGTATTCGGGAGTTCTGCAAAGGGAGCTCTTAGTGACGTCTGATTCATAGAGAGGGCAGAACAGTTGTGGCTGAAAAACAGAGACAGCCTCCCTGGTACAATATATTAATTCTGTCAGCAGCAGGGGTCAAATCTGTTAAGAGTCATTTTTACTGGCATGTTTATCACCTGCTCTAGTCTCAGGTGAGAGGCAGGGTCTTAGTTTACTCAATTATAAAATGACAGCAATGTTTTTGAGTATGGAAGCTCTTCTCAATTCTGTTTTATTTCCAATTAGAAATAGAAGAAAAACCTTTATCTTGACCTAGGGCCTTATTGTTTATAACAGTGTACCTCTAGCACGAGATGACCAATGATTGCATGTATGTTTGTGTGTTTCCCTATTTATCAGAGTATGGAGGTGAATCCTATTAATAAGGAAAATAACTAAAAGAGCACAAGTATTATTGCCAGCTTTTGAATTTTTTTTTTTTTTATTTGGTTTGGAAGGAAACAAAATTAGTTAATAGAATTTAGTATTCTAGGATGACAGGAGTTGGTGGAGGCACTGGGAAAATAGTGGTGGTGGTGTTGATAGCAAGTGAGTAAANTTTTTTTTTTTTTATTTTGGTTTGGAAGGAAACAAAATTAGTTAATAGAATTTAGTATTCTAGGATGACAGGAGTTGGTGGAGGCACTGGGAAAATAGTGGTGGTGGTGTTGATAGCAAGTGAGTAAAATAATCATGAAAATTTAAACCATGATAATAACAACAGTAATATAGTTAATAGAGAATGTGAGGTTTGTTGAAAGGATTGCAGAAAGCAAGAGAAAACGGAAAATGTCTACTCTGACTCTGTATACTGTGTGTAGACCACCCCACCCGCATTTTTTTTTCTTTTTTTCTTTTTTTTTCAGATTCACAATATCTAACATGCCGAATGCAGAACTGCACAGAGGCCAACAGAAATAAACCTTTCCCAGGCTACATTGACCCAGACTCTCTGATTGTCCAGGATGATTATGTGTTTGTTCAGGTATGAAAGATCCGCTTCTGCTGATTGTCTCACAGACATCTCCCTTCCCTGCTTCTAATGCAGCCCCTTCACCTGCCTGCCCTCCATGCAGAACAATAGAGAAAGAAGCAAAGGCATTCTTTTTTTTTTTTAACAAAAGGAACATTACCAAGTTGAACCTTCTATACTAACAGAATAGTAATTCCTTCTATTGCCTGTGAATTTGAAGTTATTGCTTCTTAGTGAAAGAATTCAGAGATAAAGTAATTGGTAAGAAGTGGATGTATTTGGAGAGAAACACAGCCCACGGACAGCGCGTGGGCCATCTCAGAGGGTGAGTGCGAGTTTAGGAGTATGGCACAGTTTTTACAGCCTGGGTCATCTCATAGGCTCATCAGTGGGAGGATTATTCCAGTTATTTGGGGGAAGAGGCAGGCACTTCCAGGAACTGGGCCGTCACCCACTTTTTGACCTTTCATGATTGCCCTCAGAACCGTCAGGGCACTGGGTGACGTGTCTTTTAGCATGGTAGTGTAGTACAGTGAGTGTCTAATGCACCTCGCGGTGCCTTGGAAACAGAATCTTCGTACCATCTTGGACCCAGCTGGTTCTAATCAGCCTTTGTCGTGTCCTATGACGTGTCATTCTTTTAACGGTTCTGCCCTGCCCTCTTCCCTCCTGTTTCACTTCCTTGGGGCAGGGTCTGGAGGATGTGTTAAAACGGGGTCCTGGGGACATTGCTCTGAATACTCAGGTTGTCTCCAGAACTACGCACACTTGCATTCATCCTCGTCACATCACCTGCGTTCCAAAGAGGCTCCCTTCAGTCGTCAATGGGACTGAGCAGATGTCAGTCTCTTCCTACAGCAGTCAGCCAACAAGCCCCCTCTTCAGAACCTGCCTTAAAAATAGAGAGCCAGGCAGTGAGTAACACGCTGTGGGGTGGCTGGAGGTGGTGAGCAGCAGAGCCAGTAATCAGCCATTATTGTCAGGCACTGCTGTGATTAGGATCAAGAGAATTCAGATGAGACATTCAGGTGGGTGTTTCACTTCCAGAGAGAGTAGAGAACAATTTGAGAAACTGAGGGTTCAGGAGCAATTAGAAGAGAGAAGGAAAAAGTATCCTTTGTTTCTTTTTGCAGTTAATAAAACTTTAAACTTCTTTGGACAAAACATTTAAAAACTCAAGATGTTGCTTTTCATGTTAAAATTGACAAAGTTACTATTGCTAAATAGTTTATATATAATAAACATATACATAAAATTTCACTATGATTGAAACATTCCAGACACTACTGTATTTACTTGGGCAAGAAATTATAATTTAGAATATTTGATCCCATATGAGTTTCTTTTTGCAGTTAATAAAACTTTAAACTTCTTTGGACAAAACATTTAAAAACTCAAGATGTTGCTTTTCATGTTAAAATTGACAAAGTTACTATTGCTAAATAGTTTATATATAATAAACATATACATAAAATTTCACTATGATTGAAACATTCCAGACACTACTGTATTTACTTGGGCAAGAAATTATAATTTAGAATATTTGATCCCATATGTTGAAAAGCAAATGTTCAAATTCCTTATGCTTTTAACTATTTCACAATTACACACACACACACACACACTTCCTTTTTTCTTCAGGAAAATGAGTAATGAGCACTCTGATAACTTCAGCATCAAATTATCAAGTGACATTAAAATGGAAAATGGTTACCCATATTGGTTCTATATATAATTCATTGCTCCATCAGTGTTGCTTCCAGGGACCTTTCCTGTTTTCTATTAACAGTTTATGATCCACATATATGACTTAAAAATGAGAATCAAGTGTGCATTTAGAGTTTTATATATATATTTTACCCAGGCCACTATGAATATATAACCCATTGCTAGGACTGAGAGAGAGCTGGCCACATCATGGTGAATATGACAACTTTCCAGTCACATTTTTATGTGTCTGATGAAAATTCACCCAGAGCATTTGTTGACATTCTGAGTATGCAAACCAGCTGACTTCAAACTCCAGGTGTTTATATGAGTTAAGAGTGGCAACAGGAATCCAGAGAAACTGAGAGTAAAATGCTGGTTTTCAGAGGCTAGGAAAATGGAGAGATGCTGGTCAAAGGGTATACATGTCTAGGGATGTAGTATACAGCATGGTGGCTATACTATATTATATACTTGAAAATTATTAAGAGAATAAGTCTGAAATGTTATCAACATACACACAGACACACATACATGCAATCTTAATTAAATGAAAAGACGGAGGTGATTGCTAACCTTATATGTGGTAAACATTTCATAATATATATGCATCAAATCGTATTGTACACTTTTAAAACTGCATATGTTATGTGTCAATAATATCTCACTAAAGGTGGATTAAGGGGGAGTTTGGCAGTGCAGCCCTGACACCTCATTCCTCATGGTGCTCACCTGAGATGGAGACCACACTGCTCCTCCCCCTCCCTCAGACCCACAGGGTTCTTTGGGCTGTAGATCCTGGACGGACCTGGGCGGAAGCTCACCGTTCTCTCCCGGGAGGGGGAGATCGGGAATAATTTAGGACCATGATCCTGGCTTGGCTTTCCATCTAGCACGTCAGCAGCCCTGCTGTGTGGGGGATGCGCACACAGCCAATGGTGTGACTGCCCGAAACTGGAATTCAGAGCCCGGGGATGGGGGCTTCGGCCCTGCCACTGTGTGACCTGGCCCATTCCCTTTTGATGTGGCACAAGGACCTGTTGGTGTGGTCACAGTTTGGGGCTAGAGAGAGCTGGGTTGCTGAGGGGCTCTGATCTCATATATCCTCAGGCTTGTGTCAGTTAGAAGAAAAATAACCAAAATTCTTTCCTGACTTCTGAGTCACAGGGCAAGTCGAAGAATTGTATTTCTGTCAAGGGGGCTCAGTTTGGGCCTCTGACCAACTCCCACACAGCGAGTTGCTTTGGAACTGGATGCCAGGGCTTCACCCTTGCACACAGTAGTCACTCACGCTGTTGTGCTGGTACCTGCCCCTTCCGTGCCGGGACTGTTCTTCCATGACCTGTAACTGTGGTAGAGACTCCTTTTACCACCTTTGTGTTTACGTTGCAGCTGACATCAGGGGGACGGCCACATTACTACGTGTCCTACCGGAGGAATGCGTTTGCCCAGATGAAGCTCCCCAAATATGCCTTGCCCAAGGTATGGCCTGAATCAGCTTCTCTATTTCAGTACCTATTCTTTTTCCCAAGGACCCTTTCAGTCTCTTGTAGTTATTTTTTTTTAAATCCTCCATCTGCATTTCTCAAATTCACTTATATTCTTTTTTGCCAATCTCACTATCTTCCTTTCTCTCTCAGTGGTCCCTCCCTCTCATACCCCTCTTTTCCTCTCTCTTTCTCTGATTCTTTGGAATTCTTACTATAGGAACATCTGAGTAAACTGATAACTGGTTTGCTTTTGCTTGTCAAGTGGTATGTATTGGTTTTTAGCAAAACAGAAACTATGCTTTGGACACACAGTATATCAGAGCAACAGGTGTGATACATANTTCTTTGGAATTCTTACTATAGGAACATCTGAGTAAACTGATAACTGGTTTGCTTTTGCTTGTCAAGTGGTATGTATTGGTTTTTAGCAAAACAGAAACTATGCTTTGGACACACAGTATATCAGAGCAACAGGTGTGATACATATGTATTCTGACCTGTTCTTATTATTTACAAAGTGATACAGTCACCGTATCACAGATACAGTGATACAGCTTCTGACCTTTGCTTTCCCTCCCAGCGGAACTTATGAGACTAGTTGTCTTTAGGGTTCAGCGACACAGCTAATTTTTTAAACTTTCCTCAAAACGTACTCTTTTGAAAATAGAGGCAAAGAGACTCCCAACAGCTAACATCCCTAGGCTGTCTCTCCATAAACACTGAAGAACTGTGTTAATACGGAGCGCCACCTAGTGGAAGTGAAACTTACTTAGGAGCTCAAAGTTGTGGATTTGCGATCTTCTTGCCACTGTGATGTATTTTAAGTGGTCGTAAATTGTTAATGCATCGTGCCTTTTTTTCTAGCAACAACCACTGAAATGTGTCTTCATTTTAAAAAAATTTATTGCAGTGTAGTTTATTTGCAGTATTAGCTTCAGGTGTACAACATAGTGAGTCAATATTTTTTCTAGGTTATATACTCCATTTAAAGTTATTATAAAATATTGTCTATATTTTCTTGTACTGTATAATATACCCTTATTTATTTTATACATGGTAGTTTATGTCTCTTAATCTCATACCTTTATCTATCCCCTTCACCATTCCCTTTCCCCACTGGTAACCACTATTTTGTTCTCTGTATCTGTGAATCTGCTTCTCTTTTGTTATATACAGTTGTTTGCCTTATTTTTTAGATTCCACATATAAGCAATAGCAGAGAATGTGTCTTTCTCTAACTTATCTCATAAGCATGATTCTCTCTTGGTCCATCCTCACTGTCACAAAAGGCAAGATTTCACTCATTTTTATGACTGACTAATATTCCACTGTATATTGATATGTATAATGGGATACATATGTGTACACACACACATATGTGTAGTTATATGTATATATATTTGGGTGCATTTATCTTTTTTGATTAGTGTTTTGTTTTCTTTGACTATATACCCAGCAGTGAAATTGCTTTATTGTATGGTAGTTCTATTTTTAGTTTTTTGAGGAACTGCCATACTATTCTTCACAGCGTCTGCCAATTTACATTCACACCAACAGTATACTAGGGTTCTCTTTTCTCTGCATCCTTGCTAATGCTTTGTAGACTTTTTGCTGATAGCCATTCTGACATGTGGGTGTGCTGATCCTGAAACGAGGGAGATGTATGTGGCTATAAGAAGGGGATAGTGTAGATTTGAATGCAGCTCAGCTTTGAAATCTTTGGTAGAACAAAGAGCATCAGTAACTTCTTTTCAATTGTATTTTCATGACTCTGTGTCTTGTGTTTTTATCCCTGAGTTTGTAATATGCTCTCTTGGACCAATACCAGCTTCCTGCCCAGGGATCCTGTGATAGATCCAGCACAAGGGCACAGCAGGTCTTCTCTCCCAGGAGAGCCAGTGGCTTCTCCAGGCAGAATTCTCCTTCTTGGCCATCACTCTGCCCCTAACCCTAGCATAGTGAGAGGTGAGCTGTAAACCTCAGCCCATTAGAGATAATAACACACATTAAATTATGCTGTTAACTTCAAAAAACCATTTCCATGTGAGTAGTTACTATTTTCAGCTGCTAAGAGATTAATAACAGTGGTAATTGCCCATAACTGTATGCCTGTGCCTGTATACGTTTAAATGCTCCTCATTCGTGATTTAGCTTGAACTATTTTACAAAAAGACAAACACAACATTGGAGTTGTGCCTTAGATGAGAATTGGTAAAGTCAGTAAAAGAAAAATTTAGTGTTGTTAAAATTTCCCTTGGTAATCTTTCAGGGAGGTCCATGAGGGAGATGATCATGTTATCTTGGTAAGTTCAGCAGAGCTGGTGGTTTTATTTGTTTTGTTTTGTTTCCCTTGAGCACTGAAATAAGTTTCTGACTTTGATTGACCGACAAATGAAGTAGTTGGCTTGCAAGATTTACACCTTTAAAAGCAAGAATACACTCACTGCAGTGAGATGCTTCTGTTCAAGAGGAATGGGGGAATTGGGACCAAATCAGGAAATAGCATATCTGAGCCACTCATCTCTTGCTTACTTTCTCTTGGGAATATACTTTGTGAGTGGAATAAGTTTCAGCTAAACTAAATGCTACTTGCTGCCGAATCCAGGCTAAAATATAAGTCTCTGGACTCCCAGACCAGCATTCCTTGTATTATACTCTTCTACTCTCAAAATAAATTAATAGAGTCTATAACTAAAAGGGAGCAGCACAGCCCACCCCCCAGATTTTTATACACTGAGTAGCATCCAAAGAAAAAGTCCCATTGATCTAAGTTGTCTCAGAAATGGTAGTTTAAAATCAAAGAAATCACTCTGGGCCCTTGGCTGGAGTGTTAGGAATTGCATACTTTGCATTGCTTTTTCATTGCCATCATACCAATCACTGTGGATTATCGCACCCAGTGGTATCGTGCCAAGCTGGAAAGAGAAGTTTTACTTTGAGCCTAAATTGGCTATCTGCACCCCAACCCCACTCCACTGTCCCAGATGAGCGTTTTCCATTACTCAGCCTCATCTGAGGTCTGAGGATAAGAATGCAGTGATTAATTTAGCTTGTTCCCAGAAAAATCAGAGACACTACAGCAAATGAGTATATTATTTGGTCCAAGTAGGTGTTTATTATTTAAGGCAAAGAGATGCCTCATTACAATCCCCTTTCACCTTCAAAGAGAAGCCTCAGCTTGGTTGGAGTGATCCATGGCAAAGATGCATGTTTCATGACCTGCTATCAAACCTTTTCCTGCTGCAGCAGGAAAGGAGCAAAGCTCCATGCTCACTGAAGGAACGGAGACAAAAGCCAGCACTTCCATGCTCAAATTTGCTTTAGTCACCCCCTTCCATTGCATCAGCTCTGAAAAGACTGAGGTTAACCTGAGCTGTATTAAAAAATAATAATAATACAGTGGCAAAGATGATCGGAAAGTAGGGGTGGGGAGATTTTAATATCGCTGTTACTATTAAGAGCATGAGGCCCAGCAAAAGGAGAGCTAGTGACCATTTTCCTCCCTTAACATACTTGGAGCTCATTCTGAGCTACTCAAGTGAGATAAATGAGGCAATACATATGAAAGTGCTTTGAGCGTTTTGGAGGACAGATACTCTATAAAAGCAAGGTAATATTATTATTAGTATGGATCTAGTTGTCTGTGTTGGAGAAGATCGATGTGAACTGGGGTGTGGGTGATGAAAAGGCTGCTTGATTCACAGCGAGAGACCCTAATTCCAGACCTAGATCTGTCACTCACCTGCTCTGAACCTTGGGAGGGTTTATCAGTTTCTCTGTTTTTTTTTTTTTTCTTCTTCTTTTTTTTACATTGTTTAAATACAGAGCTTAGATTCACAATAATACTTTCTCAAATGTGTTACTCCATAAAATGCCTTTAGAGATGTTTCATGAAAAGTTGGTTTATGATTGAAAGTTTAAAAAAGGAAATAAACTCCATTCCATGCTCCTTGTCTGGAGGCTCACCAGACTAAAAGAGGCTCACCAGTATTTAAAGGTTCTAGGATGTCCTGTGAGCAAGAAAGCTGTATAATTTGCATTCATCAAAACATTTTACAAAGGGATCCATTAAAAAAAAAAACTATTAAAATCCAACAATATTGATGTCCTATGGAATGGACATTGGGAAATGCTCTAAAAGATCTCAGAGTTCACATCTTGGTCTAAAATTTTGTGTCTCAGTACGAGCTTTCAACATGAAGTGCCATTTTGGGAGAAAGAGCATGTTTTCCTGATATAAGTGGGTGCAGACAAGAAAAGGGAAGATGGCATTTAAATATGTGATAGGTTTCAGTTAAAATACTTAGGACCAATGTCATCTGTCATTTTTAAACAGTCTATTCAATAAAATTAGATTGTATTTAGAGAAAGAGATCTGTCCTTGGCCCTTATCTGGTGATGACCATTTAATCTGTTGTTTTTTTAAATTAATTGATTTTTAATTAAAGGATAATTGCTTTTTAACGTCGTGTTGGTTTCTGCCATACGTCAACATGAATCAGCCATAGTTCTGTGAATAGTTCTCTAAGTGACTTAAACACTTAAAAGCATCCATGTTTTCTCTTCCACACCTATCAAGAATAAGTTTAAGTGGGCTGTGATAATATCGATGATTTACTCTGGCCCCTAAGATTATTTAATGCATTGTCTATTTGTGGCCCAGACCTCCGAGGTTCACGAGGGCACTGATTCACTCCAAAGACACAGAGGTGGGAATTAGTTATGTGATGTTCGGGTTAGTGCTGAAATATTTTAGCTTGAACTCAGGGATGATGCTACACCCTGCTGACAAGGAAGAAAACATGAATTGGGAGTAGTTGTTAAAGGGTTCGAAATGCTAGTGTAAGTAAGGATATTGATATTTGTCTTGTAGGAATGGGGAACGATTGGCCCTCCATGGATGAATGACCCTTGGGCTAATTTCCACAGTTAATTGCTTCCATTAGGAAAAAAAAAATCATATGGATGAACCACTTTTTTATTAAGTGTATTAGTGTATATATGATATATATAAATATAATATTTCAATACCCTAATATTTGCAATGAACAGAAAAGCCAAATCAACCTGGCTTAATCAAGAAAGGAGATTTAAGGTTTGTATAACTAAAAATAGCTAGCGTGTATGGTTCCAGGCACTCTTTGTTAAATGCTTAATACTTACTAACTGATATAATCCTTTCAACTCCATGAAGGACATACTATTATCTCTAGTTTGCAGGTAGAAATTCTGAGGCATAAAGTTCTGTTCACACAGAACTAAATTTCAGAGCTAGGATGAACTTAGCTTTATTTAAAGACCATTCTTTCAATCATTTTGCTTTACTGTCCTCTCTAACAAGTTCACACGTGGCCACACTTCTTAGGTATTCACATTCAGAGACTCCAAGAGTGTCACAGAATTTGAACCATCTCTTTTTACCTTTTGAATCTACTTTTTTTTCTGGATTGGCTTATCCTCTACCTGCAAGATATGTCTCTAACAGATCTAGATTTTATTTTTCATTCTGAATGCTTGCAAACTGACAGTAAAATATACTTTCTCTCTCTGTGTAGTAATTCACAGTCATTCTAGAATCATGTCTTACTGAGTTTGCTTGGGTGGAATGTCCATCGCCAATCCAACCATCAGCGTTCCCTGAATGCTAGGCCTGCAAGATCACTTCTGGTGCTGAGGGTGGGAGAAAGTAGCAAAGACTGAGCATAGAGGGAAATTTGTCTGAGAGGGATGAGAATGTTTTTCAAAGAGCATCAAGCTACCATTGCCAGAAGAAACTGTACATAAGAAAAATAAATTGTACATAAGTAAAGTCATACATCAGGCAACTTTTATACCAAACCTCACTTGATTCACTGGTGGGCTCCGGACCCTGGATTGTTTCTACAAAATTGTAGTCAGACTCCAGAGTATGGCGTTAAGGTCTGAAAAGTGGTCAGGAACGTGAAACCCTTTGAGTAAGGACTTCTTCCTTCTAGAATCACGTGAGTTCACTAGGATCAACTTGAAAGAGGAATGAGCATTCCTCTGTGTGTAAAACACACTTGAAGTTGAATTGCTGACTGACTGATTGAGAGAATATGGGCAGAGGTTACAATGAGAAATTTACAAGTTAGGTAGAATTGAAATTGTTGTCAAGGAAGACTGACAGATCTCCTGAAGCCTTTCAAGGAGAATGTATGATTCCTCTTGGAGAGTCTGAGCACTGAGCTACACAAAGGCCAAGGATCTTTTCAGGTTGTCCTTCTACCTTTAGGCTTATGTGCAATTCTGTTTTTGTTTAGTTTTATTTTGATTTTGGGTTTTTAAAGTGATACCGATATGTACCACCTTGGGTGAAGGGGGAAAGATTGCTGAGAGCAATGAGCTGGCATCCTTGAGGGAGATGGCAGGCCCTGGTCTGAGACAGCCTCTCCCTGAACACCTACTCCTTTGCGGTCAGAAGTCGGGGAGAAAGGATTCAGAACCACCACCCAGGGGGTTCTGCTCATTGCCTCTCATTACCTCTGCCTTGTTTCTATCTTCCAGGACAACCAGAGGCTGAAAACATCATCAATTATGCAGATCATTTTTTCCCTCTTTTATTTAAGGTTTCCTGCTGAACTTCTCAGGGTACAGGTTTAGATAAGCTAAGACCTGGAATGCTCATTAACCTGAAGGTTAGTACTCTGGGGTCTCAGGTAAACATTTTTCCTCTGGGACTTCTAGGGCCTCCTGAGCCTTAGGGAAGTGCTTCTCAAACTTGGATGTGCATATTATCCATGGATCTTATTAAAATATAGGTTTCTATTTGACAGGTGAGGCTTGAGGTTCTGTGTGTCTAACAGTCTTACAAGTGATTCTGTTTTCTTTCTATCCCTTGTTCTGTCCTGTATATGCCTTCTGAGCATGTGCTCTGTGTTTTCCAAATTTATCAGGATGCCTGATTCTCCAAAGTCATACATCTTTGAGAAATTATCCTTCAAATTATCTAATGAGGCAATTAAATTGTAACTGAGCTACCAAGCATCTCTCTATCTTATTTTCTGTTGACCTTACCTTGTAAGCGACAACGGAAATATATAACTAAAGCTCACCTAATGGTTATTTCACAGATTACACAAAAGGAAAATCTCTGTCTTCCTCATGCTACCTACATGCCTGTCCTGTTGTTCCTCATCTTCACATTATGTGGATACATGCCAGGGGCACATATAAAATGTTCTTCCTCTTCCCTTCCCTGTGCCTTTCCCTAGGACATGCACGTCATCAGCACTGATGAGAACCAAGTGTTTGCAGCAGTCCAAGAGTGGAACCAGAATGACACGTACAACCTCTACATCTCAGACACACGCGGAGTCTACTTCACCCTGGCCTTAGAGAATGTCCAGAGCAGCAGAGGCCCTGAGGGCAACGTCATGATTGACCTCTATGAGGTATGTCACAAGGCATGTGTGGTCTTCAGCCACTGGGGTGCTTTGACCAGCAGTTGAAGGCCACGGGTTGGCCCTTCCCTCAGTCATTTTAATGACTAGTTCCTTACGTGGCCTTGGTCTGTTTGGGAGAGGGAGGGGATTGCAGAACATTTATATTGGTTAATTTGCAATTCACAAGACATCCCTGGGAGGGATTCTTTGTTGACCAAGTCCAGAAGACTTGGAAAGTATCTGGGGAAGCGGTCAGGTAATTAAAAGGTTTGAATAAGAGTGCCTAGTATGAAGTTTGAAAATAGTCTTAAAGGACTAATAGATGTCAGGGGTGGAGCAAGGAAGTGACCAGCAGTGCTCTCTTACGTCTCAAATGAAAGAACTAAGAGAACATCTTTGCGTTGCATCAGAACACACTCCCTTGACAAATGCTTTACCTATTTAGGTCATGCAGAATATTGAGCAGAGTTCCCTGTGCTATACAGTAGGTCCTTGTTTGTTACCTATTTTAAATATAGCAGTGTGTCCTTGTCAATACCAAACTCTCAATCTATCCTTCATATATGTGTAATTGAATCACGTTGCTGTACTTGTGAAATTAACACAACATTGTTAATCAACTATGCTCCAATACAAAATAAAACTTGAAAATTACTGTAGCTAAATATTGAGGAAAAAAAGAAGACACTCACTTGGACTTGAAGACCTTTCTGACTACATAACCTCTACAGGCTGATTGTCATAATCTCAGGGGTCCAATGTATGAGATAAGATTCATATGTCTTTCTTTTCCTAAAGAGGGCCAAGGAGGAGACACAAAAAGCAGAGTTTACCAGATTTCCTTAAGGGAACTCTGACCCTTTTTTTTCTCAGAAGAACCAGGTTCAAAATAAAGTCATGTGTTGGCTCAGTTAGCTTTCATGACAAACACCAACACTTTACTGGCTATTTAAAGTAGAGTCAGGTAAAAGAAAGCTGCTATTTGGGGACGGATTTTATCCATGCGTCAGTCTTATGCTATGAAGGATTCATAGTGGGTTTTAATGAGCCATTACAAAAGACATATTTGGAATTTGGGAAGTACAAACATCTACTTATATCCTATTGAAAAAAATAGTTATAAAACTGATTTAAATGTGTTCAGTCACAATGATACTGTCATTTGTTTGAGGATAAGCTCAGAGAATATAAGTTGTTTGTGTGATGAGTAGAAAGGGAGTCATATCCAGTTATGTCAAAGAAAGAAACCAATTTCACTTAAGAAACTTAAACCTTTCATTGAAATTCTTTTAATGCTCTCTGTATTCCTTCATCTTTAGGTATTTGGGGGAATTTTCTTCTAGTATCTAAACTTCTCTGTATGTATAAAGACATGTTAGCAAACTGTAAGCACAACTCAGAGCTCAAGTATTTGTAATGGAAATCACAGTAGACAGCATATGACATAGTTTGTGTGTATATATTTAGGAAAATATCCTGCAAACTTTTTATGCAGTCACAAATTTCTTCCACTTCATTTCCTGCCCATGTTCCAGATAAATAGAGTATCATATATCTCAGCCTCAAACTGAACATGTATTCTGGAAAACATTTACATATTCTAGTGATTTACTTTTAAATTCATGTTGGATAAAATTACGATTTAGGGTGTAAATTTTGGAGTCAAGCAGGCTAGGTTTAAATCCTGGCCATGCCACGTATATACCTCCATGAGATAAATCCAACAACTTTTGAGCCTTAGTCTCCTTGTTTAAAATAAGGGGATAAATGTAATATCTACTTGGTAGGATTTCTTTGAGGATGAAATAAGCTAATCTTCTTAAAATACTGTGAACAGTGGCTGAAATATAGCAATACTCAACAGATTATAGATAGCATAATCAATATTACATTCCAATGAGTTTAAGCCTGAAATCAATGTTCTAGTCTTATAATCTTAAAACCAACCCATATTATTTAAATGCCCAGTGTACTTCCACTGTTCAGGATCTCTACTTCTTCCTGTATTGCAGTTAGCAAGGCCACATGCCATCCTTTATCACCAAAGTTGTCTTCTTATGCCGTGCTTGCATGCTCAGTCATGTCTGACTCTTCTCAGAGTGTGCAACCCCATAGACTCTAGTCCTCCAGGCTTCTCTGTCATGGGATTTCCCAGGCAAGAATACTGGAGTGGGTTGCCATTTCCTTCTCCAGGGGATCTTCCTAACCAGTGATTGAACCCGGATCTCCTACATTGCAGGCAGATTCTTTACCATCTGAACCTTTTCTTAAAAACAAATGTAAATTGCCACATTTCGTTCCTCTTTTGTAAATGTCATATAAACATTTAAACTTTAAGTGTGTTTTGTTGAAATATCACACGTTTTCTTGCTTTGATCCAGCATTTACAGTGGAAATATCTTGCTTCGAGAGTGTGAAATCTACTCAACTATCCCAAACTAATCATCCAGTTGGCTTCTCTTGCCTTGGATCTGTCCTTGCTCTCTTGAAAAGATTTTCTGATTTTCAGGTGGTGTTTTTCCTTCCTGATGACCTTCTCCCTCTTTTTAAATCCATGTGGAATAGTTTCTCTGGTTAATTTTATTTTCTGCCAAAATGGAGAACATTTTAATTAGTCCCTTGATGATGGAAAAGATGACAGATTTGAACAAGAATGACTTTGTCATGTTTTGTTATTTGCAACTGTTTCCATGAATGGTTTTCTGAAACCACTAATTACTAACAGGCAGGAACTGAGAAGAGGAACTAGAGTGACTCTGAGCACGGGCAGCCATATTTTGGTAACCTTTATGTTTTCGCTTTGCATCTCTCCTTTCGGTTGACTGTCTGTAGGGAAGCTGCTGGCTCTTATTATCCTCACTTTGAACGGTGGTGGGCCTACATTATGTAAAGGCGTTCTGCATCCTGGGGCCAGGGGAAGAAGAGGCTTTGTTTTATTAACCTGGCAGTTCACAGCAACTTGATTTGAAATTGATGTGATCAGAACAGCAATGCCATATAGGCTGATTACCTAGATAGAAAGAATATTGGCTGACACGGAACCTGGCACAAGAGTTCCTTAAAGCTGATTGTTCTGCCTAGCAGGATGCTGAAAGCCATCCAGCATGAATTTCCCAATCAAACGGCAATGAATGATGAGTGGTTAGAGATAAATGAGAGGTAAGAAAATCCATAAGTGAATTAATGAGGAGAGATGAGCAACACGCCAGGAAGGGGTGACAGAGAGAGAATACATAGAATGCACGTCTGCCCACGTTTTGGGGGGGACAGAGGAAGGTGACTTGCATTCTTGGCTTCTACATGCTGATCACCTGCTGTTCTCATGTGCTCTTGAAATTATGTTAGCCGAGGTGAACTGTGTCATGTGACTGTGTCATGAGTCTGTGTATCAGGCATATGTATTGTTGGTGAGTCTCTGTGGGAAATGCAGAGGGAGGCACAGTTCTCATGAAAAATAATCATTTTATTCACTCTCTCCTTTGAACCTTATAACAAATGCGGTTCTCTCTACACCAGAACCATGTGTATGTATGTGTTGAGATAGGGAAATGTTGGGGACAAAGTNATTGTTGGTGAGTCTCTGTGGGAAATGCAGAGGGAGGCACAGTTCTCATGAAAAATAATCATTTTATTCACTCTCTCCTTTGAACCTTATAACAAATGCGGTTCTCTCTACACCAGAACCATGTGTATGTATGTGTTGAGATAGGGAAATGTTGGGGACAAAGTGCTGGGGCTCTGTCTTACATGGTTTAGTTATTGAAATACCAAAAATTCCCCTCAATGTGAGGTAACCATTGCCATGGGCCCCCTTCATGGAGAGTCAAGATGTGAGTCAGGAAAGTTAGCCTCAGAGTAAAAATGCTGGGTAGTGATTTTTGTTGAAGAAAGATCACAGTAAATAGATAATATTTGGGATACTATTTAGGATACCATTTAGTCACTTTATAAAGAAGCTTTTAAATTATCTCATTCAATCTATATATTAACTTTATGACACAGGGACTGTAATCATCACTCTTGTTTATAAGTAAATGGAGGCAGAGAAAATGCAATAATTTTTTGTAAGATTACAAAGCTCGTAATTGTCAGGATTAGGATATGTATTCTACAGTGTGCAGTCTTTTAACCAGAAACTGTGTGTGTCTCTAGAAAGATCAGCATTCAGGCTTCTATTTGATTGTGGCCAAGTAGTAATCGTAAGATAGAAGCCCATTAGAGAACAGCATCAATCATATTAGACTATACCTACAGAAGAGATCAGACGGGAAGAAGAAAATGGTCTGGGAAAAAGCCAACATAAACAGAATCAGCAGATGATGGCTTTGGACCTATTCACCATTTACTAAACCAAGTCCTGAGCCTGCAGTTTAAGCAAACTCACCCTATATTATCCCGAAACTCCCAATTTTGCCTGGTGGATGTGTTCATGCAAGAGAATCCTAGAAACAAGTGTCCTAAAATTCTGTCCTTCCTGAGGAGAACAAATTCTCCAGTGGCACCATGTGGAACAGGTCACAGAAGACAGCAGGCCTGATGGTGGCTGGAGCAAAAGAGCTGTGATGAGTGTGTCCGAGACATGTGGTTCCTGGTATATCCGTCTGGAGTGGATGATGATACGGAGTCTGACAGCTTTGGGCAATATCCTCCCTCCTCTGGGAAGGAGATATTAATTAATGATGATGGCGAGCCCTTTGGTTTAATGGACAATGACAGTTCACTCCAGCCAAGCAGAAGGGGTTGTGTTGAGAATGAAGCCACCTGGCTGTGAATTCAGAATGCACAGAATGTATGCATGCAGGAGTGAGGCACAGTGGGTAGTATGACAGACGTAACTGGTGAGCGGTGCATGTTGTTACACATAGTGTCTTCCGTATGTTATGAGCTGTTGCTGCTGCTGCTAAGTCACTTCAGTCATGTCCGACTCTGTGCGACCCCATAGACAGCAGCCCACCAGGCTCCCCCGTCCCTGGGATTCTCCAGGCAAGAACACTGGAGTGGCTTGCCGTTTCCTTCTCCAATGCATGAAAGTAAAAATTGAAAGGGAAGTCACTCAGTCGTGTCCGACTCAGCGACCCCACGGACTGCAGCCCACCAGGCTCCTCCATCCATGGGATTTTCCAGGCAAGAGTACTGGAGTGGGGTGCCATTGCCTTCTCCGATGTTATGAGTATCTCTCTCCATAAGAGAAAGCTTCACAATTCTGATGATGTAGCTACACCTTGATTCTCGGGAAAAGACTACCTCTTCCAATCCAGCGTAAGCGGTAGGGAAGAAGATTCCTCTCCCATTTAGGACATAGTTATTGCAAGACATAGAATATGCCCTCTAATAATTTAAGGTGATGCTCTCCCTGGGTAGGTGAGTGCTGCCTGACCAAGACAACAGGGAAGGCAAAAATGCTTAGTCTTTGTTGGGAGTGGGTTTTCTAACGGCAAAGGCACTTGCTGGGTATGTGTCTCTCCTGGCTGGGATCCTCTCTTTAGAACAAAGAATATCCTGTCTCCAAAGACATTGTCTCCCGCCATTGTCATTGATTCATTTTAAAAATTCTCTTCTAAGTTTGACATTTCAGATTCATAATTAAAGTCTGAGATAGCGAAGTTGGGAGGAAGCAGCTCCGGTCAGTATCAGGGAAACAAGCAAAAATTCCTGTGCAGGAATCTTTCTAACTTGGCCATCATGTAGAATGTATGAAAGATTTGGGGTAGGAGAGCACCTTCTAGGGAGGAATATTAAGAAACAAAGGAGATATCTGGAGTTCTTTCTTTAAATCACCAAAGAAATCTAAGTCCCAGTACAAGCAAAAATTCCTGTGCAGGAATCTTTCTAACTTGGCCATCATGTAGAATGTATGAAAGATTTGGGGTAGGAGAGCACCTTCTAGGGAGGAATATTAAGAAACAAAGGAGATATCTGGAGTTCTTTCTTTAAATCACCAAAGAAATCTAAGTCCCAGTACCTTGCATATTCTGACTCTCAAAAAAAAAACCCTGCAGAGTGAATGTATACTTCCTTAGACATTCTAAGTGCTATTTTCCTGGTACTTAGAATGCATAAGTGATGGATGTTAAAAATATTAATTGAGCAACTACTGAGTACATGTACTGAAGAATGAATAAAAAGCAATTTCCTGTAATGTCTACATATAACATTTCTCTCAGGATGAGAGAGAAGTTTGAAGAAATAGTATTGCCAAAGGGTTAGGTTCTTGGGTTCTCAAGTTAGACACACTGATGTGGAGTCCATTCCTAAGGTTCTTGGGGGAATGACCTTAGAGTGACTGGCCCCATCNGCAATTTCCTGTAATGTCTACATATAACATTTCTCTCAGGATGAGAGAGAAGTTTGAAGAAATAGTATTGCCAAAGGGTTAGGTTCTTGGGTTCTCAAGTTAGACACACTGATGTGGAGTCCATTCCTAAGGTTCTTGGGGGAATGACCTTAGAGTGATTGGCCCCATCCAGACTTTGGTTCTTGCATGTGTAGACTGAGGATGCAATGAGTCTACCACTTACATGGAGAGATGGATGTGCACTTGCCTGCAAAAAGCCTTTCGTGTCATGTCTGACAGTTCTTAAGTATTTAATCTATTTGGGGCACTGTGAATTTGTTCTCTCTTCTAATGAAGAATTCTTACTACCTATTTCACTGAAAGCAAAAGTAGCACTTCTTGTATAAAGTGACTTTCACTTATTAATTTCAATGAGAGAATATGGTGGATTGAATGATAATCCAGAAGTTATACCCGAGTGAGACATGATGATGTAAGAGATGACAGAAGAATCCAGGAAGAATTCACGTGTGGTAAGAAGTTTGAGGAGGACCAGACACATCTCCAGGAAGACTGGTGCCCTTGAGAAGCTTGCATGGTTGTTGAGAGCCAAGATGTAGATGCCATCTGTGTGAGACACATATTGAAGGGCAGAGAAGAAGAGCTGGGGACAGTCAGGATTAAAAGAGAGGTTCTGGCTTCTGGTAAAGATTTACTGAGCTGGGTCTTGAAGGATGGGTAGGGAAAGGTCAGCATCGGGATGCTGTCCCAGGAAGTGGGAGTGGCCTTCATAATCAAAGAAAGGAAGAGAAGGGAAATAAAGGTGGCTCTTGATGTTTGTCTTGAGGTTTAAACTCTGACACTTCATGTTGAAAAATCTAATCAACGTGGTACTTTTGGCTTGTAGGGTGTTAGAGAATAAGAGATAATTATTAATTAACTTGGAAACTTTTGGTGTCATATTCCCCTATATGACAAAGAAATAAAAGTGGCTTCTCAGCATACTCAGCATCTTTGTGCAGAATTGAGACAGGCAGAAGAGGTGATAGCAGCTCTTCCCCGAAGGGAGGCAGAGTGCCAGCAGTGGGATGTGCCGTCTCCACAGGCGTATCTTCCTGACCTCTGTGTTTATGTGAGGGCATGCTTCCAGTGGGAATACTACTCCACCTTCCACCCGCCACCTGGCCTGCCATCCCACCACAGCCCCCTCCAGTGCACAAATGGGCTCATGATGTGGATGCAGAGGGAGTTGTCTGGCAACAAAAATGTGTACCCTCATCCTCAGCAGAAACCTAGACCTTAAACACACACACACACATTAATACATATATGCATATATGTACAGACATATACACACATATTCCACATTTTGGGTACTAATACTGCTCCCTTGGTATCCAGAGTCCACAGTAAGAGGGTGGAAGTTCTAGAAACATAATGAGACCTCATAACAGGCATGCACTGTGACAGGCAGGGAGGCTTCTCAGGCTCAGGGAAAAGGAGCCATGAGTGGCACAAAAACCTAACAGCAGGCAAGGGTGCCCATCTTTGCAGACCAAGCCAAAGAAGCCTAAATAAACAGATAAATAAATAGGATAAAAATACGCTCCTTATGGGATTTTCCTGGATTCAGTGCCTTGGCCACACGAGGAAAATAAGCAGACCTTCTTCAGCTCTATCCTTCATTGTGATACATCCCCCTGGCTTTGCTACGTTTGTACTCCTCAAGATAAACCTGAAGGCCAGGTTGCCAGGGATGAATTACAAAGCTCTAGAGGCATTTGATAAAGCCAGGCAATCGGGGGCCAATGAAGTCACCCGCTTCTGCAAATCAGATGCACTAGCTTCTAAACACGTGTAGCCCTGCTCTGACACCTGGGCCAAAAGAGGAACGGGATGGGAAACGGCAAGGGAACTCCTGGAAAAGGTGATTTTTTTTTCCTTCTCTACGTCCTATAAACTAGAGTGTTGCGTTGTCCATGTTTGGTGCTGCTATGGAGGGAAGAGAGGTACAGCTGTGGGAAAATTCTGATTTATGAAATCAAAGCTTTAAAGAATTGTCAGTATAGTGTCATTTAAATATGTAGCAGCCTCTCGAACATATGCAAGACCAACATGGGCTTCCCTGGTGTGTAATCCTTATGGAGCCGGTGTAGTGAATAAATAAACGTTGTTTGCAATTAACACACCATTGTTAAGAGGTAGAGTATTTCTGGAAATTTACGTCTTCCACATTTGTGGAGGATCCACAGTGTGTAAAAAAGTATTCTGGCTACTGTTACANCCAGGGGATCTTCCTAACCAGTGACTGAACCCGGATCTCCTGCATTGCAGGCAGATTCTTTACCATCTAAACCTTTTCTTAAAAACAAATGTAAATTGCCACATTTCGTTCCTCTTTTGTAAATGTCATATAAACATTTAAACTTTAAGTGTGTTTCGTTGAAATATCACACGTTTTCTTGCTTTGATCCAGCATTTACAGTGGAAATATCTTGCTTCGAGAGTGTGAAACCTACTCAACTATCCCAAACTAATCATCCAGTTGGCTTCTCTTGCCTCGGATCTGTCCTTGCTCTCTTGAAAACATTTTCTGATTTTCAGGTCGTGTTTTTCCTTCCTGATGACCTTCTCCCTCTTTTTAAGTCCATGTGGAATAGTTTCTCTGGTTAATTTTATTTTCTGCCAAAGTAGAGAACATTTTAATTAGTCCCTTGATGATGGAAAAGATGACAGATTTGAACAAGAATGACTTTGTCATGTTTTGTTATTTGCAACTGTTTCCATGAATGGTTTTCTGAAACCACAAATTACTAACAGGCAGGAACTGAGAAGAGGAACTAGAGTGACTCAGCACGGGCAGCCATATTTTGGTAACCTTTATGTTTTCGCTTTGCATCTCTCCTTTCGGTTGACTGTCTGTAGGGAAGCTGCTGGCTCTTATTATCTTCACTTTGAACGGTGGTGGGCCTACATTATGTAAAGGCGTTCTGCATCCTGGGGCCAGGGGAAGAAGAGGCTTTGTTTTATTAACCTGGCAGTTCACAGCAACTTGATTTGAAATTGATGTGATCAGAACAGCAATGCCATATAGGCTGATTACCTAGATAGAAAGAATATTGGCTGACACGGAACCTGGCACAAGAGTTCCTTAAAGCTGATTGTTCTGCCTAGCAGGAAGCTGAAAGCCATCCAGCATGAATTTCCCAATCGAACGGCAATGAATGATGAGTGGTTAGAGATAAATGAGAGGTAAGAAAATCCATAAATGAATTAATGAGGAGAGATGAGCAACACGCCAGGAAGGGGTGACAGAGAGAGAATATATAGAATGCACGTCTGCCCACGTTTTGGGGGGGGACAGAGGAAGGTGACTTGCATTCTTGGCTTCTACATGCTGATCACCTGCTGTTCTCATGTGCTCTTTAAATTATGTTAGCCGAGATGAACTGTGTCATGTGACTGTGTGATGAGTCTGTGTATCAGGCATATGTATTGTTGGTGAGTCTCTGTGGGAAATGCAGAGGGAGGCATAGTTCTCATGAAAAATAATCATTTTATTCACTCTCTCCTTTGAACCTTACAACAAATGCGGTTCTCTCTACACCAGAACCATGTGTATGTATGTGTTGAGATAGGGAAATGTTGGGGACAAAGTGCTGGGGCTCTGTCTTACATGGTTTAGTTATTGAAATACCAAAAATTCCCCTCAATGTGAGGTAACCATTGCCATGGGCCCCCTTCATGGAGAGTCAAGATGTGAGTCAGGAAAGTTGGCCTCAGAGTAAAAATGCTGGGTAGTGATTTTTGTTGAAGAAAGATCACAGTAAATAGATAATATTTGGGATACTATTTAGGATACCATTTAGTCACTTTATAAAGAAGCTTTTAAATTATCTCATTCAATCTATATATTAACTTTATGACACAGGGACTGTAATCATCACTCTTGTTTATAAGTAAATGGAGGCAGAGAAAATGCAATAATTTTTTGTAAGATTACAAAGCTCGTAATTGTCAGGATTAGGATATGTATTCTACAGTGTGCAGTCTTTTAACCAGAAACTGTGTGTGTCTCTAGAAAGATCAGCATTCAGGCTTCTATTTGATTGTGGCCAAGTAGTAATCGTAAGATAGAAGCCCATTAGAGAACAGCATCAATCATATTAGACTATACCTACAGAAGAGATCAGACGGGAAGAAGAAAATGGTCTGGGAAAAAGCCAACATAAACAGAATCAGCAGATGATGGCTTTGGACCTATTCACCATTTACTAAACCAAGTCCTGAGCCTGCAGTTTAAGCAAACTCACCCTATATTATCCCGAAACTCCCAATTTTGCCTGGTGGATGTGTTCATGCAAGAGAATCCTAGAAACAAGTGTCCTAAAATTCTGTCCTTCCTGAGGAGAACAAATTCTCCAGTGGCACCATGTGGAACAGGTCACAGAAGACAGCAGGCCTGATGGTGGCTGGAGCAAAAGAGCTGTGATGAGTGTGTCCGAGACATGTGGTTCCTGGTATATCCGTCTGGAGTGGATGATGATACGGAGTCTGACAGCTTTGGGCAATATCCTCCCTCCTCTGGGAAGGAGATATTAATTAATGATGATGGCGAGCCCTTTGGTTTAATGGACAATGACAGTTCACTCCAGCCAAGCAGAAGGGGTTGTGTTGAGAATGAAGCCACCTGGCTGTGAATTCAGAATGCACAGAATGTATGCATGCAGGAGTGAGGCACAGTGGGTAGTATGACAGACGTAACTGGTGAGCGGTGCATGTTGTTACACATAGTGTCTTCCGTATGTTATGAGCTGTTGCTGCTGCTGCTAACTCACTTCAGTCATGTCCGACTCTGTGCGACCCCATAGACAGCAGCCCACCAGGCTCCCCCGTCCCTGGGATTCTCCAGGCAAGAACACTGGAGTGGCTTGCCGTTTCCTTCTCCAATGCATGAAAGTAAAAATTGAAAGGGAAGTCACTCAGTCGTGTCCGACTCAGCGACCCCACGGACTGCAGCCCACCAGGCTCCTCCATCCATGGGATTTTCCAGGCAAGAGTACTGGAGTGGGGTGCCATTGCCTTCTCCGATGTTATGAGTATCTCTCTCCATAAGAGAAAGCTTCACAATTCTGATGATGTAGCTACACCTTGATTCTCGGGAAAAGACTACCTCTTCCAATCCAGCGTAAGCGGTAGGGAAGAAGATTCCTCTCCCATTTAGGACATAGTTATTGCAAGACATAGAATATGCCCTCTAATAATTTAA
The DNA here is from genome assembly GCA_006410675.1 of Oreotragus oreotragus. Classification (NCBI taxonomy): domain Eukaryota; kingdom Metazoa; phylum Chordata; class Mammalia; order Artiodactyla; family Bovidae; genus Oreotragus; species Oreotragus oreotragus. The sequence continues at coordinate 150,615 of SJYX01011709.1, forward strand.
GGTGATGCTCTCCCTGGGTAGGTGAGTGCTGCCTGACCAAGACAACAGGGAAGGCAAAAATGCTTAGTCTTTGTTGGGAGTGGGTTTTCTAACGGCAAAGGCACTTGCTGGGTATGTGTCTCTCCTGGCTGGGATCCTCTCTTTAGAACAAAGAATATCCTGTCTCCAAAGACATTGTCTCCCGCCATTGTCATTGATTCATTTTAAAAATTCTCTTCTAAGTTTGACATTTCAGATTCATAATTAAAGTCTGAGATAGCGAAGTTGGGAGGAAGCAGCTCCGGTCAGTATCAGGGAAACAAGCAAAAATTCCTGTGCAGGAATCTTTCTAACTTGGCCATCATGTAGAATGTATGAAAGATTTGGGGTAGGAGAGCACCATCTAGGGAGGAATATTAAGAAACAAAGGAGATATCTGGAGTTCTTTCTTTAAATCACCAAAGAAATCTAAGTCCCAGTACCTTGCATATTCTGACTCTCAAAAAAAAAACCCTGCAGAGTGAATGTATACTTCCTTAGACATTCTAGGTGCTATTTTCCTGGTACTTAGAATGCATAAGTGATGGATAGTAAAAATATTAATTGAGCAACTACTGAGTACATGTACTGAAGAATGAATAAAAAGCAATTTCCTGTAATGTCTACATATAACATTTCTCTCAGGATGAGAGAGAAGTTTGAAGAAATAGTATTGCCAAAGGGTTAGGTTCTTGGGTTCTCAAGTTAGACACACTGATGTGGAGTCCATTCCTAAGGTTCTTGGGGGAATGACCTTAGAGTGACTGGCCCCATCCAGACTTTGGTTCTTGCATGTGTAGACTGAGGATGCAATGAGTCTACCACTTACATGGAGAGATGGATATGCACTTGCCTGCAAAAAGCCTTTCGTGTCATGTCTGACAGTTCTTAAGTATTTAATCAATTTGGGGCACTGTGAATTTGTTCTCTCTTCTAATGAAGAATTCTTACTACCTATTTCACTGAAAGCAAAAGTAGCACTTCTTGTATAAAGTGACTTTCACTTATTAATTTCAATGAGAGAATATGGTGGATTGAATGATAATCCAGAAGTTATACCCGAGTGAGACATGATGATGTAAGAGATGACAGAAGAATCCAGGAAGAATTCACGTGTGGTAAGAAGTTTGAGGAGGACCAGACACATCTCCAGGAAGACTGGTGCCCTTGAGAAGCTTGCATGGTTGTTGAGAGCCAAGATGTAGATGCCATCTGTGTGAGACACATATTGAAGGGCAGAGAAGAAGAGCTGGGGACAGTCAGGATTAAAAGAGAGGTTCTGGCTTCTGGTAAAGATTTACTGAGCTGGGTCTTGAAGGATGGGTAGGGAAAGGTCAGCATCGGGATGCTGTCCCAGGAAGTGGGAGTGGCCTTCATAATCAAAGAAAGGAAGAGAAGGGAAATAAAGGTGGCTCTTGATGTTTGTCTTGAGGTTTAAACTCTGACACTTCATGTTGAAAAATCTAATCAACGTGGTACTTTTGGCTTGTAGGGTGTTAGAGAATAAGAGATAATTATTAATTAACTTGGAAACTTTTGGTGTCATATTCCCCTATATGACAAAGAAATAAAAGTGGCTTCTCAGCATACTCAGCATCTTTGTGCAGAATTGAGACAGGCAGAAGAGGTGATAGCAGCTCTTCCCCGAAGGGAGGCAGAGTGCCAGCAGTGGGATGTGCCGTCTCCACAGGCGTATCTTCCTGACCTCTGTGTTTATGTGAGGGCATGCTTCCAGTGGGAATACTACTCCACCTTCCACCCGCCACCTGGCCTGCCATCCCACCACAGCCCCCTCCAGTGCACAAATGGGCTCATGATGTGGATGCAGAGGGAGTTGTCTGGCAACAAAAATGTGTACCCTCATCCTCAGCAGAAACCTAGACCTTAAACACACACACACACATTAATACATATATGCATATATGTACAGACATATACACACATATTCCACATTTTGGGTACTAATACTGCTCCCTTGGTATCCAGAGTCCACAGTAAGAGGGTGGAAGTTCTAGAAACATAATGAGACCTCATAACAGGCATGCACTGTGACAGGCAGGGAGGCTTCTCAGGCTCAGGGAAAAGGAGCCATGAGTGGCACAAAAACCTAACAGCAGGCAAGGGTGCCCATCTTTGCAGACCAAGCCAAAGAAGCCTAAATAAACAGATAAATAAATAGGGTAAAAATACGCTCCTTATGGGATTTTCCTGGATTCAGTGCCTTGGCCACACGAGGAAAATAAGCAGACCTTCTTCAGCTCTATCCTTCATTGTGATACATCCCCCTGGCTTTGCTACGTTTGTACTCCTCAAGATAAACCTGAAGGCCAGGTTGCCAGGGATGAATTACAAAGCTCTAGAGGCATTTGATAAAGCCAGGCAATCGGGGGCCAATGAAGTCACCCGCTTCTGCAAATCAGATGCACTAGCTTCTAAACACGTGTAGCCCTGCTCTGACACCTGGGCCAAAAGAGGAACGGGATGGGAAACGGCAAGGGAACTCCTGGAAAAGGTGATTTTTTTTTCCTTCTCTACGTCCTATAAACTAGAGTGTTGCGTTGTCCATGTTTGGTGCTGCTATGGAGGGAAGAGAGGTACAGCTGTGGGAAAATTCTGATTTATGAAATCAAAGCTTTAAAGAATTGTCAGTATAGTGTCATTTAAATATGTAGCAGCCTCTCGAACATATGCAAGACCAACATGGGCTTCCCTGGTGTGTAATCCTTATGGAGCCGGTGTAGTGAATAAATAAACGTTGTTTGCAATTAACATACCATTGTTAAGAGGTAGAGTATTTCTGGAAATTTACGTCTTCCACATTTGTGGAGGATCCACAGTGTGTAAAAAAGTATTCTGGCTACTGTTACGGGCCTCAAATGAAGCTTGTTTTCCTAAGTAGTTCAAAGTATTCCCCCCAGCAACCCATTTATACCATTTATTTGCTTAACAAACTTGTTGTTGCAAAAGAGTACAAAGTTGGCTCAACTCTAAATTATCCCAGATGCCAAAACAGCAGGTATGAACTAATGAGGTTTGACTGTGTCAAAAGCAAAGGCAAAACGTGCGTGTTCTATTGATCGAAGCCCAGCCTCTTTGAATTGACAAAGTCAGAGCCATATTTGCTGAAAGAATGTTGAAAGTCTAACAGATTTGGGTGTGAACCCCAAGTCTTTGTTATCCTCAGCAATTAGATTTCATTTATACCTCAGTTTCCTCATCTGTAGAATCAGGATGATAGGTGCTGTGCAGGTTTATAGTGAATACTGGAGGCTTTACCTAAAAAGGACTGGGTTTAGTGTTTTATACATGGCAAGGACTGAAACTATGGTTTCATCTTTCTGCTTAAATTTTTTCATATTATAATATGAAGGACCTGAGTTAAGTTAAATGGGTTCAGGTATTCTTTCTAGCTTATTCACTTACTCTCTGCCTATGCTCCAGAAAGCCACTTAATCTAAGTTTCTATTCCCTCATCCTCAGATGAGGCTATATCTCCTTGGCTTTTGTGAGGATTAAATGAGATAACCTTTGCAGACTATTAGAATGCACCTGTCAACACATTTTAGACCCTTTTCTCACTACCAAGTTTTCCTGGATTGTTATAATTTAAAGTAGAGTCAATTATGCATAAATATGTTGAATTCTAAAACACGTGGAAAATATGACACACAATTAATGATTTGTTCCTGCACAGTTTTGGCAACTTCTTTATCGTTGCATCTTTCCTAAAATATAAAAGAGAAAAAGTAATCGTGTTTGCAGAGTCAAATAAATAATAAGGGCTGTGTATGGTAGGATTAATAGTAGTATAGAAATTGAGGAGGAATTGTTTGACAGTTTAGGAAAACCACTGCTTCTTTATGTTTAAAAGCTATTCTCTTTTGCTTAATGTATTTTGGTAGTTTAATAGATCTTTTACAGAAAAAAATAGTGATAGTCATTGGATCCAGAGTTTGCACTGATCTCTTTTAATTGCCCAAGGCTGTAAATAGTGCGGTGATTTCATCATTAAGGCCAGGGGCTGTGAAACCACAGAGCTCTGGGTTAAAATCCTTGGTCTGCCTCTTACCATCTGTATAACATTAGGTGTTATGATCCTGGGCAACTCACTTTACCTGAATGAGCCTCAGTGTCCTCAATTGTGAAATAGAGTAAATGATATTTACCCAAAAGGACTTTTGCAATAATTAAAGGAGATAAAGTATTTAAGACTATGAGTGCTTGCCTAAAATAAAAGTTGTCGCTGTTAAGTCGCTAAGTCTTGTCCAACTCTTGGCGACCAAATTGGACTATAGCATGCCAGGCTCCTCTGTTCTCCACTATTTCCTGGAATGTTCTCAAATTCATGTCCATTGAGTTGGTGATGCTTTCTAACCATCTCAGCCTTTGCCACCCTCTTCTCCTTTTGCCTTCAGTCTTTCCAAGCATCAGGGTCTTTCCCAGTGACCCAGTGCTTCATATCAGGTGGCCAAAGTATTGTACCCCTATTTGTTTATCATTTGCCAAGCACAGAACCAACAGCATCAGTTTATCTCTAGGCAGCTGTAAGCTACTGTCAACCTACCTTAGAGGAGATAAGAAGACTGTCAAACTTGCGTTGGGCTCGCCCTGGCATAGGGGTCATGGGGCTATTACATTGTCTCCCACAGCCCAGGGAGTCATGCGTAAGCACAACCCTCACTCTCATTCCTTCAAGACAAGTGATCACAGTTACATTTGATAGTCTGGTTTCTTTTTTAAGTAAAATAATTACATTTCTTCTCAAATTGAGGTTTTTTTCAGCCGTGTCAATTTTTCCCAGGTAGCAGGGATAAAGGGAATGTTCTTGGCTAACAAGAAGATTGACAACCAAGTGAAGACTTTCATCACATACAACAAAGGCAGAGACTGGCGTTTGCTGCAGGCTCCAGACACAGACCTAAGAGGGGACCCTGTGCACTGCTTGCTGGTGAGTCTTCATATGGGGGTGAAATGCCCCACATACTGCGGGCTGGAGATGGAGGTCAATAAGCAGATGCGCATGGCCCCAGGGCTTCCTGCGCAACTGATGAACAGGAGCGGATGGGGAAGGGTGTGAAGGCGGTTACAGGAAAGAGTCACAGCTTTGTTCCTTGTGATGGACCAAAGCCATAACAAAACCTAAGTAAGGTTCGTGCTTATTTCCAAGGATGTTCAGTTGCTGTCCAATTCCTGATAAGGACCACATATTGTAGTGTAAGGGAGAGTGTGATAGTTTCCATTTGTGGTGGGAAAAGATACTCTTACTTTCCCATGAATAACCTTAAGGATCTAATGACACCTAGATTCAGCTGTAAAGCTGATGGACTGAATGCAGAATTGTGTAAGTGTATTTTCTAGTGGGCATGCTTATTCATATTTTCCGAGAAATTCATGCCTCAAACAACAGTAAGGACCACTGATTTAAATCCTGAATCGGTACTCTTTATAATATGTTCCATTCATGTATGTCATTATATAAAGCTGGTATTGATAAACTATGGTCTGTGGGGCAAATGAAGCCCACTGCTTGTTTTCGAAATAAAATGTTATTGGAACACAGTCAGGCTTATCCACCTGTATATTGTCTTGGGTGCTTTTGCTTTACAGGGCAGAGTTGAGTAGCTGTGAGAAACTGTGTGGTCCATCAATGAGATATTTACTGTCTGACCCTTAAAAACAAATTTTTGACCCCTATTTTGAAATATGGCTTGTAAACACTTGTCTAGCATTGGGGCAGTAAGTAGATTATATCAAATTATTTTCCTATTTGTTTACATGATGGTGTCCAAGAGGAGAATCACAAATGTGTCTTGCCTTCGAGGAGTTTGCTGTCTACTTGAGAGAGAATAGATTAACGAGTGAATGATTATAAGGTCACATCCTACTTTTCTTAGTATTTATGATACCTGCCCTTTACTTGACACATGAATTTGATACTGAGTGAATGAAGGGGGGGAGGCAGGGGTTAATTGTAAAAATAATATATCATTAAATGCTAATTTCTAGAAAACAAATCCAACGTTTCATTTAAATTCGTAAAAGGGAGAGAGCAGTTTGTAAAGCTAGAGAAGAGACCTCTTAGCTTTAGTAAGAAGGGCTTGATATATACTGATTATTCACACCCACCAAACAATTCCAGCTTTATTTAGTGTTATGCACACTGAGCATGCTTCCTTCTGTCCCACGAAGTCTGAGCAGTCACTTTGCAGGTTCGTCTCCTACAGCTGTAGGCAGGTCACCCTCCCAATGGAGAAGATGCCACAGCCATCAGTTCAGTTAAGTTCAGTTGCTCAGTCGTGTCCGACTCTGTGACCCCATGAATCGCAGCACGCCAGGCCTCCCTGTCCATCATCACCAATTCCCAGAGTTCACTCAGACTCACATCCATCGAGTCAGTGATGCCGTCCAGCCATCTCATCCTCTGTCGTCCACTTCTCCTGCCCCCAATCCCTCCCAGCATCAGAGTCTTTTTCAATGAGTCAACAGCCATAGCTTGACCTCATTAGCTGCAGAGGATATCACAACTGTCATCATGTATCAAGGGAAGCAGTCTGACATTCTGCCTCCCACTCAGCTTATATCCCTATTAGTGGCAACTTACAGGGGGGAAAAAGCCAGTTGTTACTCAGTACACAAATCCAGTTACAGAGTAAGTGAATGTAGCAGTTATGTATTGAATGCCTACTCTATTCAAGGCATATAGCATTTTTAAAACATATTTATTTATCTTTAATTGATTGATGATTGGTTTACAGTATTGGTTTGATTCCTGTCATGTATCAACATGAATTAACCATAGATGTACATTATGTCCTCTCCCTCTTGAATTTTCCTCACACCTCCCGCCCATTCCCACCCCTCTAGATTATTACAGAGCACCAGTTTGAGTTCCCTGAGTCATACAGCAGGTTCCCACTGGCTATTTATAAGGCAAATAGCATTTTAAAAACGTGCCCACCTTCCTCATTCAGCTGTTCCAAGTTGAAGCCAAAGATGCAGGAGATGTCCCAGTGGCTTAATGCCGTCATCCATCCCATCATGCATGTTGATGACTGAATGCCCATGAGAAGGAGTCAACTGTGTCACCTAAAGAGGCTTTCCTGGGTGCTCTGGCATCATAAATGGACCATTAGAAACGCCTCTTACACAAAGCGCTTAGTGAGACATTCCTTGCTCTGCCCCCAGCCCAGAGTTAGGAAGTCTAACTGCTGTGGCTCCGAATTATAAATGCCGTATCAGCTTACATCCCCATCTCCGCTGAGACCATCCTAATACAAGCATCATCATTCCTTCCTTTCCCTACAGTGACCGCTGCTCCTCCTGTCTCTACCTGGCAACTTCATCTCACCAGAGCAGCCAATGCAACCTTTTTTTCTCCCTTAAATCTAACTTCATTGAGTTGAAATATGCATACATAAAAGCATTTTAAGAGTTTAGTGATAAATCTTGACAAATATATAGACCCATGTAACGGCTACCACAGTCAAGATACAACATGTTAATCACTCTAAAAAATTGCTCTGTGCCTCTTCACAGTCAGTACCTACACCCTTGGCCCTAGACAACCTCTGATTTGCTTTCTTTCATGAGAGATTAGATTGTTCTTTTCTAAAATTTTACATAAAGGTATCAACTTGAACTTTAAAAATTCAGACCATGTCCCTCCTTTTACTTAACCTTCTAATGACTTTCTAATTCAGATGGAATGAAATTCAGATACTTGACTGTTGCCTGCGAGATTCCATATGGTCTGGCCCCTGTCCATTTCTCCTGGCTGGTCTCTGGACTGTCTTTCCTTACACACTGGCCATGGTGAGGGAAGAGATCACGCCTTTCCATACCATTAGCTCACCTCACTCTTTTATGTATCTGCCATTATATCTCTTAAAATGCCCTTCTTCTAGTATGACTTTTTTCTTGGCATTCAGATCCTTGTTTGACAACCTTCATCTCAGGAGCTTCCTTGAGCATTCTCTGAAACTGCACTTGGTCCAGTGTTTTTTTTTTTTTTGCTTTTTTTTTTTATTCAGGATCTTTCTCACTCTAAAATCAGCACATGCATCCATTGACTTGCTAGTACATCTCCTCCCACTCATTGTGAGCTCCACAAGCATAGTGACGATGGTGCTCTTTTTGGTCACTCCAAAGAGTTAGCTCAAGAGCCACACTTGACAAATGGTGGGTGCTTAATACTTGTGTTGGGGAGGGTGTTGTCTTTGTTTCAGCCAGACATTCCATGGACAGATGTTTGAGTTTCATATTTGGACTTTAGTGGAAGCATTTCCTTGCCATTGATAGTCACACTGAAAAATTTGTTATAATAGCCACCTTTTGAAGTTCATGTGTACCAGTTGACCCCACAGTTAACAGAATCAGTAGGCTCATTAAGACTGAGGAAAAATCAGTGAAGGAGATATAGATGTATGGTACCCAAGAGTCTTTTGGCCTTCCTCCCTCTTTAATCTCATTATTTAATGTAGTTTAAATCTGAGCTTTAGAAAACAGGCAGTAGAATGAGGAGAAGAAAATGAAAAAAGGAAGAAGAAACAAAAAACAATTATACAACTCTGCCAAGGCACAGAGTAAGAAAGATCTTTGAGCTTCAGGAGACCCAGACTGTTAAAAACTTCCTTAGGTTTGGGAGCTGGTAGCAGAGAGGAGATAAAAAGAGATTTTAGATTGCGAATACTTGGAAAGTGACAGTGTCACTGGAAACACAGCCTAGTGATTAGAAGAGAGATTTTTTTTTTCCCCAGCAGGGTTGTTGTAAATGTGGAACAAGTTCAGAATTGCAGCCCCAAATCGAATGATTCTGGTAAAATATATTATATAGAAATAAGATATCCAGGGTAATCTGGGCTGTATTTTTAGGACTTTCAGACTGATTGCCTGGAGGGCTCAGCTGGGATTTCTTTCCCCTGAAGACCACATTGTACAGTTGGGTGGGGTGTTATAGGTCATGGTCCACCTGACTGCAGAACCTCAGGATTGGGCTCCCTAGAGGCAAAATGTGAGCTGAGCCTGTGACAAACCCTTGGGCCCCAAGGGACAGCCTAGCGTTTCATGGAGAGAAACCATGCCTTCTTGATGGGTTCAGTTGGCGGCTTCCTACTGGAGCTAAGCTGCAGCTGCCCCTGGAGACTCATCCCTGCTTCCTCTTCCTCTGTACTGGTTGCAACTTTCCATATTCTGCTGAATCTGAGCAGTGCTGAATGCCCTACACCCAGCCAGCAGGCTGGGGGCCACCCTCTTCTTTGTCCCCGACTCCTTACAAAAACTTCAATGTATCCCACGCTCCAACTCAAGATCAGGAACTGTACAAGTGCGTGTGTAGGATGTCTTGTGTCTGTAGGATGTCTTGGATCATTTAACCCTTCTCTGCCGGTCACCCACAGTGCCAGGAAGACAGCAATTCATTCATAGTTCAATTGACTTGAACAGGCATTCACTGAACACTTGCAGTGGCCAAAGGTTTTTGTTGGTTAAAATAAGAAATACAAGAATAAGGCCAAAGGAAGGTGATTGGGGTCTAGAGGTCCACAGTATACTTCAAGAGCATGTGAACTCCCTGGATTTTAATGTCAACCTTTGCGTGTGCTTCCTTTGTGCACTTTTCTTGGGAAAGAGTCCTCGGTTTGCATCAGAATTTCAAAATCTGAACTTGACCCCAGAAAGACTGACGACTAAGGATCTAGTTGCTCCTGGTGTTGACCAGCTGGTGATACTCCATGCCCTATAGCTATGTCTGAGTCAGAACCACAGGCAGCTTCCAAACACATGTGTTGGTCCCTCCATTCTTGTAGGTCAGCTCCTAGATCGTGGTGATTTCAGTGTACAGTTTTGTAGATTTTTAATATGAGAAGTGAAGGGAAGTAGATAAAGGTCTTTGAGATAAGCTGTGTTTTAACTCATACTAAATTAGAGATAACTCATGCTACAGTCGATGGAGTCGCAAATTGTTGGACATGACTGAGCCACTGAACTGAACTGGAAAGATACTCAGTATATGTTCCCTAATGGGAGAAAGGAAGGCAGGAGAGCAGAAATGGACAAAGCGTTCCCTGCCTGAGCAAAGTGTGCCTAAGAACTGGAACGCCTTGTTTCATGTTTTCCAGGAGTTTGCAGTGGTTTGAGAGACATTATAACAGCCTCTCTATCAATCTTTGGTGACCTCACCTTAATAAATATCCCAAATTGTTCAAGTGTAAACGTTTAAGTTTAAAAAGTGAAGATGAATCACTTCACATCGTTTTTCTGCAACGTGGACTATGTAACTTTCTTGAAAAAAATGGAAGAAAGGGGAAAAAAAAAAAAAAAAACCACCACCATAGAATATTTCCCTTGTACCAGTTGGGGGCAATCCAGTACTACAAATGTGCAAGTGAGGGAAAAAAAAAAAAAGTACACGAAAGAGATCGTTTGTAATGTTGCTGCTACTGCATGAACTGGTGTCCTTTCTTCCCAAATTAATTTTTCTCAGGCCTCCGAAAGCCATAGCAACAGAGCAGTGCTGAAATGACCAGCTGAAAATGCTCTCTTTCTCATGTCACGGCAAGTGCCCTCTCATACATAATCCTTGGGTCAGGTGGCGACTTAGTTTCACAGTCTTCCGGCCTGCGGGGTGATGAAGCATGTGACCAGGGGCTGACTTAAGATTGTCACCTGGGTGCTCTCTTGGACAGGGCTATCCTGCTCTGTTGGTACAAAAGGCCATCCACTAAGCCCCTGTGTCTAAGTATAGTAGTAATCATTTCTTTGACTACCGTGGAGATTCTTACGTTACTCTGGCAATGTGGCTCATAACAATACCTAAGCCCATGTACTTCTGGCATTGTTCTGGGTAGAACATTAAAGTAAGGTCTTTCATGCCCTAACTTGAAAGTGCTACCTGATATTTCAAGTGTTTATTGATTGTCTTTTTTAGATTCTATGTGAGATTTTACAGAAGATGTAAAGTAGTACTTGATGTTTTCTCTTTATTTGTCGAGTGTACCTGTTAGGGTGATAAAACTCTGCATACTCGATGACATGATCCAGGCTTGTGCGTGGTAAATCAGAGAAAGCAAGATCTGATAGGTTGCAGTTGTCAGGAACATTTTCATGGACACATGGTTTGACACCTCTGGTTATCCTGTCTCAGCATCTGCCTGAGAGTTGGTCAACACTTCCCTGGGGCCTCTGTAGCATTCAGTACCCTTGCTAAGCTTCCTCTTGGACAAAAGGCAGCCAAGCTTTGGGGTCTGACTGTTTCTTCTTACAGGGGTGGTCCTTTTACCCTTATGGAACATTGCAGAGTAAGAATTCCACTTTAGAAAGTTGTACATGACATTGCCATGCAAAGCCAACCGTCTATTGTGGTAATCATTCCGGGGGAGTTTACTCCCCGTGTCGGCAGTGATGGGAATACCCTACTGTGATCCACTGTGTCATTTCACCAGCGTTTGGCTGCTTTTACTTCCGAGTTTCATTTTTAGTTTGTCATTTGCTCTACCCCATCTAAATGTAATCACTGCATCTCTGTCGCTATCCGAATATCTGCTGGCTGAGACTTACAGAGCAGAATGAAAGGAATAACAGAGGTACATTGGTGATTTCAAAAACTCAAGTCGATAAGATTAGAAAATAATCTTACTGAGAGATGAAAAGTGACGTGGGTTCAGTCACAAACTTGTCGTTGTTGATGATTCAGTACAAGAACGATTTTAAATGAAATTTGTGTGAGATTTATTATCCTGTTTGTTTTTTTTTTTTGAAAACTGTTGATGTCTTCATCTGAAAACGTGATCGGGTTTTGTATTCACAAACACATCCCTTAAATTTTCGTTTAAATTGTTGTCACTTGTGTGTTTCATCTACAAGAACGTCTATGTTGAATTACACTGAATCTGATAATACCCTTACACAGACACTATGTCAGGTGTCTGGCGGATGTAATGACAGCTCCGCATGTCATACAGCTTCTTCTAGAGAACTGAGACCAAGGCTTCAGATGACCAAGAGATGCCAAGTGACTTCTTCAGAGCACCCCCAGCCTGGCTGCGCCTTCTGTCCAGTCTCAAACCCCGTTTCTCCTCGTGGGTCTTACCCAGCTGCCTGTTGTGTTGCAGCTCCGCTCTTCTGCCCCGTTTCTTTGTTACTGATATTACTCAGACCTGAAATGTCCTTTATCCCTCTGCGCATCTCATCTGCAATTCAGATCCTACCCACCTTTGCCTCAGACACCATTTTCTCCTTGAAATTTCCCCTTAACCGAAGTTAAATGTAGGCTCCTATCCCCTAGAATTTCATATTTTGTCTGTACTTATCTCATGGCTGTTAAAATATATTCCTTTATGGTAATCAATAGAAAGGTCTTAAATTGTATACTCCTTAGTGGCAGAGACCAAGCTTTAGTCAGTGGTAAGTCTTTCATAAAACTACACCATGTGTTTTACAGCTAAAGTATTAAAATGTTTGTCGAATGGCCAAATGGTACTTATATCAGTAGACTAGACTTGAAATGAAAGTGCCCTTTCCTTCAACAATTTGGCAGCTGTCTTATATTTAGTGGGCACCAGATATCTGTGGAATGAAATATGAGGGGATGGATGGGCTCATGGATGGGTGGATGGATGGGTGGAATGGTTGAATGAATGGATAGGAGCTCTGAATCTGAGCTTTAAACAACCATGTAAATGGTGTATTTTCATGATCCTCATTTCTCCTCTTCTCAGCCCTATTGCTCCCTAAACCTTCACCTTAAGGTCTCTGAGAATCCCTACACATCAGGGATCATCGCCAGCAGAGACACAGCCCCCAGCATCATAGTGGCTTCAGGTAAGCAGCTTGCCTGGTTTGCTCACTGCTATAAATTGTATTTATTTTAAGAAGCCCAGTAGCTGTGCTTGGAACTTAATGAGCAAGCTAAAAATATTTTTTAAAGGCACCTAAGCCACTGACCCTGAAGCAAGTATGCTGAAAAACCCTGCTCAGATAGAGTGTTTGCAGTGGAAATCCACCTCGGGCAGTGCATACTGCCAGCACAGACCATCGTTAGCTTTTGCAGAAAGTTCTCTTCACTAATGGTGATGTGCTCTCTCCAGGTAATATAGGTTCTGAGTTGTCAGACAGTGACATCAGCATGTTTGTCTCTTCAGATGCGGGAAACACTTGGAGGCAGGTAAGAAAATATCCTGGTTAAGTTACTGGTGTTTAAATGTGTTAAAAATTGTCCAGATTGTTTCATTTCTGGGAACTTAGTCACACATAAATCCTAAAGCTTCTCAATGTGTTTATTTCCTTTTTTGTTTTATGCATGGCTTACTAAAGTTCTGAGTTCAGCAAACATTTAGGAAATTTGATTTCTTTGTGTGAAAAGTGAGTTCACTCACTTTCATCGTGTCTGACTCTGTGCAACTCTATAGACTGTAGTCCGCCAGGCTCTTCTGTCCATGAGATACTCTAGCCAAGAATACTAGAGTGGGTTGCCATGCCTTCCTCCAGGGGATCTTCCTGACCCAGGGATCAAACCTGGGTCTCCTGCATTGTAAGAGGATTCTTTACCGTCTGATCCCCTAGGAAAGTCCTCAAAAAAATGACACTTTATCACAGCCTATATGTAAGAAAGTTTATAAGTAACAATGAAACCAAATTAGATATGACTGAATTTTCCCCTTAAAAGAAAGCTGGAAATCTAGAGAGTTTATTATGTAGGGAACATGAAGCCTGGAAGGGAGATTATCTATCTAATGCCGGGTTGCCTCCATAAATTCCTCTTGCCTTGAAGTCAGAATAGAGGAGAATGCAGTGATTCAGAAAAAGCCATTACCCAGGTGGTGCTCTGAGATGTTTAAAGCTCATGTGCAGAAGACAGAGTAATAAGCATCAGGGCGCATATGTTAGGGAGAGTAGAAATGGAATCACTTTCAACCAGTGTGTTTAGCTTAAATGCTTCCTCTTTCTTCTGAATGAAAATTAGATACTCCTAGCTTATAAAACAGGCGCTTAATGAGGTTTAGCAGTCCTAACAAAATAGGTGCCTAATGCTTGGTTGTTACACTTCAATAAATATGTTTTAATAAGCCACTGACATTCAATTATCATACAATAACTAGCACCATAAATTGAAATCTAATGCACAGGTAATCACACAGCAGTGAGAACACTGTGCTTTAAATTTTAGACAGAGATGTCCATGTTACGGTCTAGTTACCATCTCCTAGCTTCATAGATCTGCATCATGATTCACATGTTTTGGGAAGAGTAGGGCAGGAAAGAAACTTGCTTAAGAAATTCCAGGGGTTTTGATCTTGGAGATATATGTGCTCAGTCATTCAGTCGTGGCCAATTCTTTGCAGTCCTATGGACTGTAGCCCTCCAGGCTCCTCTGTCCATGGAATTTGCCAGACAAGAATGCTCAAGTGGGTTGCCATTTCCTTCTCCATGGAAATAGGAACATGCATTATTAAGCTTCCTATGGACAATGGTTAGAGAGCCAGGGTCACATTTTTTCCTTCTAACATCCCAAACAAAGCAAATAAGTCTCTCCTAAGTTCTGGGGTACATCTTGAATGTAAGAAGCGGACAGAGTGGAAACAGTTATGTCTATAATGTAATCACAGACAAGGCTATACTAACAGTGACTGTGAGAAAAGAAGATGCATCTTGTATGGGGAGGACTTAGCAATTGTCTCCAGCCAGTCTGCATTTGACCTCAGATTCCTCCCTCCACATACAGAGAGAGACCCAGTGACAATGTACCCAAAGGTATGATCTCGTTTTGATCAGAATTACTCTATGACTGGCTAGAGAATCCGTGAGTTGAACAGGAACATCTGTCCCCTGTAACACTTGGAAACTTTGAAGTAATTGCATGTGGAAAGGACACTGTCATTCGCCCCGTCCTGGCATCATGCATTATCGTCTACCTGGTCCTAGGCAAGTCACCACTTCTTTCTAAACCTTAGTTTTCTCATCTGTGAAAATGAGAGTATTGGAATAGAGTGTCTCCAAGGTTTCCCTGATCTAAAGATGTGACCCAATGTAACAGTTGCACAAATGTCAACATTTGTGCAATAAATAGAGCCCAAAAGAGCTCACCACAAAATGATAGGACTAGAAATATGAATGCATAACTTTAGTTTTTATTTAAATTTATCTTATGGAGCACCTAAAATAATTTTATGGAACCCCAGTGGTATAGGTCACCCACCTGGGGAAGCATTGTTCATAACTGTGTCTCTCCACAGATTTGGGGGGACCCAGTTCTATCATGGGGGCTCATAGAGAGATTATTTTTCCTCAAATGAAGACTAATTCTCTGAACCCTGGGTGTGTGTGTGGTGGGGGGGCTGTGTATGTGCTTTTCCTCTTCCAGATCTTTGAAGAAGAACACAGTGTCTTGTATCTGGATCAAGGTGGAGTCCTGGTTGCTATGAAGCACACATCTCTCCCAATTCGACATCTCTGGTAAAGGCACCTGTTTCCCCTAAATCCCGTACCCAGGACTGTTTGCACACAGCTAAGACCAGCCTAAGTCAAGCTGACAGATGATAACTGTGCTTGTAGTAAATTATTATGGTCTACTGGAGTATAACTTATACCTTTGCTTTATTATAAGAAGCAAGAGGAAAGGAGAGAAAGAGAGTGAGAAAGAGAAAGGAGCTTGCTTCTGCCCTTTAGAGAGGAATTATACATGGTTTTGGAATGTGACAGCTCCCCTCTCCCCCATCAGTACCTCCAGCGCCGCACTCTTTCAGTACAGTCATGGGTAGCATGGTTGTCAAGGATAATCTCTGAATAGCTTAATTTCTCACAGCCACCTATCCCAAATGTTGTCTCCTGAAGTTTAATGTTTGCATTCACTCTGTTCATTCTGCACAGAGATCAGCAGTGCGTGTCACTTCTGCTCTGATCTCACTTGGCCTCATTTTTGTGTGCGGGAGAGGGGGGTTTTCTGAAACTCTCCCCGTAGGTCTTCTATAGATGAACATGCAAGGCCTAACTTCCAGAGGGGTTTTCAATAGATTCCTTTATCTGTGTTTTTGAAAATGGCACTCTCCACAGGCGGGTTTGTTCAAAGTCAAAGGCTTGATTTTCCCTCCAGGGTTGGTTACTTTGGTGGACCAAAGGGAAAGCTGAAGAAATAAGAGAACCCGAGGCTTAGCCTGAGGGAAGGCATCCCAGAGAAAGGCAGAGGAAAGGAAACATCCTGTATGACCATCAGAGTTGCAGAGCCCTCTCTTACTTTCAAGAGCCTGTTCTTCTGCACCCCGTCACTCAGTGGGTCAACCAGGATTTGTAACAGTGTACGAAGGATACCACTAAGGGTTTGATCACATGTAGGTGGCTGATTCAAGTCCATCACAGTGGTCTCAGAAGGTGACTGTTCTCAGAATCACCTTCAAGGCTTGCTGCTAGATGACTGCAAGGTTTTAGAGAGGGTCACATTGAGATCTAAGACCTAATAAGATATCCAAATTTAAAAAATTCTATCAGCGACTTGTCATTCCCATTTCATACAGCTCTCCACTGATTGATGTTATAATACATCTGGGCCCCAAATCACTTGGCTAGCTGTATATCCACCTTCTGATGTAATTAAGAACACTTATTCATATCAAAGGCTCACTTTGACAATGCCCCAAGTACTTCTAAAATATATTCTGCCCTGGTTGGTAGTATATTTCCTTTGAAAGTATTTTCTTTTGAGAGCCGATGACTGTTATTTTTTTCTGTCATCAGGTTGAGTTTTGATGAAGGGAGATCTTGGAGCAAATACAGTTTCACATCTATTCCCCTTTTTGTGGATGGGGTTCTGGGTGAACCTGGGGAAGAGACTCTCATCATGACGTAAGTGGAAAACCGTGTTGTCTTCTAGTCTTCATAGGAATCCAGAAACATGTGGCTTTTAGCTGAGCCTGTTCGCCTTGCTGCTTTCAGTTTTGAAGTTGCGAGCAAAGGCAGTGCATCTGACTTCATGATTCCCTAGCAAAGAAGAAAGAACAATGCAAGCATCCATTTTATTGGCTCTTTGCTAGCTATTAGGAGACTTGTACTGTGGGCTGGCAGCAACGTGGTACAGCCTATTCTTCCTATGCTGAATGAGCTTAGGGAAATTAGATGTGATTTTTTTTTTCAATAGAAGATAAAGCTATCAATTTAAAACTTTAATAATAAACACACTTGATATACAGAAAATCACAGGCATATAAGAATGATTTCACTTTAAGACAGAACACAGAGCTTGATCACAACCCCACAAAGGATGTTATTTTTCCCTGGCTCTTTACCTAACCCAATTGTGAGGCATATTAGGGGAACCACGAGAACAGTCTGTTCTTGTGAAATTACATTTGTGCTCATTCTTGTCTGGAAAGTGATGATCATTAATTAGTGAAAGGCTTGATTAATGGCTTGCCTGCCTGTGGGTTTCAAAACATGAGCTTTGAATTTGAAATATGAAACTCTGATTTTTCCTTCTCCTGGAAAATCAGAAGTGGAAAACAGAGAGGGAAGATTTTAAAGCAGTTGATCCTGTCGACAGTGAAAATTTTTAAATCAAAGTGAATAGTTGGTACATTTTCTGATTTTTTTTCTTTTTTTTTTAACAATAGAAAAGAGCAACAAAAATTAATATGCCTAACAGTTACACTTTTCCCAGTGGGTTATCAATTTATTCTATAATTTGTCTTTATTCAGTTTTTATATTTACAAAACACAGATGAAAAAAGCTGATTGTAAAGGCTGCCTTGTAGCTTTTAGTCACATTGACAATACGTGATTCAAACTCTTCATTAAGTAGCTGAGCTTCTCTGAGTCAGGAGAGTAGAATGAACAGGGTAGGAAGTAGTTATACCTCTTCAGCCTTGTTGCCTACTTCTCCTTGGGAATGGTGGGAAGATAAAATAGTATGGAAACCATGGGACCAGGTAGATTAAATGCAAGAGAATGTGTACGTGTAATCTTGGACTGCATAGAAGGCAGGGTTTGTGACTGTTTTCTCATTTTTATTTTTTCTTTCTGGTCAAGAGTTCTTGTTGTACAGTATATAGCAGCAGGCTTTTAGTCTAACACCCCTGGGTTCTAACTCTACCAGTTCTTGGTGATTTGTCTTTGGTTTTTGCATGTTAAAACTTTTTGAGCCTCAGGTTACCCACAGGTAAAGTGGAGTCAGTAATAGCAACCCTCCTCAGAGATGTGTTTTGGTGATCAAATAATACAACCGATATAAGATGCTTAGCATTGTGCTAACCTCATACTAAATATTCAACAAATGCTAACTGTAGTTGTAACTGTCAGCATTGCTATTATTGTGAGTATTTGTATCATCTGCAGAGTGTTTGGACACTTCAGTCACCGCTCTGAATGGCAGCTGGTCAAAGTGGACTACAAGTCCATTTTCGATAGGCGCTGTGCCGAGGAGGACTACAGACCCTGGCAGCTGCACAGCCAGGTAGGGGGATGAGTGTCCTGGGTGGGAGGCATGGAGAGTGCTGGGGGGAAGATAGTCATTCAAATGTAGGAATCAGGGTTCTCTGGGCAAAAATGTCCATCTGGTGGTTCCTTATGTGTTCTGTGTGCCATGGCAGTAAACAAGCTCAACATTTATAGCTGTTGTGAAGTAAGTTATGTTTTTATTCTACTAGGGTATAATGAGATAAAATTCAAATGTGCTTGGCTTAGACTTCCGACTCAAGATAAAACACCAACTCAGCACAGAGGTCCAAACATAATTTATCTGAGCATGTCGTCTGGTTGCAGGGTGTGGGGGCAGAGGTGAGGAAAGGCTCTTCAGTTTTATCTAGCAATGCAAACAGAGACATAGAACAGCAAAGTTAGGCTGGGTGAGGAGTGCCAGTAAAATTCTTCCTCCCCACCACTGTGATTCCCTGGGATTAGGCAGTGCTCTATGCCTCCATCCAAGGTTCTTGTGTTATAAGGTTGTGGAATTAGTAGGAAAATTTCCTTCACCCTGGCCCTTCATCTGCTATTCCACTCATATTGTTGATAGAATGCTTGGGTAAAAGCATCTCTCTTTTGATTTCCCAAGAACTCATTCTGCCAGCCTCTCAAAGGACATAGCTGGGGCCCTTGCTTGCAAAGCCATCACTATGTTGAGAGAGTAACATACCATATACTCCAAACCTAGACTAAGTTGTATATTTATGTGTCGATGTGTAGTGCAGCTGGTTAAAGTGAGCTTGCTCAAGAAAGACAGTGTAGAGTAGCTTAGACAGAAGTCTTTCTGGTCCTTTGGACACACACACAGAGCTGGGTTTGACAATGGGAGCTACATCAGCTAGAATCACCCACTTTTCTTGGAGGCTCAATAATGAAAGGATTGCTCATTCACATAGCTGATATTTTCCCCTTTGGAGTGCACGGACATTGTAATATTCAAAGTATTTATTTATTTTATGGAGAAATACTGAGTTTAGTGCTTTTGGTTATCTTGTAGAGGGATGTAAAATCAGTGCAGTAAAATTGTGTGGGCAGAGGCATAACAAACCGAGGCAAAATAGACCTTTATGTTTCTTAGCAATATTCTTCTTTCATATGCACATAAATGATCATGTGCCAATCTTTTATGACAGAAGAAGTCAACTTAATTACCATAGATTTGTTGGTAATACACTGTCACAGGCTGAGTCTTAGTTACCTGTGTGTCCCTCATAGCCTTCTACCCATCACCCTGCCAGGTAAGGATTTGCTGAAAACAGAGTTCAGGACATTTTGACACTCTCTCGGTGCTTCTTAGGATTAACATTGTCATCACGTTCTGTAACAGGACTCTAGACATTGAGAAGAAAATACTGTTAGCACAAAGCAAACTCCCCACGTCCAGATTACCCAAAAATTTGAGACCATCTCCCTGGACTGTCCTAGTGTGGAGTAGGGAAGGTCATGCCTATGGGCCAAGAGTGTGAGATTCTTGTCTCCTTACAGGGGGAAGCATGCATCATGGGAGCGAAGAGGATATATAAGAAGAGAAAATCCGAGCGGAAATGCATGCAGGGAAAATATGCAGGCGCCATGGCGTCTGAGCCCTGTGTCTGCACAGAGGCTGATTTTGACTGGTGAGCTTGTGCTGTTAGCCCATATAGTCACTGCATATTTTGAACCCATGTGGGCTTAAACGAAAGTTTAGATTTGAATAGTGACATGCATAGATCCAAGTGATAAACTTCATGTTTGTGTGAATTACCATGTGGGGACATCATGGCTTATTGGGTATGTGTGTGTGTGTATATACAGAAAAAAACAGGGATTTCTTTAGGCTTCAGGAGGACTCAGGAGATAGCTGGTAATTATCTTCACACATTTGACAGGTCTCAGGAGAAAAAGAGAAGCCAGATCCACTCTGAGTCTCTTTTGACTGCAGCACTTAAAAACAATAAGTGGACATTTCAGGGAGCAAATATATGTGTGTTCAAGGTAAAAATCTTTCTAGAATCTAGGGTTCCTGGTAGTGAAGTTGTGGTCATTTAGGGCAGTGCATTTTCTATACCTGGAGGTTTTCAGTTAGTGGCTAACTGACTATTGCTTTTGAAAGCCATGGAATATTTTCCTGAATTCATTGCAAGGATGGAGTCACTGGCTTTGCCCTCTGTGGCTTTATGAACCTAGCAGCAGAAGAACCTTTTCCTTTTACCAGTATTAACCTAGTTTAACTGGAAAAGGAGTGCAACATTTAGATGTTAAATGTTCTCAGAGTGCCACAACGTGTTTTTTGGAGCTTTACTTAAGCAGAAAACTAGCTTGTGGGGCCAATGATGTGCTTGCTTTGTTCTAGTTTTGACTGTCAGATGACGTTGAAAGATAATTGAGGATGAATAGGTGGTAACCAACGCTCTTGATCATGTCCATCCCATTTTCGGTCTCTTTTTTTTTCTCCTCCTTTTAAAAATGTATTTATATGTTTTTGGTTTAGAGAAAGCAATTGATAAATGTGTATGTCAGTGTTAATGACTGAACTTAACCAGCATAAGAAACAAAGACATTTACTTAAAAGTATTAGCTGGGTAGCAATCATCAGTCACCTGTCTGATCATCAAAGTATCAGTGATTGGGCTGAGATACTGTGTACATGCATGTAACATTACTTAGTAAAAAGAGGCATTTCTCATGGTAGACCTCTAGGAGCATTCTCTGAATAAACAGTACTGGCCTGTCCTGGTATATTGGCTGCCAGTACTCAGACCTATAACCTAAGGCCATTCCTGTCTTGTTGGTAGAGAAGGCAAGTCGAGAGGCAGTTCTGTCTCTCTCTGGGCTCTGCTGGAGGCAGAAAGAGCTTCAGTTACACTGGGACTCACAAGGAATTCTGCAGGGGCCTCCCCAGCCCTGATTTTCCTTTTAGTCAGCACAACACGGTTACAATGACAAAAATATTTCATCTCTGTCCTACCTTTCAGGATTGACATCCTGAACTACATTCACAGGGAGAACTTGCGTGGAATGTTTGTCATTCATCATGTGCCTCTTTCGGAAACCCGGCTGCTTCTCCTTTATTCATTGTATTTAAGGAGAATCCATACGGGGAGTTAACTTTTTATTTTATAGCTTTGACTTTGGCCTTCCCAAACAGTGATTTTTTTGGCAAAGGTGTTTGTCCCTGAATGTTCTCTCTCAGTTTGGCTCTCCCTTGGACATCCCTCTGCTAGACGACCTTGCCTGTTATTCATGATTTCCTGAAATGAACACAGGATGTCCTGTAGGCAGAGTCCCGGAAGTCCTTCTACCCATGCTGTGTTGCACCAGAATCAAACCCAGGTGGTATGGGCAGAATTCTGAGAACCAACTGCCTGGTGACAGCCCCCTGAGCAAGCCTAGTTCTTCCTTCCCAACCTCTGTGTGCCAGCATCTCGCCTCCATCACACAGATGGGCCAGTTTATACCTGTGCTTGCCATCACTGCCTGCAATTTGTCTGTGCGTGAGGAGGTGCGATGTGTTGCCATTCTCTGTGCCCAGCTTTATCTTTCAGAAGCCAAGAAAGTTGACTCAGAGGTTCCTGGAGGCAAGAATGCAAGGAGGCTGAGAGAAAACTCTTTGTTTTCAAACTAGAGAAAATTTAAAACAATTGGTGGCCTTAACTGAATAGGAACACTCCCGAAGTACATATCCTTTCCTGTTGTGACTTTGAAACAAATGGCTTGTGCACAGAGAGACCTGGTTCAGCAATCCTTGGTAGATCCAGACGTCTTGGAAGAGCACCCCAAAAACAGCGCTAGTAATGAGGATTATGCACGTGTGGATGCCTTAGGGTTTTCAATGCAGCTGACACGGAGGACTGGGCTTCCACCATTATAGCCTTCTTGGGGCCCAACCGCAATCACTATTGTGTCTCCCCATGATGAGAACAACATCTATGCTCCTGGCTGAAAGGTGTTTAATGGGAATTACTGGGCACTGAGCTTTCATCTCTATACATGTGTCTCTGTGGCTTCCAAGCTAGCATTTCTCAAAATGGATTCTGTAGAATGTTTTCTTGGGTAATTGATAGATAGAAAGAAAGATTGCATTTTTGGAAAGGCATTGATTTAGTGAATGCCTGCTTTTTTTTTTTTTTCCTTAATTGACCAGTGTAGAAATTGGCTGTGGACTGACTTAAATTATTCTCAGTAATGTTGCCACCTACTGAAAGATTTCTCTCATTTTTTTCCCCAACAGTGACTATGGTTATGAACGACACAGCAATGGTCAGTGCCTGCCAGCCTTTTGGTTCAATCCATCCTCTCTGTCGAAGGACTGCAGCTTGGGGCAGAGTTACCTCAATAGTACTGGGTGAGTGCCTGAAACATTGGCCTGAGGAGGTCATCTGCTGCTGCTTTTCAGCATGCAATAAACTTATAGAATCACTTCTGATCAAAGACCAGGTCTGTTTCATTATAGCACCAGTTTATTCACTTTTGTTCATTTTAATCAGCACAAATTTGCATTAATAGTGCAAATTCCATCTGAGAATAAGATTCCAGTTGCAAATAAAGAAACAAAACAGGTTACTTGGATGAAGATCGCAATGATGATAATATACAGATTGCTTCATTTTTTGATCCCTTATTTCACAACTATTTAATTACATGACACCACCTTTTACCTTGCAGCATCCTTGTGTGGAAGGTCAAACAAATATTTCCCATGTGCATTTCCTACTTTATAGATGTGGAAACTAGAGGCAAAAAAGAAGCTCATTGACTTTTCAAGAGTGTGCTGGTGTTAGCAGGAGTATGTTCTATTTTCTCTCTATCAAGTCTTGACACATTGAAGATGTGCATCCTGATCTTTATAAATCTGGAATCAGATTTGAAAATTTTGTGTTAAATGATATGTGCTGTGGGGTTTATCCAATATTATTTAAGAACCACCATAAAAAGGAAAACCGTGTGGTGACTTTCCCAAAATTGTAACTGATATTTATAGACTTAGGAAACTACTGTGTGGAACTTATTTGGAATCTAATTCCAGCAATCTATCAAAGCACATTTTTGAGCCATTTGGGAAACTAAGTATAGTCTGGTGACTAGTGATGTATTCATCAGGATTTTCCAAAGATATGCTTTTCTATCTCCAATTGGAGATATATATGTATATATAAACAGATTTGTTAAAAGGACTGGGAGCACCCAGCTACAGAGGTGGACAAGTTCAAATCCTGATATCTTTAGGGGGAGTTGGCAAGCTGGAGACCCAGGAAGTTAGACGGGTTGTTTGAGCACTGATGGTGAACCAGGGAAGCTAATAGTATAGTTCCTGTCTGAAGACCAGCAAGGCCAAAACTAATGTTTCCATCTAAGCGTGAAGGCAAGAAGGAAGCCATTGTTCAGTTTGAAGACAGTCAGGAAGGAAAGGACTGGAAGGAGAGGGAGAAGGAGAGAGGGGAAGCAGGCACTCACCAGTAGGCACTGCTTGACAGCACTGCTTGACAGCTGCCCTTCTCATTTCTTGTGAGAGCTGCCATCCAGAGGAGAGGACATTCATGTTCTTGTTTATATACTTTTGTATTTTAAATGTTTACTTTTTTAATTAAAAAAAATCACCAAAATAACATATACTACTCTCAGAATAGTATATACTACTCGGTGGCTATTACCTGAGAGCATCTCATCCAAAGGGATTTTTGTTGACTTATCACATCTGCTGGTTTCATCCATTCCATTCAAACTTTTTTTCAGAAGGAGAGAAAGAAAACATAGACATGCACATCAAATATTCTTATCTATGATTGAATAAATAAGCTATGATTTATTTGCACTGTAACACAAAATTTGAGAAAAATGCAAGTAACATTTTTACAGCAAAGGGTCAGTGTGGTCTTGAGCATCTAGTACCATGTGAAAAATTGAAAAAGGCTGGTGAAATCACTCAGCTTAATGGTGAAGAAATGCCAGAGAAAGAAGTCGTATCACTTGCATGTACGAACATGTTTAGACATTGTAAAGAGCACTGGGAGCCCCTGAAGCTGATTTCAGAATTGATTTTTTTTTTTCACAGAATTAGTCAAGGGAGTTATGCTATTCTCTCTTTGGTATTAATGAGAAGAGGCTGAAGTACAGAAGGATGTAAATTTTAATAAATGCTACTGAAACCACTGTAATAAGGCAGAAAAATAATGTCTATGAACCCTTACTTTTCCCTTTATTAAGAATGTATATGTATTTTCATTTTATAATTATATACATGTATCAATATTTACACGCACACTTAGACACACATATGTGAAACCCCAGTCCTAACACATATAAAGTAAAACATCAGAGATGAGTAATTTATATATTCCATTCAATGGAAGTTTTCATCTATGTCCTAAAATAAAGAATTTCCATTATAAATGGTTCAGCAGCAATAGGTTCATTGTTGTTTAGTTACTCAGTCATGTCTGACTCCTTCTGCCACACGCCAGGCTTTCCTGTCTTTCACCATCTCCTAGAGTTTGCTCCAACTCTTGTCCATTGAGTCGGTGATGCCATCCAACCATCTCATCCTCTGTTGTCCCCTTCACTTCCTGCCCTCAATCTTTCCCAGCATCAGGGTTTTTTCCAGTGAGTCAGTTCTTTGCATCAGGTGGTCAAAGTATTGGAACTTCAGCTTCAGCATCAGTCCTTCCAATGAATATTCAGGATTGATTTCCTTTAGGATTGACTGATTTGATCTCCCTGTGGTCCAAGGGGCTCTCCAAGAGTCTTCTTCAACACCACAGTTCAAAAGCATCAATTCTTCGGTGCTCAGCTTTCTTTATGGTCCAACTCTCATATCCATACATGACTACTTGAAAAACCGTAGCTTTAAAAAAAAAAGAAAAACCGTAGCTTTGACTCAGCAGTAGGTATCCAGGTATATAAATGCTTGTCAATGCAATTATGTTTATTAATAACAACATCACTTCCTAGTGCTCCCCCTCCACTCTGAGAGGGTTGTTCCTGTCAGTGGCTATTACCTGAGAGCATCTCACCCTAAGGGATTTTTGTTATCACATCTGCTGGCTTCATCCATTCCATTCAAACATATTGCAGAAAATCATCAGCATTAGTGAGCTAGTTTGTGTAAAGGGGACATATAAATACCAGCCATCAGCAAGTAGGACAAAGGCCCTGCTCTTGAAAGTAGGGGGCTCACAGGTGGAAGAGTAACCACCCTTATAGCACCCTGTGGCCTAAGTTTGGGAGGAAGGGTATCAATCATAACCTCACTGATTGACATATTGTCTATACATTTGCATCAGGAATAGGAAGACCATTAACTGAGACAGAGTCCTGAAGTCATCCTCAAAGAATACTCCATATCATCAAATTTCCATTTGCAGGGTCTGTAGCCAGCTCAAGAGTGAGTAAGAGGTAATGTGTAGATGAAATTGTGAGTAAGAGGTAATGTGTAGATGAAATTGAAAAAGAACGTTCTGCCTTTCTTTTTTTTAAACTTTATTTTGTATTGGGGTATAGCTGGTTAACAATGTTGTGATAATTTCAGGTGAACCACAAAAGGACTTAGCCGTGTGTGTGTGTGTGTGTGTATCCAGTCTCTCCCAAACTCCCTCCCATCCAGGCTGCCATATAGCATTGAGCAGAGTTCCCTGTGCTATAATGTAGGTCCTTGTTGGTTATCTATTTTAAATATAGCAGTATGAACATGTTCATCCCAAATCCCCTAACTATTCCTCTGCCTCCTGCTTCCCCCCTACACAGTAACCGTAAATTCCTTCACTAAGTCAGTGAGTCTCTCTGTCATGTAATTAATTTCCTTTGTATCATTTTTTTTAGGGTCCACATATAAGGGATGTCATATGCTATTTCTCCTCCTCTGCTCTGCTTCACTAAGTATGAAAACCTCTAGATCTGTCCATGTTGCTGCAAATCTTTTTGACCATCTTAATGGCACTCCAGCCCCTGATCCCCGATGCCACCTGGCTATATGTTGATTTGGTGGCATTTCATAAGTACAGATTCTCAATAAGGTGGTAGCCACTACAGTGCTGCAATCAAACATTTAGCTTTTCACTTAGAGATATTTAATTACAAAAAAGTATATACATATGTTTTCTGTGTTTTCGTGTAAAAAAATAAATAAATACAAAAAATAAAAATAAAAAATAAAAGCAGCAAGGGAAAAACAACAAATAACACACACACACACACAAAAAGCAAATTTAGATTATCATCCCAATCCTGGCCCCCTTTCCTACACAGCTGTGATCTGTTTGATATGCATGTTTCTAAACACTTTCTTTGCATTTGTCAGGGAATAATTAAGTGAAAAGATACACAAAATTAATTTGGTTGTTTTTATATGCAGTTTTCTACTAGATGTATTATTCTTTTATGCACCTTTTTCATTCAAAAATGCATCTTAGACATCTTTTGATGTCAGAGTTTATGAGGCTTCTTTCCATCTAATTTCTTTTTACCCCTTAGGATTCAGGCACCAGGAGTTATGTAGTAATCCTTTTCATGGACATTTTGATCATTTCCTATTTTCTGCTGCTATAAACAATGCTACAGTTAGCTTTCTCATACTATAATACTTGTTATTAAAACCCTGCAACAATAATTTGAGTCTCTTTTGGCAGCTGAAGATCTTTCTGCTAGCTGCTAAAGCAAATTCCATCCAGTCAGCTGATTCCTTCTTAGGCCTGAGTATCTAGGCATTGCCAAATATCTCCCCCATAAGAGTGGAAACACCAGCTTCCTGCCCAAACACTGCCTGTGAATCCCATATGTGAGATAATCAGTTATATTAACTTCCGTCCTCCTTTAAAATACAAATACCAGTGGATTCTGTAAGGGAACACTAGGAGGAAGGGTAAGCAGGATTCCCAAATTAAGAAGGTGTGAGGACATAAGTTTGAGTAAACTCCGGGAGTTGGTGATGGACAGGGAGGCCTGGTGTGCTGCAGTCCATGGGGTCACAAAGAGTTGGACACAACTGAGCAACTTAACTGAACTGAGGCAGGTAACTGCAGGCAAAGGAACAAGAAATGAGCCAGGTGAGAGGGTCAGGCTGGTAGTTTTTCAAGGACAAGCTGATTAGNTGATGGACAGGGAGGCCTGGTGTGCTGCAGTCCATGGGGTCACAAAGAGTTGGACACAACTGAGCAACTTAACTGAACTGAGGCAGGTAACTGCAGGCAAAGGAACAAGAAATGAGCCAGGTGAGAGGGTCAGGCTGGTAGTTTTTCAAGGACAAGCTGATTAGTATCCAGGCATTGGGGGGATATTGGGCAAAGCCTCAAGTCTCTAGGATCAAGGAGCCATGGCGCCCCTAAGTCTCTCCAGTGCCCATTTTAACCCATCCACGGGCATCTCTGGTTGTCGGCACAGAATACGTAGTATTAACTTCAGGCTGAGATGAAGTGCTGAGGAGTCACAGGGCAGGATTGGCTTGACAGTTCTTGCTTCCGATAGATTTCACTTGTCATGTGCCTGACTTGCTTCACTGAGTCCTCACAACAGGGCACACACTGCAGCCATGCAATCAGACTTGAGTTGAACAGGTCTGCAAAATGGCCATCCCTTGTCAATAAAGCTTAACAAGCAGATCTGCCAGTAGCACCTTTCTGCACGTTTACTTGAAGGCACACAGGCAAACTTTCCTTTTATTTTTGTTAAGACCTTACTTTATAAATGGTTATGGTGGGTCTCATAGTCAGCTTATTACTCTGTAGAGACAGCCCTGTTTTCAGGTTCACTCCCTTCACCATGATGGAAACATCCTAGCATCAGTTGTTATTATGCCCAATAGAAATGCTGTTTTGAGGAGATGCCAAAATTGTTAGCAGTTTCTCTGTGTAGAAATGAATGGGTGTGCAGTTTCCTTTTAGCTCTTGGAAAGATCTTAGAAAGACTTGGAATAAGAGCTGAAATGGGTGTAAAGTATCCCTCCAGTGGCTGTAGCTACCAGTCCTCAGCTCTCAGCCCTGTAAGGTGTCCAGTGTCCACACCACAACACGGCACATGAGCACAGTTCTGCCACGCTGTCCCTGCCACTTTTCACCTGCTCCTTCATGCCTCCCACAAGCCACTCCATGGAGGGCCAGGAGGCGCTACTAGGCCTTCTGTCTACTGTGGCTGGAGAGTGACTCTAAGGCAGGAGGTGTTGCTTGGTAAAGAACAGAGTTATTTTAGAATGAAACAATCTCTACCTTCATCTTTAGCAAGTCACTTCCTTTCTTGAGCCTTAGTTTCCTAAACTATGAAATTTTACTATTTGCTTTTGGGGGTTGATTAAATGTGACGCTTTATATGAAGCAGGCAGCACAGTACCTAGTGATAGTAGTCACTTTT
This sequence comes from Oreotragus oreotragus, assembly GCA_006410675.1. Classification (NCBI taxonomy): domain Eukaryota; kingdom Metazoa; phylum Chordata; class Mammalia; order Artiodactyla; family Bovidae; genus Oreotragus; species Oreotragus oreotragus. Next base: position 179,388 of record SJYX01011709.1, read on the forward strand.
CAAAATGTAGAACATCACCAACAGTGGTCATCTAAGGGCTCCTCTGCAGTGAAGGTAAAAAGAGGGGGGAAATTTCCTTTTATTGTGTATCTATGGTCCAGAAATTTGATACGTAATAATCATGACAGTCCTGAGATCTAGGACACATTTACTATCAGGATCTGTTTTGTCATCTGTAAAACTGAAATAATACCTTGCGTAGGCTCATAAACTCACAGAATTAGAAGAATTGTACTCCAAAATGCTTGTCTGCCAAGACAACTCAAGGAAGATAAGGCATTTACCTGATTAATAAATGATTTCCTTTTGTTTAAATAAAATGAAATCAGGATTCATCTGTGTGTCATCTGGCATTCAGTGCTGAAATAACTCCAAATTCATTTTCTCTTTGTTACTCCATTGATAACTATAAATATCTCAGTTTGCAAATACAAAAACCCAAGCCTATTTAGTTATACTATACATACTATATGGACATGAGTTTGAGTGAACTCTGGGAGTTGGTGATGGACAAGGAAGCCTGGCGTGCTGCAGTTCATGGGGTCGCAACTGAGCGACTGAACTGAATTGAACTGGTACATACTATGTACTACACATTTATACTGTGTTCTTGGGCATGAACTTGAGCAAACTCTGGGAGAAAGTGAGGGACGAGGAGGCCTGGCTTGCTGCAGTCCATGGGGTCACAAAGAGTTGGACACAACTTAGCAACTGAATAATAGCAATAGCTATTTCAAATCCTAAAAGATGATGCTGTGAAAGTGCTGCACTCAATATGTCAGCAAATTTGAAAACTCAGCAGAGGCCACAGGACTGGAAAAGGTCAGTTTTCATTCCAATCCCAAATAAAGGCAATGCCAAAGAATGTTCAAACTACCACACAGTTGCACTCATCTCACACACTAGTAAAGTAATGCTCAAAATTCTCCAAGCCAGGCTTCAGCAATATGTGAACTGTGAAATTCCAGAAGTTCAAGCTGGTTTTAGAAAAGGCAGAGGAACCAGAGATCAAATTCCCAACATCTGCTGGATCATCGAAAAAGTAAGAGAGTTCCAGAAAAACATCTATTTCTGCTTTATTGACTATGCTAAGCCTTTGACTGTGTGGATCACAATAAACTGTGGAAAATTCTGAAAGAGATGGGAATACCAGACCACCTGGCCTGCCGCTTGAGAAACCTGTATGCAGGTCAGGAAGTAGCAGTTAGAACTGGACATGGAAGAACAGACTGGTTCCAAATAGGAAAAGGAGTACGTGAAGGCTGTATATTGTCACCCTGCTTATTTAATTTATATGTAGAGTACATCATGAGAAACACTGGGCTGGAAGAAGCACAAGCTGAAATCCAGATTGCCGGGAATATATCAATAACCTCAGATATGGAGATGACACCACCCTTATGGCAGAAAGTGAAGAAGAACTAAAGAGCCTCTTGATGAAAGTGAGAGGAGAATGAAAAATTTGGCTTAAAGCTCAGCATTCAGAAACTAAGATCATGGCATCTCGTCCCATCACTTCATGGCAAATAGATGGGGAAACAGTGAGAAACTTTATTTTTNAGAGTACATCATGAGAAACACTGGGCTGGAAGAAGCACAAGCTGAAATCCAGATTGCCGGGAATATATCAATAACCTCAGATATGGAGATGACACCACCCTTATGGCAGAAAGTGAAGAAGAACTAAAGAGCCTCTTGATGAAAGTGAGAGGAGAATGAAAAATTTGGCTTAAAGCTCAGCATTCAGAAACTAAGATCATGGCATCTCGTCCCATCACTTCATGGCAAATAGATGGGGAAACAGTGAGAAACTTTATTTTTTGGGACTCCAGAATCACTGCAGATGGTGATTGCAGCCATGAAATTAAAAGACACTTACTCCTTGAAAGGAAAGTTGTGACCAACCTAGCTGCTGCTGCTAAATCCCTTCAGTCGTGTCCAACTCTGTGTGACCCCATAGATGGTAGCCCACCAGGCTCCGCCATCCCTGGGATTCTCCAGGCAAGAGTACTGGAGTGTGGTACCATTGCCTTCTCTGGACCAACCTAGACAGCATATTAAAAAGCAGAGACATTACTTTGTCAACAAAGGTCCGTCTAATCAAGGTTATGGTTTATCCAGTCATCATGTATGGATGTGAGAGTTGGACTCTAAAGAAAGCTGAGCGCCAAAGAATTGGTGCTTTTGAACTGTGGTATTGGAGAAGACTCTTGGGAGTCCCTTGGACTGCAAGGAGATCCAACCAGTCCATCCTAAAGGAGATCAGTCCTGGGTGTTCATTGGAAGGACTGATGTTGAAGCTGAAATTCCAATACTTTGGCCACCTGACGTGAAGAGCTGACTCATTGGAAAAGACCCTGATGCTGGGAAAGATTGAGGGCAGGAGGAGAAGGGGATAACAAAGGATGAGATGGTTGGATGGCATCACCGACTCAATGAACATGAGTTTGGGTAATCTCTGGGAGTTGGTGATGGACAGGAAGGTCTGGTGTGCTGCTGTTCATGGGGTTACAAGGAGTCGGACATGACTGAGCGACTGAAATGAACTGATACTTGTGCATGGTTAAATTTTGTTTACACTGTTTCAGATCCAGAGAACGTGATACGATTTCAGTTGCTAAATTAACTAGAACATTGCTTGTTTCATGCCAACCATGAAAGATTCTGTAAATAAAAAATAAAGTGGGCATTGAGCTTGTTTATTGTAAGAAACGAAGATATTCTTATCAAGGAACAGATTTCTTTTTGCTACTAAGCTAGAGATATTTCTAGATGTGTTTTTAATAAAGTAGGTATAGAAATTTTTGTCTGTGAAGTTTCTTTAGAGGAGCCATTAATCTCTTCTGGAATAATATAAGTGTACAGTGATGGTTCCTGTTGTTCCTCAGTGTTAGTTTCTCAATGTTCAATGGGAATATTTAATCAAGAATTTTAAAAAAGATTTATAAATAGCATTAATTCAGTATCTATATAAGAATATTTCATGGGTCCAGGAAAAAAAAATATGTATATATACACATAAATTATAGCAAAACAGTTATCTCCATACTCTCACATACACTTAGAATGTTTTAAAAATGCTTTCTATAAACATAATCCTCTCTACATGAGCTGAAAACACTTAGACCCTGGCTATCCTGCCATCACCCTGGGGTTGCTATTTTCAGGGCCTTCAGGGGCTGTGTTCTTTTCCAAGTGATCTTATTTCTGATCCTGGTAGGGTTCTTGATGTTCAGTCTGATTTATTCAGCAACATGTCAGTGTACATCACAGAGAATAATTGGTCCTAAAAGTGGTCCATGTGTTTCAAGTCCACCGAAAGGAAATCACTTGCAATGTTTGCAGATGCAAAACTTCAGAGGCCCATGTAGCTGGTTTTTTTTTTTTTGGAAAGCACCCATTCAGTTTCACAGCAGACGCTCTAGACTTGTCAGCTACTACAGAACTGATTCTTCAGAATGTATTTCTTAGATACATGTTCCCACATGTTTACAGGATGGCATTAGGGTTGGAAATGAAGAAGGTGAATGGAGATCAGGTTTCTCACACCACTGTCCTTGCCCAGTGGCATTGGGAATAGCAATCCTCATCCAGGTCGTATGGCATCATGGCAAGAGAGCCCCAAACCCAGTCCAGAGCCCCTGGCCACTGCTTGCCCACTGTGTGACCCTGGGAAGCCCTCTAAACTCTTATCTCTCTCTCTCTTTTTTTTCCCCCCTTATGTGCAAAACAGAGGGATTGTTTTGATCCTTAACCCCTTCAGGCTCTGACATGTCCATAATCTATCTGAAGTGACCAGTATTAGCATTCTTTGGACTGTAAATGTTTAAAAGTAGGGACATTTTCCTTTTATGAATTTGTTATGTAATTAGTTGACTGTAGTGGATTCCAGGAGCCATCCTCCTGATGCTGTCATTTAATTTAACTCGGCCATATGTCCCACTTCATCATGTTGGCATTCAGAATGATGTTGCATTCTATTTAGTGTTCATGTTAAATGAATTGTGCTTCCGTCCTACTTAGTGGAAGAAAACTTTTCTTCCCCTTACCTATCTTCTGCCTAGTGACACTCCCCTAAGCCCAAGGTCTGCCTACTCTGTTTAAGGGGAAAGTTCTGAGAGCTATTGCCTTGAGGAGAGAAACTTGGAGAACCTGCTTAAACCGTCAGGGAACCCTGTTATTTCTGAATAAAAATGGGGGTATGACTGCTACATAGCACTACTGCTGAAATATGAATACACTGAGTCTAGAAAGACTTACTTGAAGTGTTAACCATGCACTGTAGCCAGAACCAGCTCCCTCTGTCTCCAGGGCTTGCCCCATTTCTCATTTCAAGTCAGGTGTTATTGTAAGAGGAAAGTTTTTCCTTGAAAACAAGAACACATAGTACAATCCAAGAAACTAAACAAATATATTCTTTTCATTGTGCTCACAAATGAGGGACACCATAGCTCAGTGATAGTAAGGCCTGCTTTGGCTATAAGATAACCTAGAGTTCCACCTCTTTCTTGGTCATAACATGTAATAACTACTGTGAAAAAAGAGAAGAGATAATGTAATAAGAAGACATAATGTCTGCACTGATTTTTAATGAATGAATAGAATCTTGACAGGGTAAAGATCATCCCAGGGAGGAAGAACAACACAGATGGAAGGCAAGTAGCCTTTAGCCTGGCCTGAGCTTAGGAGGTTTGCAGGGCAGTGAAAAGAGCTAAAGCTTAAAAAATGCATCGACCACAGATCATGAAACTATCTTTTAAACCCAAACCTTACTCTTTATGACTAAACCATGGGCAGTTTGAACAATATTAAGGAAGGAATTGATGTGATCCAGTTTGATCTGAAGATAATCTTGGCAGTGAGAGCATGGCTTCTACTTTCAGGGAACTTGTATAATGCTGTACTTAGTTGCTCAGTCCTGTCTGACTCTTTGCATCCCCATGGACTATAGCCCGCCAGGCTCCTCTGTCCATGGGATTCTTCAGGCAAGAATACTGGAGTGGATTGCCATGCCCTCCTCTAGGGGATCTTTTCAACCCAGGAATCAGACCAGAGTCTCCTGCATGGCAGGTGGATTCTTTACCAGCTGTAGTAGCAAGCCGACATTTAAAACTCTAAGTAAGTAAATAAGTAAGTGAAGTCACTTGGTGTGTCCAACTCTTTGTGCCCAACCCCATGGACTGTAGTCTGCCAGGCTTCTCCATCCATGGGATTCTCCAGGCAAGAATACTAGAGTGGGTTGCCATTTCCTTCTCCAGGGAAACTTCCTGATCCATTGATCAAATCTGGATCTCCCTCTTTGCAGGAAGACTCTTTACCATCTGAGCCACCAGGGAATTAGTATTTAAAACTTTAAATGCTAATTTTTTACTACCTTATGATATTTAATATTTATCAAGGTCTTGCAATGTGGCATATTTTTTCTATGTCCTTTTGAATGCATTATCTCATTTAATCCTCCCAAGAACTTTAGGAACAGTTTCTGTAATTATACTTATTTTATAGGCAGAGAACCCAAACGTTAGAGTCTGGGTAAATTGCCAAAGTTTATATAATGTGTAATAGCCTGCGTTTAAACTCAGGCAGTTTGGTTCCAGAACACTAGTTTTAACCACCAGGGCAGTGATCTTTAATCCTGGCTGCACAGTAGAATCACCACGGGAAATTAAAAACAAAAGCACATTGATGCCCAGAATCCTCATTTTAACTGATTTCTGTGAGCAGAGTCTTAACATCACAGAGACGGTTGTGACTGACTAAGCCAGACTATATTGTCACCTTAACTAATACACGGAATAGTCACAAACATCTAGAGCAAACATTTGTGCTGTAAGCATCTGTACCAAACTTGTAAGTTTAAAAAAAAAAACAAAAAAAAACCCTGCTAAACAGCCAAATCACACGATATGAAGACTTTTGATGCTTTTTCCAATTTTACTCTCACAAAGAAAAACTACGACCTTCATCGTTTTAAAGACTGACAGGCAGCTCAGAAGCAAAATCAAAGAGGGTAGGGGTAAAAAGGAAAAGGTGACAGAGGAGTATCAAGAAAAGAAGAAAGAGAACAGCTGAAATTGGGGTTGTTGGAGTAATAAGACACATCTACTGATGAGCAGTCGGTAATATCAAAGGCGTATTTGTGGAATGTTTCCTTTCAGTAATTGTGCAAAGACTCCCTTGCCATTGCAAAGCACTTTTCTTCTTGGCAGACTGAAGAATGTTTTACCAACTAAATGCATCCCAGTAATATTCAGAGCTTAGGTCCAATATAATCATAAGTTGCCTTGTTATTGTGGAGGTAAGCAGCCCCATTTAATAACATATAAAATGTATTATTCATTTATTTAACTCAGACCCAGGGACAGCTGCTGGGATGAAAATAGAACCATTCTGTAATGCACAAAGCAGGTGTGTGCTTACTTGAGTAAATGAACTCTGTATTTCTGCTCAATTTTCTTGTAAATTTCAGAGACTGGTCTGATAGGGCTAATGTGAAGCCATTTTCATCCAGGAAATAAAATGGTCTCAGAATGGTTTTTAATGAGCATTGAAAAAATTACCAACAGTCTTCTCTGTGGCAGAATACCAGAGGAATGGATTCATGCTTTGTATTTAAGCAGAACTCCTGTTGCTACAGGCTTCAGGAAAGCCCAGGGTGGTGATTGGTCAGAACAGTGACACACAAAAGAAATGTTCTCTAGCTGATGATGCCAGTGGTGATAGTGAGCCCATGCCTCCAGAGCTCCTCGCCAAGACAGAGTCACAGGTGTGACTGGACGCTAAGCGATTAAAGTTATAACCTGCCTTTAATGTGCATTGTGCCTGGCTTCTGAAACACACAGGGAGTTTGTGATGCAGTTTAACTCACTGGGATGCCACAATTGCTGTATGACATTGCTGGTCACTTCTCTGCTACCATTGCTGGTACCAGAATGTCACCATTCTCCAGTGGCCGCATCTTTTTTTTTTTTTTTTTTTTGCCCAGCTTCCCTTATTTTCTTTCAAATCAGCATACAGTCATAAGCACCTACATGGACTTTTCAAAATACTTAATATCAGTTAGAATGATTTGAATATGTTCAGACATGGCAGTGACCAGTCAGAATGACCAGTACAGAAGTAGGATTTAGGAAGCTCCTTGGTATATTAGGTGTTAACCCATTCACTTCTGGATTGCCAGGAAAAGCAAGGACTCCAAGGATAAGGGTTAATGTAGCTGGGTTGGTGGGTGTGGTGCCTGCAGGGTTTGGGGCCAGTGATGATAGCCAATTTCTAGACAGATATTTCAACATTTAAACTCTATACAGTCATCCCAGTGTCGACCTAGTGATTATCAGCCTTGCATGTCTGTGGCACAAGTATGCCTTCAATGAGGAGCTTAAAGTTCACAGTCACACGAAGGAAGAAAATCATACAAGGCATTACTCATTCCTATAAAGTAAATCATAAGGATTCCTGTAAGAGATGACACATATCTCATCTAATTTAAAGAGGTAGTACAGTACAGTGGTAACAAATACATATATCCTAGATCCCAATTGTCTAGATGCTGGCTGTGTGATATTGAGAAAACTAGTTAAGTTCTATGAATCTTAATTTCTTCATCTATTTATTGGGAGTAATGATACTTTCTTTATTAGGGATAGTTTGAAAGCAAATCATGTTAAGAGCTTAGCACAGTGTCTAGAACATATTAGTGAAAGGGTTCATCGCTCAGTTGTGTCCAACTCTTTGCAATCCTTGGACTGTAGCCCACCAGGTTCCTCTGTCCATGGAATTCTCCAGGCAAGAATACTGGAGTGGGTAGCCATTCCCTTATCCAGGGGATCGTCCCAACCCAGGGAATGAACCTGGGTCTCCTGCATTACAGGCAGATTCTTAATTATCTGACCGCCAGGAAAGCCCACACATATTAGTACTCTCTAAATTTGAACTTATGATTTTACTTTCACAATCAGGAAAAGAGAGAAGATAAGCTGCCACTTAAAGTGTAGATAAGTTTTAGGCAGCTGATTAGGCAAAAAGGTGGACATGGAAGCAGAAAGAACAAAAGAAAATAAGCACTTTCAAGAGGATTGAAAAGAGAAGTTTGGCTAAAACAGAATGAGCTGGCTGGGGAGAAAGAGTCCAGAACAGTAGAACCAAGTTAGTTTATGGAGGGCTTCAGGCCCAAGTTAGAGAATTTGTGATTTATCCTAAGGAAATGGGAATTTTTGAAGGTTGTGAACAGGGGGCATAGATAATAATGTTAAATAAAAAATAACTGATAACATTTTATAATCACTTGCTAATTGTCAGGGTGGTTTTAAGTGTTCTGTGTACATTAATCCATTTCATCCTTTTGGTTACCCTATGAGGTGAGTTTAATATTAATACTTGGCCTTACAGTCACCAAAAGTGTTTAAAGTGCTTTCCCAGATGGTATTTAGTTCTGTTTTCTCAATCGTGCTTTTAGGTAGTCAGTCTTGAAACTTAAGGACAGAGAAAGGACTTTGGCTAGATTTGAAGTAGTTGGTAAACAATAGCCGGCACACTGCCAGATTTTGTAAATAAAGTTTTATTAGAACCCAGATTCATTTGTTCTTTTATGCATTCTCTGTGTCCACTTTAATGCTACAACCCGAGAGTTGAGTACTTGTGACTAAAGCTCTATAACCTGCAAAGCTAAAACATTTATTCCCTGGTACTTTATGTGAAAAGTTTGTCAACTTATGTCTAGAAGAATGGAAAGACCTTGGACTTTTGATTGCTTCCATTTTGAGATCTACCCGTACCTTCCTCAGGTAGATTGGAGAAACCAGATATATGAATACATAATGTGGCTGCTGTGGACTCCACACACAAAAAGATGATGAATACATAACATTGGACCTCAAAAGTCTTAAAGAAAACCCATAGATTCTAATATACCATAAATCTGATAAATTATATAGGACAAATTGGTAGCATAATTCTTTTTTTTTTTTTTTAGGGTTAATGTAGCTGGGTTGGTGGGTGTGGTGCCTGCAGGGTTTGGGGCCAGTGATGATAGCCAATTTCTAGACAGATATTTCAACATTTAAACTCTATACAGTCATCCCAGTGTCGACCTAGTGATTATCAGCCTTGCATGTCTGTGGCACAAGTATGCCTTCAATGAGGAGCTTAAAGTTCACAGTCACACGAAGGAAGAAAATCATACAAGGCATTACTCATTCCTATAAAGTAAATCATAAGGATTCCTGTAAGAGATGACACATATCTCATCTAATTTAAAGAGGTAGTACAGTACAGTGGTAACAAATACATATATCCTAGATCCCAATTGTCTAGATGCTGGCTGTGTGATATTGAGAAAACTAGTTAAGTTCTATGAATCTTAATTTCTTCATCTATTTATTGGGAGTAATGATACTTTCTTTATTAGGGATAGTTTGAAAGCAAATCATGTTAAGAGCTTAGCACAGTGTCTAGAACATATTAGTGAAAGGGTTCATCGCTCAGTTGTGTCCAACTCTTTGCAATCCTTGGACTGTAGCCCACCAGGTTCCTCTGTCCATGGAATTCTCCAGGCAAGAATACTGGAGTGGGTAGCCATTCCCTTATCCAGGGGATCGTCCCAACCCAGGGAATGAACCTGGGTCTCCTGCNTTAGTGAAAGGGTTCATCGCTCAGTTGTGTCCAACTCTTTGCAATCCTTGGACTGTAGCCCACCAGGTTCCTCTGTCCATGGAATTCTCCAGGCAAGAATACTGGAGTGGGTAGCCATTCCCTTATCCAGGGGATCGTCCCAACCCAGGGAATGAACCTGGGTCTCCTGCATTACAGGCAGATTCTTAATTATCTGACCGCCAGGAAAGCCCACACATATTAGTACTCTCTAAATTTGAACTTATGATTTTACTTTCACAATCAGGAAAAGAGAGAAGATAAGCTGCCACTTAAAGTGTAGATAAGTTTTAGGCAGCTGATTAGGCAAAAAGGTGGACATGGAAGCAGAAAGAACAAAAGAAAATAAGCACTTTCAAGAGGATTGAAAAGAGAAGTTTGGCTAAAACAGAATGAGCTGGCTGGGGAGAAAGAGTCCAGAACAGTAGAACCAAGTTAGTTTATGGAGGGCTTCAGGCCCAAGTTAGAGAATTTGTGATTTATCCTAAGGAAATGGGAATTTTTGAAGGTTGTGAACAGGGGGCATAGATAATAATGTTAAATAAAAAATAACTGATAACATTTTATAATCACTTGCTAATTGTCAGGGTGGTTTTAAGTGTTCTGTGTACATTAATCCATTTCATCCTTTTGGTTACCCTATGAGGTGAGTTTAATATTAATACTTGGCCTTACAGTCACCAAAAGTGTTTAAAGTGCTTTCCCAGATGGTATTTAGTTCTGTTTTCTCAATCGTGCTTTTAGGTAGTCAGTCTTGAAACTTAAGGACAGAGAAAGGACTTTGGCTAGATTTGAAGTAGTTGGTAAACAATAGCCGGCACACTGCCAGATTTTGTAAATAAAGTTTTATTAGAACCCAGATTCATTTGTTCTTTTATGCATTCTCTGTGTCCACTTTAATGCTACAACCCGAGAGTTGAGTACTTGTGACTAAAGCTCTATAACCTGCAAAGCTAAAACATTTATTCCCTGGTACTTTATGTGAAAAGTTTGTCAACTTATGTCTAGAAGAATGGAAAGACCTTGGACTTTTGATTGCTTCCATTTTGAGATCTACCCGTACCTTCCTCAGGTAGATTGGAGAAACCAGATATATGAATACATAATGTGGCTGCTGTGGACTCCACACACAAAAAGATGATGAATACATAACATTGGACCTCAAAAGTCTTAAAGAAAACCCATAGATTCTAATATACCATAAATCTGATAAATTATATAGGACAAATTGGTAGCATAATTCTTTTTTTTTTTTTTTTCCTATTAAGGCTAAAACAAGAAAAAAGCAAAATAGAGGGAGGATATACTCAATCTATAGTCTAAAGTTTCCTTAATGTGAAATTTCAATAGTTTAGGCATTATATCCCATGAAATATTGAGTAGAAACTCTCAAGTTTAGGCACCTTTCTGTACTGAACAATGAGTGCAACAGCTTGTACAGTATCTAATGTTGAGACATATAATGCATAATAATCTATTCTTTCTTTGAACTCTACCTTCCTTTGCAATATATGCATGTATATATTGCAGTATATATAGTACTCATTCTGACCTTTAATTATATAGCCTTTGAAGTATTTTCTGGATTATCCATGTATAGATGGTAAAAAAATCCACCTGCAATGCAGGAGACCTGGGTTCAGTCCCTAGGTTGGGAAGATCCCCTGCAGGAGGGCATGGCAGCACACTCCAGTATTCTTGCCTGGAGAATCCCCATGAACAGAGGAGCCTGGTGGGCTACAGCCCATGGGGTTGCAAAAAGTTGGGCATGACTGAGCAACTAAGTACACATCTTTTCACCTGGATTATAAACCTACTGAGGGTAAGGAAAGACCATGTCTTCTCCTGCTATGCATTTCCCACATCTCCAAAGTGAAATCGTCTATCTATCGACTAAGTGAATAAAAGCATAAATTAAAATGTTAATAATGATGCACTATGTACCTGTGACGATTTGCCTCTCTGTTGGGTGCTTACTATAAACAAACTGTAATCTTCCTGACACCATGAAAGGTAGTTATTGCTAGCCCTCAGGGCTAGGCAGAAGGTTTGAAAAGTTGGGAGTGATCCAAATTATCATGATCTGAATTACAGTTTGAGCTTTTTTCCCATTTAGGTATAGAAAGGTGGTTTCCAATAACTGCACTGATGGAGTGAGAGAGCAGTACACAGCCAAGCCACAGAAGTGCCCAGGGAAGGCCCCGCGGGGGCTCCGGATCGTCACTGCTGATGGAAAGCTGACGGCGGAACAAGGGCACAACGTTACTCTTATGGTACAGCTGGAAGAGGTAGGACCGGGTCCCGTCTCCCCTCTACCTTCTAGAGCCAATGACTTTTCCTAAGAAATCATGATTTGGTTTACATGTCTTTTTGTCTTTGTTTACATAGATATATTTTTTATTTTAAATTTCATTTAAAATTTGTATGCTCCTTTTAGTTCCTTGGTATTTGTTGTTATAAGTTTGCCTTCTCTGACACAGTTCCATTACTTTTATATCCCTGCAAGTTGTTCTTCATTCTTACTGAACCTGTAACTTCTTAGGGATTCTGTCTGGATTTAATCTTCTATTATTGGCACTTTTAGCAAAATGTTTTCTCAGAATACAGTAATAGTATTCCTGGAACAGCTTAACACATATACATACTGAACTAACCTAAAAGCTGCTAATGCTGTCTTCCTCCTTTATTCCGAGGTCATGGCTTTTCTTTCTAAAGACAACATTAACCAGGCATACATATAGCATCAAGACCAATCTAAACTAATTGAATAATTTGAGAGGTTTATTGTTTTACTATTAATAGTTCCTCAGAAATATTAGAGAAGGAAATGGCACAAATATTGGAGAAGGAAATGGCAACCCACTCCTGTGTTCTTGTCTGGAGAATCCCAGGGACGGGGGAGCCTGGTGGGCTGCCGTCTCCGGGGTCGCACAGAGTCGGACACAACTGAAGCAACTTAGCAGCAGCAGCAGCAGCAGGAATATTATCATAAACATCAATTGTTGTTTGCCAAACTATAGTTATCTGAAGTTTCTGAGTAATTAGATGGTAGAATAAGATGACATTTATATTACATATTTTAGAATGTTTATGGCATGTTTGTCATCTTGCAAAAGAGGAAGACGGCCTCTAAAGGATAAACACCTTCATTAAATGATCTTAATTACTAAACCAGGCTGTCCTACCTTCAGTGTTTTCTACGTACCTAAAATATGGCCAACACCACTTTCAGCCATGTGAATGCAAAGGAATCGGAAAAGTTCACAATGACATCAGGATAAAGATATACAACATTGTCCTCTCCCCTTCTCTTCTGATAGTTCAGTGACTCTCCATCTCTAACACACATAAAAATTACCTGGTGAGCATGTTAAAACAGTTCTCTTGGCTGCATCTTCAAAGATTCTCATACAGGAGGTTGAGGTAAGATCCAGGAATATCCTTTTCTAACAGGGTCATAGGTTATGCATTATGCTTCAAGAAAAAAGAAAGAAAGAAACAAGGGCAACATCAAGAGGTCCAGACCAGTCCAAGAGGCTCTAGAGGGTGACTTAAAGGGGAAAACATGTAGTTAGGATTACATTGTCAGGTTTGCTCAAAATACTTAGTATTTTAATTTCCATAGAAAGAGCTGTGATCTAATGAGCTGGAATTCCTGGCTCCAGTGATGCTGTTGCTTTCAGTTCAAGGACCACTTAGACAAGCACTGCTCTAACTTAATACTCTTTTCTCCTGTTTCCTTAGTAAGTGCCTTTTAACCATACCCAGTTTTCTAAACACTAAGTTTCCCCGGTGTTCTTCAGTTGGAACTAGAAAGAGATGGGCCAATGTAGGCTTGGAAATACTCGCATTTCACAGAAATAAATCTTGGGGGAGTTTCTGCCTGAGGCTATGACAGACTAGCTTGCTGCAAACCAAATAAATATGTATTATTTAGAGCAAGAGTTAGAGTGGGAAAGAGGGAAACACAGACACGGAGAAGGAGGAAGAGGACTTAAGAAATTTCAGTTCTTTTCTTGAGAGGAAACTCATTATGATGAGTTATGCTGTATTTCATGTTGTATTTCCCCTCAAGAACTTTTCCAGTTCATCTGTCACACTGTTTGTTTAAGAGGTCAGGTTTCAGATTCCCAGTAGAAGGTCAGACCAAAAGTGTTGGATAAACATCTGTTGGTAGACTCGAGGTTGGGAAGATAAAGATTGGACTTCAGAGTTACCAAGTCAGCTGGGACTGATGATCTCAAATCCCAGAGAGGAGAGAAGCATAGAGAAGTTATACAGGATTCTGTGTTCTTTGTTTCCTTGGGGGATTCCCTGGTGGCTTAATTGGTACAGAATCTGCCTGCAATGTGGGAGACCCAGGTTCAATCACTGGGTCGGGAAGATCCCCTGGAGGAGGGCATGGCAACCCACTCCAGTATTCTTGCCTGGAGAATTCCATGGACAGAGGAGCCTGGAAGACTACAATCCATGTGGTCGCAGAGTTGGACACAACTGAGCCACTAACACTTTTCTCTTTCACTTTTGTTTCCTTGAATTATTTGACAATATGTGAGGGATGCAGATAAAACAGCAAGTAATCACTTAGGATGTAAAGTCAAACATAGTTTTTAGAAGTATTACATTTTGAGGAGAAAAAAACTGAGAAAAAAATTGAGTTAGAGACTATCAAGAGGAAAGTCCTGGTGAATGATACAAGACCAGGTCCTGTAGACTGCTCTATGATAAGAGTAAGGATAGAGTGGAATTAGACCAGACTCTCTACACCCTGAAATCCCACCTGAAATTATTTCAGTCTAATCATTATTAGAATGATTTCCCCCCATTTTAAATGTCAGAAACTGTAGGAACTCCTCTTTAGAGGAAAATAACGTATACCAGCAGCCTTACTACTTTTTTTTTCATGTAAAATTTAGGACATTTAAATAACTACAGATATATCAAGAATCAGGACCAAGAACAGAAAAAAAAAAAAACCAGAAAAAAGAGAATATTTCCTGAGATATGATTAATATGTTTATGAATATGGGATAAGATATAAAATTTAATCCCACAGCACTCATCAGTAGGTGGCAGTCATCAAATGGAAGTCATAGAACCACAGGTATAGGTACTGATATTAAGAACTTAGAGGGGTTTGTAGTAGATTGAACCCAGGTGAGTGAAGGATCAATTTATTGGAAGCAATGACAGTGGGGAATATAGCATTTGGAACTTAAGCGGAAAAGAGTAGAAAATAGGGGAAAGAATAATGAGACCAAAGGAAATGGTGGAAAGAGTGAACACAGTCATTATGAAGGGGAGGAACTGGTAAGGAGCCAGAATTATTTTTGGAGAGATAATGTCAGAGAGTTTTCCAAAAACTGGCAAAAGATATCAGCATATCAACACAGAGATTCAAGAGAATCTGTAGACTCAAAGCAGGGTATTTTAGATATTGTGTTCAAACTACTGACATCATCTAAAAACAAGAGAAAATTTTAAAGCAGTGCAGACAAAAATGGAATGACATGTTTGAAGTGCTAAGGAAAAAATAGTGAAGCTAAAGCAAAAACATTTTTCAGACAAGTGAAAATTAGAATGAGTCATATAAGCTGATTTCTGTGAAAAGTAACACTAAAGGTAATTGTCTGGGCATAAAGAAAATGACCCCAGGCAAAAGCACAGAAATAATGGAAAGAATGAAGAATAAGAAAGATGGTGGATATGCTGGTGAACTGAAGTTAATAGCAGTTTTGTAGACCAATCGTGTTAATCCATCGAGGGACTTAAAATACATGCGGAATTAAAATACATGACAACGATAATATAGTATGTGAAAAGAATTAAATGGAATTAAAATGGTTTAAGCTCCATGAAATATCTGTGAAGGAGTATTGATAAAAATACTCTTTTATATTAAAACCAGTATGTTCCGAATGTGTGCTTTAATATCTAGTCACAAGTGAAAAACGGTAAGGTAATGCTGAACCATCAAACTACTGATAGGAGAACTGGATGAATATTAAGTGCCTCATTAATCAAAATAAAGTAGAAAAGAGAGGAGACATACTATCATTGAGACAAATTGAACAGATTTGAAAATGGCATATGCAAACACAGATATTTCAGTAGTTATATAAAATAAATAATTAGTGATTTTTGTGTCTTGCTTAAGAAATGTGTCTAGCCCAAGATTATGAAGATATCATATCACATTTTTTCTTTAGCCTTCACATTTAAGCCTAAGATCCATTTTGAACAAAATTGTTTCAGGCAAGGGCCAAAATTTACATATTTTTTCCATATATGTAGCCAGCTGACCCAGTACCATTGAAAGACAAATATTTTCACACTGAATTCCTATATGGTCAATTGATTTATGACATAATAATATACATATATATGTGCACATAAGTATGTGCTTTATGTCATATGAGACTGTAGTACAGTAGGTAATGTACTATTTTTTCAGTAAATGGTGCTGCAGCATTGAGTATGAGGGAACACATGAATCTTGACCTCTTGAAACACACCAAAATAATCTTAACTGGACTGTCAGTCTAATTTTGAAAGAGAAAACTACGGTGCTTAAAGGAAAACACGCAAGGATATCTTCATGACCTTGGAGTAGGTAAATATTTTTTAAACAGGAAAGAAAACCTTATAATATAAAGAAAAATATGATTTACTAAGGTTACATTAAAATTGAGGATTTCCTTTCTTCAACAGTCATTATTTTAAAAACCATAAAGGTGAAATCTAGAGGGGAAGAAGTTATTTTCAGTACACACTTTGAATAAGGGACTCATACCCAGAAAAATAGAAATAAATCCTACAAATCAATAGGAAAAATTCCATCAACCTAGCAGAAAATGTACAAATGATTTAGAAATCTCAAAGAAGGTAACCACATAGCCAATAAGCATATGAAAAAATTACCAACACCACCGCTTATCCAGAGAATGCAACTTAGAACTATAATAAATTATTGCTATGCACCCATCAGAAAACTGGAATTTTGAAAAACTAACAATATCGAGTGGTGCTGTTGGGGCAACTGGTCAGTCACCCAGTGCTGTAAGGAGTGTAGATTGGCATCCTGTAGACCAGCTTGACATGAAATACTATACCTGAATAATGCACAACCTAAGAGCCACATTTCCACTCCAAAGATATATTCATCAGAAATGCATACAGTGCAAACTATTATATATAGGGTGAGAAAGCAACAAGGTCCTATTGTATAGCACAGGGAACTACATGTAATATCCGGTGATAAGCCATAATGGAAAAGAATATGAAAAAGTAAATATATATACATATGTATAACTGTATCACTTTGTTGTGCAGGATAAATTAACTCAACATTGTAAATCCAATTATGCTTCAATAAAACTTAAAAACAAAGAGAAATGCATACAAATGTGCATAAGAATGTATGTAAAATAATATGCATAGCAGAGGAATTCCTAAGAGCTCAAAAACTGAAAATAAACATCCGTCAATATTAGCACAGAGAAATAAATAATAATATACATATAAAATGAAACACAATACAACAATGAAAAAGAACAAATGACTGCTACATACAAAAACTTGAATGAATCACGTAGCTACTATTGAGCTAAAGGAATCAGACTGAAAAAATGCATATTATATGTCTACCTAGTTAAACTGCAAAAAAATAAGTAAAGCTGCTTTATGGTGATGAGAATAAGTGTTACCTTTGGAGGGGGAGTGGCAGGGACAGTTTCTGGACTAGTCACAGTTTAAAATTTCTTGGTGATTAATGAATGCATCTACTTTGTAAAATTCAGGTTGTATATTTAATGGTATGCATATGTTTCTTTATGCATAGCATGTTCAACAAAAAGCTGACTTAAAACTCCTTTTAGAAATTCAAATAAAATAGAATACTTTGTATTTAGATCTTTAAGCAGTAAGGAAACAGGAAACTGTTAAGGAGGTATTCATTTTCCAGACTAATCCTATACCCTGTGGTGAAGGTGAAGGCCCCTTTCCCAAAGACATAAGGAACCTGATTATACAACTCAGAAGAACATTATCTTTTGAAGCAACAGACATCAATGCTGGAGCAGGATTCAGAATTTAGATTTTTATTTCATTTTGAAGAATGCAGTAGAGGAAAATCTGAAATAAGAAATCAGTCCTGGTCAGCTCCAACCTGTGTGCACCCTCCAGGGACAGAGGCCAGGCTCTCACCTGTTTGATTTCATTTTCCATGCAACCAGGATGATCAGGCAACTCAAACTTGGCTGAGTGATGTGGGAACAAATTGGGGAATCTGGTTCTGAGATGTGTAAAGTCATGCCTTCTGGGCACAAAAAGGGAAAAAAGAAAAAACAAAACTAGTCAGTTCATTCCACTTGAATGGGCAAAGCTGCAAGAGCAAGGATGAATCCACTGCCTGTAGCTGTCTGAATCGGCCCCTTGATTTTCTTCTCTCCTAGCGCAGAGCACAAAGCCTTAAGGGCTGTCCCCATATAAGGAGGCCCCAGAGAGCTCACATTTGGTTGTGAAATTCTGTGCTCATGAATCACAAGCTCTCCTTACAGAAACAACATCAAGTTCTCTGTTAATCTCTGGATTATATATGTAGGCAGAGGTGAGGCATGTGATAAGCAATGTGAAATACAGAAGAGCAGAAAGTCTTATAGAAGCTGGGGAGCATTGAGACTTGAAAAAAAGATCCCATTTGTGCGTGCTTGCATGGATTGTCTCACATAGATCCTGCAGCGGGTAAGTAGGTATTACTGTTACCATTTTATAGATGGTACAGTGGAAGCACAGAAAGGCAGAGTAACTCACCTAAGATCACACAGCCAGCTACAGTAATGGAGCCAGGAGTCAAATCCAGGTCCTATGGTATCCTGCCGTTCTATTGCTTGTCTATAGTGGAAGCAACTGTTTTTCTGGCAAAGAACTTTATGTAGTTCCCAAGGTTCCTAGAAACACTTGGGTAGGGCAGGTAGTAACAGGGATCAAGGAGTAGAAAGCATAGGCCGAATGATCTAAGTCCAAGCCAAGCTGGGTTATGGCTACAGCTATATATATATATTTTTTAACTGAAGGATAATTGCTTTACAGGATTTTGTTATTTTCTGTCAAACCTCAAAATGAATCAGCCATAGGTATACATATACACCCCCGCTTTTGAACCTCCTCCCATCCCCACCCCCCATCCCACGCATCAGTATGTAAACCAAGATTTCCTCCTGGATTTTCTGAGAATATCCATGGCTTTTGAGATCAGCTTCTTGAAAACCATTTCAGCAATGAGAGAAGCCAAATCCGCTCTTGGGTGTCCTCTTTGCAAATCTATGCCTTTATTGAATGACTGCAGTATTTCTGCTGCTACTGCTGCTAAGTCGCTTCAGTCGTGTCTGACTCTGTGCAACCCCATAGACAGTAGCCCACCAGGCTCCCCCATCCCTGGGGTTCTCCAGGCAAGAACACTGGAGTGGGTTGCCATTTCCTTCTCCAAAGCATAAAAGTGAAAAGCGAAAGTGAAGTCGCTCAGTCGTGTCTGACTCTAGCACTGTTTTATCCCCTCTAAAAAATGTTGGAAAACAGAATATGAATGCAGTACTTGCGGACTTTAACATCTATGTATACCAAACTTCTCCAGAGTCTTGGATATGAATTTGGCTGTAATATTGCTTAATTAAATTTAAAACAAAAAAACCTTATGTATGCTACTGGTAATACATGTGTTCTCTACATCCTTGTCAAAATTTCTGAATTCACTTCTCATTTGTTCCTAAATTTACTTTGAGTGTCTGACTTGCTCTCATATCTAGTGCCAGTTCTTTATAACAGTGGGGATATTAATGCCACGCTTCTGATGCCCCAAAGCGGCAAGTCCTCCAGGTGCCTCAAGAGGACCCAGCTACATTTTGATGTGACACTGTAGTGTGATTACTGAGATGTGGGCAGAAGATTTCCAAGCCAGGATAATACTTTATCATTTGGACACCAAGGATCATGCTTCTGCGTCTCATGGTTTATTCCTGGTTCAACTTTCTTCTCCAAGTTTGTCTCATGTCTGTGGGGCTAGGTTAGGTTAAGGACTGATGCTACCCCTCCACCTTTGTCCTCAGCTGTGTGTGTGTGTGTGCTTAGTCGCTGTTTTGTCTGACTCTTTGTGACCCCATGAACTGTAGCCCCCCAGGCTCCTCTGTCCACGGGATTCTCCAGGCAAGAATACAGGAGTGGGTTGCCATGCCCTCCTCCAGGGGATCTTCCCAACCCAGGGATCAAACCTACCCTATCTTTGTCCTCAGTTACTTACATATAACTATCCCTCCCCACCCACACACACATAAGCTATGTCCCCTTTGGGTATCAACTAAAGCACTAGAGACCTGAGGAGTCAACCGTTCCACCAGTTAGTTATGTATGTGTGTTTATTTGTTCTTCAACAAATATTTTCTGAGTTCCAACCTTGTAGGAACTCAAGCCCTTCAAATACTTTTCATTTATGCGTAGACATATTTCAGCCTGTGGAACTATGTGTTTTGGACTAACTAGGACCTCTCCTGTATCAAATTTTAAGTAGAAATCTAAACATTCAATATAGAAAGTACTAAGTAGTTTGTATTTATTCAAAACAAAAATAATACTTTATTGGATATATTATAATAAAATCTGTATTAGATCATTATAAATATCTATATTACTAATATATAATAGCAGCCTTCTCTTTTCTGACATCTCCAAATAAATGATGAATATTATTAAGACATGAATCATGTCCTGCCTGGTTGTAACTCTGCTTACCATGTCCGCAATATTGGTAGGAACTCAATAAATGTGTGTGGATTTGAATAGGCTTCCTCCAGGAGAGTAGAGATAAAGCCTAAACTTGAAAAGGCTCTTAAGATTTGAATAAAACCCTAAACATGTTAGTCTTCATCTGAAATCAAAAGCCCTTCCTTTATTCTGTATTAGTGCATGTCCTAATTCTAACATAAGAATATCAATGAAAACCTTGCTAAAACCAGAACAAAGAAGGGAACTTCTTATTGATTGTTGGAGAAGGCAGTGGCACCCCACTCCAGTACTCTTGGCTGGAAAATCCCATGGACGGAGGAGCCTGGTAGGCTGCAGTCCATGGGGTCGCTAAGAGTCGGACATGACTGAGCGACTCCTTTCACTTTTCACTTTTCACTTTCCTGCACTGGAGGAGGAAATGGCAACCCACTCCAGTGTTCTTGCCTGGAGAATCCCAGGGATGGCGGAGCCTGCTGGGCTGCCATCTCTGGGGTCGCACAGGGTTGGACAGGACTGAAGTGACTTAGCAGCTTAGCAGTAGAATATCAAAGGTACACCGATGATTATAGCTCTGTGTACTGTAGCTGGGACCTGAGCCACAATTTTTCCAATTTGAGAAATGCAAGAAATGTGATCACTTCGTAAATGGCATGTGAGGCTACCCCCCATCCCCCCCCACACACATACATCTAGGTGACACGATGACTCCATACACAAATCCTTCAAAACCATACAGCTTGGTTACTCAGAGAGCCACAGAATTCTGTTAATGCTGCTGATGAAAAGCCCTCTTGTCAGGAACCCCATCTCTGCTGCTTTGAGGGTTCTCTCCAAATATATGAGAATAAAAGAATCTTTACTGAAAGCAACAAGGCGAAGGAGCCAGTCTTGCTTCCATCCCAGACCTACTCATTGTGGAGGATCCAAGAACATACACATGTGAACACCCACACTCACACTATGATATACATTTATGCATCATTGTTTTCTTAAAGACAAAGAACAATGATCCAGGAACAACCAGAAGGGCAGAGGAGGAATCCATGAAGCTGTGTTTAAGAAGCTTAACATTTTACATTTTGTAATGGCTCCTGAATTTTAGGAAGCTGATCAAAAGTGTTCTGCAGAGAGACCCCAGCAGCATCCAATGAGTGGTAGCATCTGTCTGGAGACTTGCTTAAGATGGATATCCCCTGGACCACTAATGAGCACCTAATGAGTCTATGGACTTTCAATGTGATAACCCGGCTTTCTAGGGAAATCCAATGTGACAACCTGAAGGCACAGGATGAATGGTGAAGGCCCTAATCAGTCTTAAGAACTCAACAAAAGTGATTTGGAAGGCAGTCATTTGAGAGGACTGCTAAGCAGAAGTAGTGTCTGCATGTTACGGGAGATAATTAAATCTGTTTTAAACAGTTGTAAGAATAAAGAGATGCAATTCACTGCATAATTTAAGACTTTTAAATTAAATCTGAGGCAGGGGACTAAAATTAAAAACTTTGATCCATATCTCATTGTTTTAATACTTCAATTTACATACAAAGACTGGAACTTAATAAGGAAAATTCATGATTATAACTTCTTCTGTGAGATTTAACTTGGAAATGTGAAGGCTGTGTCCTCATTAAATGGATTTCAATGAGCTGTAATTTCACATACATTGAAAGACTTACAGCCACATAAAAGTAACCACAGTGTAATAACACCTCATAAATTTTGCAGAATGCTGCCCGCCATCAGATGGTAGAAAAGATGACTTTTGATAATTGTGTGTGTGAGTGTGTGTGTGTGTGTGTGTGTGTGAGAGAGAGAGAGAGAGAAACTCATCTGTTGAATTGATAAAGGGACCTGACCTACTTTTTCATTTGGAGAAAGAGTTGGCATAAAGAGTTCGCAGGAAGTGTTAAGTCCAGGCAGGTATGCATCACTTTCTAAGCCAGCCCAGATCTGACTCAGAAGATTCAGCTGTTTTCTTCTTCCGCACAAAGGAATAGAAGCTGATTTCAATGAGCCATGGAGATTTAAGAGGCTTTCTCATGTATTATTCCTCACTCCATGCAGCTTTATTCTCTTTGACTCTAAGCAAGGTAATTGAGCCACTTCATTTCTTCTCCCTTGTTGCTTTGGGTTAAATAGGAAAGAAGGAAAGAGGCAGGCAATATAGATTGTCTTTAGCCAGAGGCCTGATGCCTGAAGTTCAGGGTGAATTCAGGTTAGCAACTCTAAGGTTCTGCTCTTCTCTTCCCTCAGTACCGGTTCCACATGCATTGGTGTATTTCTGTCCTTTAGGGTTTCAGAGAATGGGTGTTTGCAAAGCACTTCAGTCTGCCTTGACAAGCAAAGAGAGATACTTGGTTCAGTACCGAAAGTTTTGGTACAGTGAGCATACAAGTCATAAAATCGTCTTCAGTTTGGATTTTCAATCTTTCAACATGTCTGCTTCAGGCCCTCCACCACAGGGGCCCACCACCCCTCGAATCAGGGCTGACACAATTCTTGCCCAAGTGCACAACTTCCTCAGATTTCTGGCTTTACATTTTGTCATTCATTATTCCATGACTCTCTGTCTTACCAGCTCACTCCTCAGCGTAATCCACCATTCACCTATAATGGAAAATCTCCATCACAGCACTCGGATAAGTTCTGCATCTTCACCTAAGAGTGGAGCTTATTTCAGCAGCCTGAAGAGATGTTGGAATATTGTGGATGTCCAATAACGCCAATTGAAAGAATAGTATAATTATCAAAATGGCAGGTTACCCAGTCTAGAAATGACAACTAGAATCATTACCATTCTGCTCATCTTTAAGTAAAGGAATTGAGGTCCAATTGTAAAATGCATTTCAGAGGACAGTTAACTATGTCTTCTAACTCCTAGGTCACCACCTGCCTTCTATAGGGCACTCCTTCCACATATAATATACCTGTAGACCTCTGTAAAGTCCCTGAAATCTCATCAACCTAATAACTTGGGAAAGTGATGAAGTGACATCTGGGGCAAGAAATCATATATCCATTTTATAGCCAGGATCCCATGACTCAAGTCTACCAAGTGATGGCTAAATATAGAAGTTCTGAAAGCTATTTAAAAATGTTGACAGCATAACATACAACAGTGTAATAATTCCAGTGCCGCCATTGTGATGGTGGTGGTGGTTGTGTGTGTGTATGTGTGTGCGTGTGTGTGTGCATGCATGCAATATCATTGGTTAATATGGCATTCACCAGTGTAAAAATGTAATCTCCGGGTGGCATGATTATGAGCAATTTGAACTTTCTTCTTCCAAATCTCATCCTTGTTCTCCAGTTTTCTCAAAGAATTCATCATGGCTTTTCTCTTTGTTCTTTCTTCTAATAAGGTTAACATATTTTATCATATTTTAAAACTAGAAAAGAAACATAGGTTTACTCCTAAAGGAATCTTCCTACTATTCTTTCTTTTAAAATGAAATTGTTCTTATGACATACCTGAATGTTTACTTTTAGAGTGATTTTTAAAAATCATTCCAAACCACTCACACAATGTACATCATTGAGCAGCCCCAGAGTTTTCCTGCCAAAGCCTGCTGGGATGACTCCTGAGGCCACAATGGCAGCAGACATACAGTAGAGCAGTGCCCTCTACCACCTGAAAGAGGTTTCAAAAGCATGATGGATCAAGGTTCTGATGGCTCTATACCACAATGTCTGGGTGGAGTAAGGAGGCCTCTGTTTATACTCATTTATCTACTTATACAAGCCAAATGTTGACTTACAGTATTCTGTTCTATTCAGACAAGCACAGAAGACATAAAAAGGCAATTTAAAAATTTGCTGTTCATTTAGACACATGGTGCTACAGTTTATTTGTAAGTGAGAAGGTAAATTGTTTTGTGATGTTGTAATAGGAAGTTCTTAGTCTGAGCATTAGATCCAGAAGTATCTGGATATTTAGTTAGGTAAGCTCTAAGAATCATAGTCCTCAAAGAAGGATCTAGCCATCTGTATTTCATCAGAAAGAAGGTGAAGTACTCATACAGTCAGATTATTTGGTGGGTCCATAATCCGGTCTCTCTGGTATCACTGGCCTTGTCAGACCCAAATTTTTCTGGTGAAGTCATAAAACCCCATGGGCCACCCTCCATACTGTTGTGAATGTTCTCCCTTAAGGTCAAAGGATCCAAATTCAGTGTTGCCTTTACTCTCAGAGAAGCCCAAGGGTCTGCACATTTGGAGAGGTGCCTGTGCTATTATTGAAAAGCATCTCTGAATAGGCAAGGGGAGGAGGATAATTCTATATTTTGCAATTGTGCCAATACCTAGATATCTTGGAATTATGTATAAAGCTCGGTTTTGAAATTAAAAAGAAGCCCATAGGGCATGCTTCAAACAAGACCACCAAAAAACACTGTCCCAGCTCATCTGGTGAGGCAGCCTCAGCTTTCAGTAACTCTTTTGGGCTCCAAAATCACTGCAGATGGTGACTGCAGCCATGAAATTGCTTACTCCTTGGAAGAAAAATTATGACCAACCTAGATAGCATATTCAAAAGCAGAGACATTACTTTGCTGACTAAGGTCTGTCTAGTCAAGGCTATGGTTTTTCCAGTAGTCATGTATGGATGTGAGAGTTGGACTGTGAAGAAGGCTGAGTGCGGAAGAATTGATGCTTTTGAACTGTGGTGTTGGAGAAGACTCTTGAGAGTCCCTTGGACTGCAAGGAGCTCCAACCAGTCCATTCTGAAGGAGATCAACCCTGGGATTTCTTTGGAAGGAATGGTGCTAAAGCTGTACTTTGGCCACCTCATGCGAAGAGTTGACTCAGTGGAAAAGACTCTGATGCTGGGAGGGATTGGGGGCAGGAGGAGAAGGGGACCACCAAGGATGAGATGGCTGGATGGCATCATGGACTCGATGGACGTGAGTCTGAGTGAACTCTGGGAGATGGTGATGGACAGGGAGGCCTGGCGTGCTGCGATTCATGGGGTCGCAAAGAGTCAGACANAAGGAATGATGCTAAAGCTGAAACTCCAGTACTTTGGCCACCTCATGCGAAGAGTTGACTCATTGGAAAAGACTCTGATGCTGGGAGGGATTGGGGGCAGGAGGAGAAGGGGACGACCAAGGATGAGATGGCTGGATGGCATCATGGACTCGATGGACGTGAGTCTGAGTGAACTCCGGGAGATGGTGATGAACAGGGAGGCCTGGCGTGCTGCGATTCATGGGGTCGCAAAGAGTCGGACACGACTGAGCCCCTGACCTGAACTGAAACTGAATACCGCTTGGAAGAGTTGCCCGAGAGGACCCAGGAGTAGGCACAGAAGACAGAGCACGTGCAGTGGCTCCTTACCATAGACTGGTGGTGTCCTATGCTAGGACTCGGTTGACTGTTATACAATGGCAGGTCCAGCACAGTTTCAGCAGTTGATTCCTGTTTACAGTCATCTCACTCTTTGTCAAGCACTCATATTACCATGGGTCTTTACAAATGTATTTTGTAGTTTCCATGGTATTCCAGTGTATTACACTGGTATTTACTTAAATCACTTTTTAATGTAGAATTTGATCTGTGCTGGCATTCCTCTAAAGAGTTTTCATTACTGGAGCTTACAATCCCTCTCGGGTCTTACCTGTCAGTCAATTCGTTCTTCACTGTCCATCTGGCAATGAGCACAATGAGTATCTATCTTCTTTGAAAAAGAAGTTCACAGAACTCCTTAAGTTAACTTCTTCTTGAGTTAAGAAGAGCTTGGTTCAAACTCATCTTGTGACTCTAGACAAATTATAACAGTCTTTCAGGCCCGAGTCTTAAATAGGGTTGAAGATTCAGTGCAGAACTACACAGAGAACAGTCGTTACTATTTCTAGGACAGAAAACTTTTGAGAAATGTGCTCTCTCTTTTCCCTTAGTGACCATCAGGGGATATTCTAGAACAGTCTTAACTTTACAATTCACGTAAGAAGTCACATGCCAGAGTTCATTCTTATTGAATAAGCACAAGGGGAATAGCATTTCTCTCCATGAACTCCTTTACACCAGCTGACAAAATCTCTTCTTTGGAGACCAGAGCAGCATTATACCATAGTTTTCTCCTTTTTGTTTCCTGCTGAGATCTTGCCAACCTGAATCTAAAGTTGCTAACCTGTCTCATACCCTGGAGTAAGATATATAAAGCAAAGGCAGATTATTTTTTGTTTTCTAATTTATTTTATTGAGGTATATTTAATTTGTAGTGTTGGTTAATTTCTGCTGTCAGCAAAGGAATTTACTTATATATGTATATTGTTTTTCATAAAGCTTTATCACAAGATATTGAATATAGTGCCCCGTGCTATACAGAACGGAGAAGGCAATGGCACCCAACTCCAGTACTCTTGCCTGGAAAATCCCATGAGCGGAGGAGCCTGGTAGGCTGCAGTCCATGGGGTCGCGGAGGGTCGGACACGACTGAGCGACTTCACTTTCACTTTTTACTTTCATGCATTGGAGAAGGAAATGGCAACCCACTCCAGTGTTCTTGCCTGGAGAATCCCAGGGACGGGGGAGCCTGGTGAGCTGCCGTCTATGAGGTTGCGCAGAGTAGGACAAGACTGACGCGACTTAGCAGCAGCAGCTATACAGAAGGACCTTATTTATCCATTCTATATATAATAATTTGCATCTGCTAATCCCAGACTCCCAATCCATGCCTCCGCTGTCCCCACCCGCTTGGCCACCACGTCTTTTCTCCCTCCGTGAGTCTGTTTCTGTTCCATGGATGAGCTCGTTTGTGTCGTATGTTAGATTGCACAGAGAAGTGATATCATACGGTATCCATCTTTCTCTAACTTACTCAGTATGAGCATCTCTAGGTCCAGCCATGTTGCTGCCAGTGGCATTATTTCATTCCTTTTTATAGATATTCCGCCCTGTGCATGTACCACATCTTCTGTATCCCTTCATCTGTTGAAGGACATTTAGGTTGTTTCCATGTCTTGGCTATTGAGAATAGTGATGCTCTGAATGTAGGGATACATGTATCTTTTTGAATTACAGCTTCATCCAGATATATGCCTAGGAGTCGGAATGCTGGATCTTATGGTAATTCTATTTTTAGTTTCTTGAGGAACCACTATATTGTTTTCCCATAGTGGCTGTACCAATTTACATTCCCAAAAGGTATGTTATTTTTAGTTCACACCTCCCACCCTGCCCAAATATCTTTAGTCATAAGAAGAAAAGGCTGAAATGTCTGATTTTTGCTTCTGGCATTTAATGTTACCTAGTGATGGTTTTAGAAAAGGCAGAGGAACCTGAGATCAAATTGCCAACATCTGCTGGATCATGGAAAAAGCAAGAGAATTCCAGAAAAACATCTATTTCTGCTTTATTGACTATGCCAAAGCCTTTGACTGTGTGGATCACAATAAACTGTGGAAAATTCTGAAAGAGATGGGAATACCAGACCACCTGACCTGCCTCTTGAGAAATCTGTATGCAGGTCAGGAAGCAATAGTTAGAACTGCACATGGAACAACAGACTGGTTCCAAATAAGAAATGGAGTATGTCAAGGCTGTATATTANAGGCACACCATATATGTATATATATGTGAATTTTAAAAATGTGAAATACTGAAAGAAAATATAAAGCTACCATACTACATAGAATCCCATGTTTGTATATAAACAAAAGGGACTAAAACCAGGATATTGAAGAGATTCCTGCACTCTGAAGAGATTCTTGTGTCACCAACCAGGTTTCTCAGACTCCTTGTGCTACTGTTGCTTCAGCCGTCTATGGCCTGGAGCCACCCAGGCTCCTCTGTCCATGGGATTCTCCAGGCAAGAACCCTGGAGTGGGTTGCCATGCTCTCCCCAGGAAATCTTCCCAATCCAGGGATCAAACTTGCATCTCTCCTGTCTTGGCAGGCAGGTTCTTCACCACTAGTGGCACTAGGGAATGCACTCCCATGATTATCCCAGGAAACTCCCAGGTTTCTTGGACTCTTTAATCAACAAGAATTTACAAGAGGCCTGACAAGAAGTTTACACTAGTGTTTACTGGGTCTCCTGCTGCCAACAGGGGGCAGTGAGAACAAGTGGCTGGTGCCCTCGCTCATGCCCATGTTTGTCCAGGTGCAGCATTGCAGCAAAGGGTGCCTGTCTCATCTCCCTCAGAGCAACTCCACATTCTTATTCCTAAGGGGTAAGGGGCCACAGGTCTATTCTTTTGAAACTTCCTGCTGGACGGGGGCTGCAGACCCTAGCCTATCCTATAGGTACAGAAAGCCCTTCACTGACTGCCAAGAATCAATAGGGACCTGGGCCACCCTCTGCTGGAGTGGGCTGAATTCCTTGAGCCATCATGAAGCTTTCTTGCAACTGTTAGAGCCTAGAAGAGACAAGCCTAACCAAAAGGTTAAACAGACAAGGGCCAAAAAGAGCAACAATTAAGGGGCCTAGGAAGGGAAGGAACCAGCTTAACTTTGGAGGACTTTCCTGTTGACCAAAGAGTGGAGGTGCTGTCGCCCTGCCAAAACTGTGAAACCAGTCTGCCTGGGCATGTTTTTCCTCAATATTAACGTCTATCTGTCCCGTCACATTGGTCCAGGTACGGCAGGAAGTATTAAATACCATGCAAGGTCCACCTTCTTCCAGAAGGTTGTCAAGAGCCAGATCGTTGTCAAGAACCACCTTAGCAAAAGAAGCCCTAGAGGTCTTAAGTTCTGTTAAGGCTTGCCCTGTGTGTTCTCTCACAGAAGCAGGCTGTGTGCTGAGATTGTTCAGTGTTGCCTCACGATAGGGAAAGTCTCCCCATGGAGCTGCCGGTTCCTATGGCCAGTTCTGCCCCGCCAACGTCATCCCTAGTGCTCTCTGGTTTTGACGGTGAGCCGGAGCATCTCTGTTATAGATAAAAGCCCCTCTTATTCCTCCAACTCCTAGAGTGCACTCTCTTATGTAGTGGACATTATTTATGCATTTATAGGCTATAGCTTGGTTGGAAAATGACAGGGCTTGGCCATAATTCTACAGCATATGATGGTTTGGATATCCACAGAAGAAAACAAACCCTACAGGGGTGCAGACCTGAATTTCTGTCTCACAGTTATTAAGACTGGACAGTTCCTGAAGGATATAACTATTTCTAGTACTTGAACAATTAGGGGACAGCAGAACATTATATCAATAATTAAGCATGTAAAACTCTACAGTGTTTTTAACAAGATGCTTGTGTATGATCCTGCCAGCTCCATAGGCCAGATCACTGTTTGCCTGGAATCCTGCAGATGGGCAGAATTGGATTGACCGGGTGAATGGGTGTTTAAGGAAATGGGGTCATAGTTTAAAACAGGGCACCAGTTGGTAAGGTTATGGGTGCAGTTTATCCCTATAAAGCAGGCAGGATCTCTGGTGAAATTCTGTTTCACGGGGTTCTGGGGACGTGTGGAACAAATGCCATTTGTGCTGTTTCACAAGTGCCTTGGGGCGGCTGGATGGGTGAGTCTAGTTAAAACACTGGAATAGTCCCCAGAAGGTTCAAATGTGACTAGCAGAGGTCGAGGGGGTGGCAGTTGTCCCCCGTGTAGGCTGTTGGTTACCACTGGACCTGGCAGGCTCCGGGGAAATGCAGGAAAGAGGCCAGTAGCCAGTTGGGGGTGTTGTATCCAGTATTCTTTTCAATGTTTCCCTTTAGATATGATTCTAGAAATGGGGACAGGTGAGATTTCTTGTTACTGTCCTCTAGTTACAGGGACTAGTAAGTGGGGGCAGAGTTGGTAGGAGGAGCATATCTGTGTGGGGTGTTTCCCTTACACCCAGCATGGACAAAGGAGCTGCTTCCCTGGTGTGGGTGGCTGAGCAAAGCGGTAGAATGCAGGCAAGAGTTACAGCAGCAAGCATGTCAAATAGGAGTCCAACCCAGCACATCATTTTACTTATCTATTGATGTTGTTGTTCAGTTGCTCAGTTGTATCTGACTCTTTGTGACCCCATGGACTGCAGCATGCCAGGCTACCCTGTCCTTCATTATCTCTCAGAGGTTGCTCGAACTCATGTCCATTGAGTTGGCTATGTCATCCAACCATCTCATTCTCTGTGGTACCTGTCTTTTGAATATGTCTCTCAGATTTTCCACTGGCTCACAGGTAGATTATTCTTCTGTTGTTACTTGTGGTGTTCTCGGAGGTGAAAGCTTTAGTCTGAACAAATGTACCCAATTAAATATGCTTTGCAGTTTGACAGAAGTGGGCATGACAAAATACTGTATAGGGACCCTTCTATTTTGACAACAGTTGGTCTTTGGGAGACCCTTCTTTCAAAGTTTTAAGAAGTTTATCTCTGGGTTTATTTCTGAAGGAACTGCTCCTTCCGCTGTATATTTGTTGAAACTGGCAGTGCCTTGTGGGTATCACCCTGAGTTGCCTTCTGAACTTGTCCTAGATTAACAGTACTTCACAGGGCCTGGTTTACCTCCTCTTCAGGTAGAATGTCACTAGGAAGAAAAGGTCTCCTGAGGGTCATTTCAAGTGGACTTAGTCTCAGACCACTCTTGGGGGCTACATGGATCCTGAGGAGTCCAGAGTGCATGAGTCTCTTGGCAGAGATTTGCTAAGGTTTTCTTTAAAGGATGGTTCGTTTTCTCTGCCTTCCAAGAGGTGTGAAGCTTCTAATCTATCCCTAAGGCCATTATGAGTCCCTCTGTGGTTTTGCCTATAAAAGAGGGTCTGTTATCACTCTGCAGGGACTTTGGAAATCCAAATTGAGAACTTACTTCTTTTACAAGGAGTTACACGCTTCATTCCCTGGAGAAGGAAATGCCAACCCATTCCAGTATTCTTGCCTGGAGAATCCCACGGACAGAGGAGCCTGGCAGGCTATAGTCCATGGAGTAGCAAGAGTCGGACATAGGAACTAAACCACCACCACAGGCTTCATCAGACTTTTCAGATGGGGTTGGAACGGCTTCAACTCATCCTGTTAAAGTATCAGTGAACACAAGAAGATATTTATATCATGATTGTGGGGGCATTTGGGTGAAATCTATCTGGCAGTCTTCCCTTGGTTTTGTCCTGTGATTTTGAACCGGCTTGAATAAAGAAGTGCGAAATTGGAATATCAATAACCTCAGATATGCAGATGATGCCACCCTTATGGCAGAAAGTGAAGAGAAACTAAAAAGCCTCTTGATGAAAGTGAAAGAGGAGAGTGAAAAAGTTGGCTTAAAGCTCAACATTCAGAAAACAAAGATCATGGCATCCGGTCCCATCACTTCATGGGAAATATATAGGGAAACAGTGTAAACAGTGTCAGACTTTATTTTTGGGGGCTCCAAAATCACTGCAAGATCCTGCCTGCTTTATAAGGATAAATTGTACCCATAACCTTACCAATTGGTGCCCTCCAAAATCACAGCCATGAAATTAAAAGATGCTTACTCCTTGGAAGAAAAGTTATGACCAACCTAGATAGCATATTCAAAAGCAGAGACATTACTTTGCCAACAAAAGTCCATCTAGTCAAGGCTATGATTTTTCCAGTGGTCATGTATGGATGTGAGAGTTGGACTGTGAAGAAAGCTGAGTGCCAAAGAATTGATGCTTTTGAACTGTGGTGTTGGAGAAGACTCTTGAGAGTCCCTTGGACTGCAAGGAGATCCAAACAGTCCATTCTGAAGGAGATCAGCCCTGGGATTTCTTTTGAAGGATTGATGCTAAAGCTGAAACTCCAGTATTTTGGCCACCTCATGCAAAGAGTTGACTCATTGGAAAAGACTCTGATGCTGGGAGGGATTGGGGGCAGGAGGAGAAGGGGACGACCGAGGATGAGATGGCTGGATGGCATCACTGACTCGATGGACATGAGTCTGAGTGAACTCCGAGAATTGGTGATGGACAGGGAGGCCTGGTGTGCTGCGATTCATGGGGTCTNGAGAGTCCCTTGGACTACAAGGAGATCCAACTAGTCCATTCTAAAGGAGATCAGTGCTGGGTGTTCTTTGGAAGCAATGATGCTAAAGCTGAAACTCCAGTACTTTGGCCACCTCATGCAAGGAGTTGACTCATTGGAAAAGACTCTGATGCTGGGATGGATTGGGGGCAGGAGGAGAAGGGAACGACAGAGGTGAGATGGCTGGATGGCATCACCAACTCAATGGACGTGAGTTTGAGTGAACTCCGGGAGTTGGCGATGGACAGGGAGGCCTGGCATGCTGCGATTCATGGGTCGCAAAGAGTCGGACATGACTGAGTGACTTAACTGCACTGAACTGAGTGATAATGTTCAAATATTGTGATCAAAAGAACATTAAAATAACAACAGAAATCTAAGGCCAGAGTTGGCTGTATCCCATCATCAGTGTCTGTGTTGCTGCTGCTGCTGCTAAGTCGCTTCAGTCATACCCGACTCTGTGCGACCCCATAGACGGCAGCCCACCAGGCTCCTCTGTGTCTGAGATTCTCCAGGCAAGAACACTGGAGTGGGTTGCCACTTCCTTCTCCAAACAGTGTCTGTGTTACCTCCTGGTTATTTCCTTATTACTCAGTCAATATTTAAACGTTAATAGTATGGTTAAGTGAAAGTGAAGTCGCTCAGTCGTGTCAGACTCTCTGCAACCCCGTGGACTGCAGCCCACCAGGCTCCTCCGTCCATGGGATTCTCCAGGCAAGGATACTGGAGTGGGTTGCCATTTCCTTCTCCAGGGGATCTTCCCGACCCAGGGATCGAACCCAGGTCTCTCACATTGTAGGCAGACGCTTTAACCTCTGAGCCACCAGGGAAGATGTACAGTACGGTTAGGGTGTTGTGTTTTGTGCTGTTTCTTGTGTCATGGCCTACTCCACCTCTCCTTTTAAATTTGGTGAAATATTTGTTTCCCCTCCTTTACTCTTCTCTTTTAATATAGGCAGACGCTTTAACCTCTGAGCCACCAGGGAAGATGTACAGTACGGTTAGGGTGTTGTGTTTTGTGCTGTTTCTTGTGTCATGGCCTACTCCACCTCTCCTTTTAAATTTGGTGAAATATTTGTTTCCCCTCCTTTACTCTTCTCTTTTAATCCTGCTGATCTTCCTCTGCCCCTCATGTCGTTTCACCCCTGGGGTAGTCAGTGTTAACAGACTGGGCTGTTTTAATGACCACATTTATGCTCATGCAAACATACACAGACATACAGACTTACAGGACATAGAATGTGTTGTCTTTTGCATCTGTAAACAGGTTATACCATAGGTGATTGACTTCAATGCAGTTTTTGCTGCATAAACTTTAAAGCCCCTTCCAAGACTGAATTTCAGTAAAGCTTTTGTCAGACCTGCCCTTGAGCTTTGCAAGGACCAACCTCTGATAAACGAGTCCCGTTTCTATCTGCAGTGGCTCCCTAATGACTTCCAGAGCGTCTTGGAGTCTCATTTCTGCACCAAGGCTGTCAGTCTTGAGTTACTTTAGCATTTGTTTTCCCATTTTTCTCTAAAGCCCTGTTACAGAAACCAATAAGTTCACACACCTTTCATTCCTCAGGTTAATCTTGGCCTCATTGCGGCCATTTGATCTATTTGCTTTTCTATTACAGAAGTCAGTGCTGCCCTTGGAAAAACCCCATATGGATTTCATGTGGCTTTTGGTCCTTCCTTGGGAACTTCTTTTGGCCTAGTATTCTCAGTTATGTCTACATTAGGGCACAGGACCAAATGCATTATGTCTAAAGAAATGTATTTGACAGTGTAGACATTTCCCAGCCTAAGTTGTGTTTCAGGAATATTGACTTGTCATTTATGAGATTGAATACCTCAGTCAGGTACTAATAAGTACCTCTCAGTGATACACAAGATTTTCCTGATCAGTAACTCAGTTCAGTTCTGTCTCCCATTTGTGGCCAAATCTATGCAACCACATGGACTGCAGCACGCCAGGCTTCCCTGTCCATCACCAACTCCCAGAATTTGCTCAAACTTAGGTTTATTGAGTTGGTGATGCCAACCAACCACCTCATCCTCTGTTGTTCCCTTCTCCTTCTACCTTCAATCTTTCCCAGCATAAGGGTCTCTTCTAATGAGTCAGTTCTTCATTATCAGGCAGCCAAAGTATTGGAGCTTCAGCTTCAGCTTCAGTCCTTCCAGTGAATATTCAGGACTGATTTCCTTTAGGATTGACTGGTTGGATCTCCTTGCTGTCCAAGAGACTCTCAAGAGTCTTCTCCAACATCACGGTTCAAAAGATTCAATACTTTGGAGCTCAGTTTTCTTTATGGTCCTACTCTCACATCCATACATGACTACTGGAAAAACCATAGCTTTGACTAGATGGACGTTTGTCAGAAAAGTAATGTCTCTGCTTTTTAATATGCTGTCTAGGTTGGTCATAGGTTTTCTTCAAAGGAGCAAGCATCTTTTAATTTCATGACCACAGTCACCATCTGCAGTGATTTTGGAGCCCAAGAAAATAAAATCTCTTACTGTTTCCATTGTTTCCCCATCTATTTGCCATGAAGTGATGGGACCAGATGCCATGCATGATCTTCATTTTTTGAATGTTGAGTTTTAAGCCAGCTTTTTCACTCTCCTCTTCACATTCATCAAGAGGATCTTTAGTTCCTCTTTGCTTTCTGCCATAAAGGCAGTGCAATCTGCATATCTCAGGTATTACTCTCTGATATTACTGGTATTGCTCTCTGCAAACTTGATTCCAGCTTGTGCATCATCCAGTCTGGCATTTCACATGATGTGCTGTGCATATAATTTAAATAAGCAGGGTGACAATATACAGCCCTGATGTACTCCTTTCCCAATTTGAAACCAGTCCATTGTTCCATATCCAGTTCTAACTGTTGCTTCTTGACTGCATACAGATTTCTCAGGAGTCAGGTAAGGTGCTATGGTATTCCTATCTCTTTAAGAATGTCCCACAGTTTATGGGGATCCACACAGTCAAAGGCTTTGGTGTAGACAATGAAGCAGAAGTAGATGCTTTTCTGGAATGGTTGGATGGCATCACTGACACAGTGGACATGAATTTGAGTAAACTCTGGGAGTTGCTGATGGACAGGGAGGCCTGGTGTGCTGCAGTCCATGGGGTGCAAAGAGTTGGACGCAACTGAGTGAGTGAACTGAACTGAATGTATGTTGGTAATTTGATGTCTGGTTTCTCTCCCTTTTCTAAATCCAGCTTGAACATCTAGAAGTTCATGGTTCATGTCCTGGCTTGGAGAATTTTGAGCATTACTTTCCTAGTGTGTGAGATGAGTGAAATTGTACAGTAGTATGAACATTTTTTGGCACTGCCTTTCTTTGGAATTGGAATGAAAACTGACCTCTCCAGTCCTGTGGCCACTACTGAGTTTTCCCAATTTGCTGACATATTGAGTGTAGCACTTTCACAGCATCATCTTTTAGGATCTGAAATAGCTCAACTGCAATTCCATCACCTCCACTAGCTTTGTTCGTAGTGATGCTTCCTAAGGCCCACTTCACTTCACACTCCAGGATATCTAGCTCCAGGTGAGTGATCACACCGTCATAGTTATCTGGGTCATGAAGATCCTTTTNAAATAGCTCAACTGCAATTCCATCACCTCCACTAGCTTTGTTCGTAGTGATGCTTCCTAAGGCCCACTTCACTTCACACTCCAGGATATCTAGCTCCAGGTGAGTGATCACACCGTCATAGTTATCTGGGTCATGAAGATCCTTTTTGTATAAAGTTCTTCCATGTATTCTTGCCACCTCTTCTTAATATCTTCTGCTTCTATAAGGTCCATATGTTTTCTGTCCTTTATTGTGTCCATCTTTGCATGAGATGTTGACTTGGTGTCTCTAATTTTCTAGTCTTCACCATTCTATTGTTTTCTTCTCTTTCTTTGAACTTATCACTTAGGAAGGCTTTCTTTTCTCTGCTTGCAATTCTTTGGAACTCTGCATTCAGATGGATATATCCTTCCTTTTCTCCTTACCTTTATTGTGTCCATCTTTGCATGAGATGTTGACTTGGTGTCTCTAATTTTCTAGTCTTCACCATTCTGTTGTTTTCTTCTCTTTCTTTGAACTTATCACTTAGGAAGGCTTTCTTTTCTCTGCTTGCAATTCTTTGGAACTCTGCATTCAGATGGATATATCCTTCCTTTTCTCCTTTGCCTTTCATTTCTCTTCTTTTCTCAGTTATTTGTAAGGCCTCCTCAGACAACCATTTTGTCTTTTTGCCTTTCTTTTTCTTGGGGATGGTTTTGATCACCATCTCCTGTACAATGTCATGAACCTCCATCCATAGTTTTTCAGGCACTCTATCAGATCTAGTCTTGTGAATCTATTTGTCACTTCCACTCTATAATCTATGATTTGATTTAGGTCATACTTGACTTTCTTCAATTTAAATCCTAATTTTGCAATAAGGAACTCATGATCTGTGCCACAGTCAGCTCCCTGTCTTGTTTTTGCTGACTGTATAGAGCTTCTCCATCTTCGGCTGCAAAGAACGTAATCAATCTGATTTCAGTATTGACCATTTGGTGACATCCATGTGTAGAGTCATCTCTTGTGTTGTTGGAAAAGAGTGTTTGCTATGATCAGTGCATTCTCTTGGCAAAACTGTTAGCCTTTGCCCTGCATCATTTTTTTTTTAATTTTAAAAAAATTTTATTTTTATTTTACTTTACAGTACTGTATTGGTTTTGGCATAAATTGACATGAATTCACCATGGGTGTACATGCACTCCCAAACACAAACCCCTCTCCCACCTCCCACCCCACATCATCCCTCTGGATCATCCCCATGTACCAGCCTCAAGCATCCTGCAGTCACTTCAAGGGCAAACTTGTCTGTTACTCCAGGTATCTCTCAGTTATCTACTTTCACATTCCAGTCCCCTATGATGAAAAGGACATCTTGTTTTTGTATTAATTCTAGAAGGTCTTGTAGGTCCTATAGAACCATTCAACTTCAACTTCTTTGGCATTATCAGATGGGGCATAGACTTGGATTACTATGATTTTGAATGGTTTGCCTTAGAAACAAACAGATCATTCTGTCTTTTTTGATATTGCACATAAGTACTGCATTTCAGACTCTTTTGCTGACTATGAGGGTTACTCCATTTCTTCTAAGGGATTCTTGCCCACAGCAGTAGATATAATGGTCATCTGAGTTAAATTCACCCATTCCAGTCCATTTTAGTTCACTGATTCCTAGAATGTCGATGTTTACTCTTACCATCACCTGTTTGACCACTTCCAACCTACCTTGATTCATGGACTTCCCTCTCAGTTGGCAAAGAATCCACCTGCAATGCCAGAGAGCCTCGTTCAATTCCTGGGTTGGAAAGATCTGCTGGAGAAGGAATAGGGTACCCACTCCAGTATTCTGGCCTGGAAAATACCATGGACTATAGTCCATGGGGTTGCAAAGAGTTGGGCATGAATGAGTGACTTTTACATGGACCTAGGTGGCAAAAATACACAGAAGAACTGTACAGAAAAGATCTTCATGACCCAGATAATCATGACAATGTGATCACTGATCTAGAGCCAGACATCTTGGAATGTGAAGTCAAGTGGGCCTTAGAAAGCATCACTAAGAACAAAGCTAGTGGAGGTGATGGAATTCCCGTTGAGCTGTTTCAAATCCTGAAAGATGATGCTGTGAAAGTGCTGCACCCAGTATGCCAGCAAATTTGGAAAACTCAGCAGTGGCCATGGGACAGGAAAAGGTCAGTTTTCATTCCAATCCCAAAGAAAGGCAATGCCAAAGAATGCTCAAACTACCGCACAATTGCACTCATCTCACACGCTAGTAAAGTAATGCTCAAAATTCTCCAAGCCAGGCTTCAGCAATATGTGAACCGTGAACTCCCTGATGTTCAAGCTGGTTTTAGAACAGGCAGAGGAACCAGAGATCAAATTGCCAACATCTGCTGGATCATGGAAAAAGCAAGAGAGTTCCAGAAAAACATCTATTTCTGCTTTATTGACTATGCCAAAGCC